>PVKU01001205.1:0-330856 GCA_004027475.1 Anoura caudifer | reverse complement strand
AAAACAAAAGCAAACTACGCAAACCACTACAACAGGAGCAGAAACACAGAAATAGAGATCACATGGAGAGTTTGCAATAAGGGAGTGGGAGGAGGAGAGAGGGGGAAAAGGTACAGAGAACAAGTAGCACAGACGTTGGGTAGAAAATAGACAGGGGGAGGGCAAGAATAGTGTGGGAAATGTAGAAGCTAAAGAACTTGTGACACATGGACATGAACTAAGGGGGGAATGTGGGTGGGAGGGGGTGTGCAGGGTGGAGAGGAATGAAGTGGGGGGAATAATACTATTGCAACTATACACTATTGATAATGCAACTATAATAGCATAATTAATAAACTGTATTTCAAAAAAGAATATTCTGTGGTGTGTCAGATACTTTAAAGAGTACAACGAAATTCTCTAGATCAGGTGAAAATACAGTATACTGTAGTATTTGGGTATGTTCTTAAGTATTATCTTCCTATTTATTAATTTACCGTTCAGATGTTTAACATTTATCCTATCTTTTGTACTCTTACATGTGGTTTTATTGTCTTATTTCTAGTATTTTTAATTGACTATCTTATTAGTATCTATTGTACATGTACTTAGTTCATTTTTCCAACTTTTCCTAATATGTAGGCTTTCATTGGCAGTTATGCCTGTATGTTTTTGGACATTCTCAACATATTTATTATAACATCTTTGGGACAGTTCTATAAAATTTTTTTGCAGTGACGTAAATTCATTTCAATTGTTGACTTTTTAACATTATATTTCTTTATGTGTTTGACAATTTTGCATTGTAGGCTCCTTCAGAACAGATTTCTTTTGTTTGTAGTTCTCAACCACCTTAGCTCTGCTTGCTATCCCCCACTTCCTCTTCTTCTTGTTTTTCCACCACTCCCATCATCTCTCCTTCCTCATACTTCCATCCTCACTGCCTAAAAATTTAAAATGTTAAGATAGCTTCACACCTGCCCTACAGACTGGCCTTGGTGATCCAGGTCTCTTGACGGTTCACAGTTACCTGACTGCTACCTTGGTTTTGGGGATGTGAGAAGAGTCTGTGGAAGGCCTCAGTCAGGTGCAGGTCCCTAGACTCTGTTCTGTTGTGGCCTCAGGCAACCTCTGCCCAAAGGCTTCCTTCCTTTCAGGCTCTTGGGAAGATCAATCATCCTTGAACAATGAGCCTGGATCTGGCCCCTTCCTGAGATGTGAGTACTTTAGTTTTCTTCACCTTTCAGGTTTGAGCCTTTTCAGGCCCAGAGCTGATAAAGACTGTTCTGTTTTTTTGTCTTCCCTTTTGAGTTCTATTTTTGCTTTGTGGGTCTTTTTTTTTTTTTTTTTTTTTAATTGAATCTCACTTAAGCCCTTTTTTGTTTTATCTTTTTGTATTTGTTATGTTTGAGTTGAGAGTTTTGGGATTATGAATGGACTGATTCATCTTCTTTTTCTTGATAGTCTATTCCTGTTTCATGAGTGTGCATACATTTTTCTCTAACAATTTGAGAGTTTTAAAAGTTCCCTCTTTCCCACAGGAACACTTTTACTAAGGTACCTTTCCTGTGACTGTGTAGAGTTTCCCTTATTTTGAATGGGGTGAATCTTTTCATATATTTGGTGATTTTTATTTATTTTTAATCCTTTAAGCTTGAAGATCTCTTTTGATATTGGTAGCCCAGAATCTCCATTAGAGATTCCATAAGTCATCACATGATTTTTCTCCCCCATCCTAGGTAAAGGAAGAAAGGGAAGAATCCAGGCTTATTAAGTGTTCTTCAGTGGTGTGGAAGGCAGTAAGTGCTTTGTGCCTGGTTGAGATGGAGCTATAGGCAGAGTCCTGGTGGGGACAGCTCCTGCTCTGTTCAGGACTGATTTCCTTCCTGTGTGACTGCTTTGGAAGCCATAACTGGCTCCTCCTACCTCTCCCTGACTGGTGAGAAGCTCTGAAGGATTTCCCTGCTTCCCCCTCCAGCCTTTTTCTACTCCCCTGACCTTTTCCGATACCTACAGCATATGTGTAGTGTTGTGCAATTTCAGCCTTGAGTGGATTCCAGTTGTGGAGGTCCAGATAGGGCTGGAATTTGTGTCTATCTTGGTTTCTGTCCTCACCTCAGGTCTAGGAGGTGGACACTCCACCACATGCAGAAAGGAAAGCCTCTCTGGGGAGTGAATGAAAGTGTTCTCAACATCATGCTGCTGTTTGCTGCTGCTTAGCAAGACTGAGTAGTGGTTGGTAACTGAAATGATGGTTCCTGTTACAGGCTGGAGTCACTGCTAGTTTAGATAGTGTTTTAGCACCAGGGCCTCCCATTAGTGCATTACTGGGAGGACTATTTATCCTGAGATAGTGAGGAATAATGCTAAAGTCCTGAACTCAAGGATCAGAAGACTTGGATTTATGTCAGTGGCACTCAGCTTGTTTTTAGTTTTCTCAAGTGTAAAATGAAGTTCGTGTTAATTATGAATTCCTTAATAGCACTGTTATGCATATCAAATGAGGTATGTTGTGTGCTATACCATACCATAATGAGACTATTGTAAACCTTCCTTCTACTACATAAAATATTCTTTGTATTTTCTGTTATGTTGACAAAATTTTTTCATCTTAGAGCAGAATTTCTAAATTTAGAACTTGTTTGCAGTTAGGCAAAAATGTTCATTTAGCCTTGGATCTTATTGCTAGAAATACTACTTTTTAAAGTTACTGAAATCAACTAAGCATTTGTTGTGTTGATGTCTCTGTGAATAGCACCTGATTTTTTAAGTTAGTATACAGAAAACCTGTCAAATCTTCAAAATAAATACACTCACAGAGACACCAGTTTATAGTTTTTAATATAAACATCATTTTCTTTTGGTTATTTTGAGGTAGGAATATTATTAACAGTGGATAAGGTTTAAATACCATTTTTTGCTTGCTCTGTCACCTTGCAAATTATTTAAATAATCCCCCTGGGGCACTCATATATAAACTGGAGAATATAGTGAATTCCATGCAGTTTGAGGATTGTGTGACTTTTACATATGTAAAGCTTAACGTATGTGGTTGGCATGTAGTAGTTGCCTGATAAATGATAGTCATATTCTTCTCAATACATGTAAGATCTCATCCTCACTGGAACAGTAATCACATTTTGTCTTTCAACTTAGTAGAAAAAGAAGCAAATTTAATCTTTGACTACATATTATTTCAAAGTGATTTTAAATAATAGTAATATATTGTTGATGAAATGATTATTCCTTTTCTTCCCTTTCCTATTTTGTTTTTAAATCATAGAGCCCCTCGATTTAAAAGTTTTCAACAACAGGACAGTCAGGAGCTTCTGCATTATCTGCTGGATGCAGTGAGGACAGAAGAAACAAAGGTCAGGTTCCTTTTTTTTTTTTTTTAAGATTTTTATTTATTTTTAGAGAGAGGGGAAGGGAGTGAAAAGAGAGGGAGAGAAACATTGATTGGTTGCTTCTCATATGCGCCCAGACTGGCGACTGAACTTGAAACCCAGTCATGTGCCCTGAGCAGGAATTGAACTGGGACGATGCCCAACCAACAGAACCACACTGGTCAGGGCAAAGGTCAGGTTTTTTTATGTTTATCACATATACCCTTTAAAGAGAGGGTACAGAGCTGAAGGACTTAATTTCTATGGTAATTTTGATGGGTGGTTGAGAACTCACTTGATTTTTTCTAATTATTCTGTTTATTCTTCTCTCTCCTTTATTTGGCTCTTCTATAAGATTATTTTCTTTCACTATCTCTCAACCCCTATCATGCTTTATTAGTTAATGCCCTTTGGCTTTAATTAACAGAAATCAATTTGAACTAGCTTAAATAAAGAAAAGCAATCCAGTTGAAGAGGGATTCAGCTGGGAAAGGAAAGTTCTCAGGAATGAATCCAGAAAATATTCTTGTTTGCTTTGTTTTTCTGGCTCTGTAGGTTTTCTTTATTCATCTCTCCGCAAACTGAGTAGCTTCTCAGCTTCTCTGGTTGAGTGGTGGCACATGACCACCATAGTTTGCATGTTGCAGTTCTACATACATGAAAACAAAACTGGCTATTTGTGAATCTCAATTCTAAATTCCCAAGAGAGAGAAACTTCATCATCCCACATTGATTAGGATGCAGTCAGGGATCAGGCACTTGGGCTGGGAGACTGGGGTGCCTGCGTCCTGGATCAGGGAATGTTTCTCAGAAAAGAAGGAATGATTTATGGACTGGATGGATCCCCTAAACGGTGTTTATTGTAATCCAGTCCCTTCATTGATTGTTTGTTGACTTTAATATTAAACTAGTTAAATTCAGCTTTTTTGTGGGGTCCTGTACAAATAGGATACAATTTTGTAATATATTTTATTGATTATGCTATTACAGTTGTCTCATTTGTCCCCCATCATTTCCCTCCACCCTGCACACTCCCTCCCATCCACATTCCCCTCCTTTAGTTCATGTCCATGGGTCATAAGTTCTTTAGCTTCTACATTTCCCACACTGTTCTTGCCCTCCCCCTGTCTATTTTCTACCCACCATCTGTGCTACTTATTCTCTGTACCTTTTCCCCCTCTCTCCTCCTCCCACTCCCCTATTGATAACCCTCCATGTGATCTCCATTTCTGTGTTTCTGCTTCTGTTCTACTTGTTTTCTTAGTTTGCTTTTGTTTTAGGTGTGGTTGTTAATATCTGTGAGTTTGCTGTCTTTTTACTGTCATATTTTTTTATCTTCTTTTTCTTAGATAAGTCCCTTTAACATTTCATATAATAAGGGCTTGGTGATGATGAACTCCTTTAATTTGACCTTACCTGAGAAGCACTTTATCTGCCCTTCCATTCTAAATGAAAGCTTCCCTGCATAGATCAATCTTGGATGTAGGCCCTTGCCTTTCATGACTTGGAATACTTCTTTCCAGCCCCTTCTTGCCTGGAAGGTCTGTTTTGAGAAATCAGCTGACAGTCTCATGGGAACTCCTTTGTAGGTGACTGTTCCCTTATCTCTTGCTGCTTCTAGAATTCTCTCCCTCATTTTAATCTTGGCTAATGTAATTACAATGTGCCTTGGTGTGTTCCTCCTTGGGTCCAACTTCTTTGGGACTCTCTGAGCTTCCTGGAAGTCTATTTCCTTTGCCAGGTTGGGGAAGTTCTCCTTTATTATTTATTCAAATAAGTTTTCCACTTGTTGCTCTTCCTCTTCCCCTTCTGGTACCCCTATAATTTGGATGCTGGGACGTTCAAAGATGTCCTGGAGGTTCCTAAGCCTCTCCTCATTTTTTTGAATTCTTGTTTCTTCCTTCTTTTCTGTTTGTTTGTTTGTTTCTTTCTTTCTTCCTTCTGGTCCACTCCATTGATTTGAGTCCCAGTT
The DNA here is from genome assembly GCA_004027475.1 of Anoura caudifer. Lineage (NCBI taxonomy): Eukaryota > Metazoa > Chordata > Mammalia > Chiroptera > Phyllostomidae > Anoura > Anoura caudifer. The sequence continues at coordinate 325,519 of PVKU01001205.1, read as the reverse complement.
TTCCTCCCATCACTATTGGTTCCCTGTGCATTTTTCTTCATTTCATTTATTGTAGCCTTCATTTGTTCATGTAATTTGCGACCAAAATCAACCAATTCTGTGAGCATCCTGATCACCAGTGCTTTGAACTGTGCATCTGATAGGTTGGCTATCTCTTGGTTGCTTAGATGAATTGGCTCTGGGGCTTTGATTTGTTCTCTTGTTTAAGCCATTTTTTTTGGTCTGGTCGCGGCTGTTATGTAGTGAGGGGCAGAGCCTTAGGTGTTCACCAGGGTGGGGCAGCCCAGTCATTGGGTAGTGACACTGTATGTGGGGGTGGGTTCTGGGAGGGAACAATGGTGCTTGCTCCGTACTCTCTAGGATTCCAGTCCCTTCTGCCGCTTCCCCTTTTCCTGGATTATCTGCACACAAATGTGGGACCAGCCACCTTGTGTGGCCTCACTGGGTCTGCACTGTTGCCACCACTTGCCCCGGGTCTGCTAGCCACCGCCTGCACACCTGGGATCTTCCAGCTGCTGCTGCCTGTGCGCCTGTGTCTGCCAACCTCCACTTTTTCTTGCCAGGACTCCGCCCCTCTTACCGGTCTGGATAATGGTTGTTGGACTTCTGTACAGTTCAATTTTCTATCAGTTCTGGTTGTTTTATTGTTTCTAAATCTTTGTCATCCTTAATTTTGCTTGTGCAAGGAGGCACAGTGTGTGTACCTATGCCTCCATCTTGGCCAAGGATACAATTTTTTTCAGAGAAAATTCAAGATATTGCAGATGTCACATACACAGACCATACCCCCCATTTCTCCCCTTTTTTACTCATAGTAGATGTGGCTAATTATTCATAACAGTTCTGCTGAGTCTGGATTCAACCTCAGCATCATTCTTAACATAGCACTGTGGGCAGCCCCTGTCAATTATAATTGTCATAATGGGTGAAATCCTATTTTCCTTCAAGGTGAATACATTTTTTAATCTTTATATTAATATGTAGTAAACCAACCATGTAAAAATCAGTGCTTGTATGCTTGTGGTAGGTGGTACTATGTTATTAGGCAGGGTGGATTCTATTTTTTTTTTTTTTGGTCCTACTTTGTTTAAATTGTGACCATATAGTGTTTCTTTAGTCCTACTGATCAGTTTTCAGTGAAGAGTTAATTTCTTTGAAATTGTCTTAAAAATTAGTCACTCCCTGATATTACCAAACAGTGTACAGTCATCCCTCAATATCTGCAGAGAATAGGTTTCAGAAACCCCAGGGTTGTGGAAATCCATGGGTGCTCAAGTCCCTTACATGAAAGTATTTGCATGTACACTATGCATGTTCTTCCACATACTCTAAATCATCTATAAAGATTACTTATAACACCGAATAAAATGTGAGTGCTGTGCATGTAGTTGTACTGTATTTAGGGAGTAATGGCAGGAAAAAAGGTCTGTACATGTTAAATACAGAGGCAACAGTGGCAGGCCTAACTACCACTGTTATTACACTGATGTCACATGTCAGCAACAGCATAACATGTCCGCCCCCCACTATTTTCTCACAGTTGTTTGAATCCACAGATGTGGAATTCACAATACAAAGGGTTGAATGTATAGTGACAGTGCCATTCTTAATTGGCTCTTTAGTGACTTAAAATTGACTTTTGAAGGTGTCACTCCCTTTCTACCATCTCTCTACTTTTTATATATTTGATTATGAGGCCCAGCACCTTCTATTTAAATCTATGTCTTTCTCAGCTTAGATTGTGATCTCCTCAAGGAATGGTACTGTATCCCATGTGCCTTGCACACAGTAGGTGCTCAGTGAATGTTTATTGACTCTGTGCTTAATCTTCAAATGGACAATTTTTGTCAAGAATTTGAATTGGTAAAAAATAAACAGTCTCTTAAATAAGTTATACTAACTAATTTCTTGGAGATTTTAATAGGTTATAATCTGAATAAACTGTTAAATTGATGGGATAATATTGTTTATGTTTTACCTGTACTTTGTTTTTAAAAACAATCAACTAAGTGATTTATAATCAGTTAAGTTTTAGGGACATCAGCACAGTTCCCCATGAGCTACTATTTTATCACATTTTCTTAGCAATAAAAACATACCAAGGATGGAGACTCAAACCTAAGTCTTTCCGATTACCAAATGATATTTCTAAATCTATACAATGCTACTTATTAAATTTTAGTTTTAATGCTTGGTCTTCAGTAACCAATATAAATACTACTACTTTTTCAATTTTAAAATTTAATCATAATTATTTCACTATTTGAAACAGTATTAAATCTAATTTAATAACTCTGTTATTTTGATAATCTTGTTGAGGAGGTCCATAAAAGGTCCATAGCAAGGTGGAGAGAAATGCTCTGTCTTTCCATTATGAATAGTAAATGTATTTTGATGCTTTTGAGCCTATAGATGATATAAGAGTTACATTAAGATTACTTCAGACTATCAATTGGTAAAATAACTTTTCCTCTGTGATTTACAGGAACATGTTTACCACATGGTGGTCACATATCACTGTAAATTGAGTCAAACATTATCTCTTTACATTTTTTTCTGTTATTACAAGTAAAACAATAAAATCTATCCCTATTTTTTCTATTTCACTTCTGTTACTTGATAACATTCTTTGTTACAGATTAAATTATTATTTTGTCATAATGGTACATTGGGATTCACAGTATATTGAAAACTTGGGCAGTATACCAGGAAACACTGGTTTTTGGAAGCTCTTATCTTTCTTCCTCCCTTTGAGGGTTTTAGATGGTGTGACAGAATTAAATGTCAAGTCTGTCTGTCTATTCAGTCTCGTGAGCAAGGACAGGCAGGCAGGTCCGTTATGGTGAGCACCCAGGCAGGAGCTTCATTGTCTGGCCTGGGAACTCACAGCTGCTAGCCCTGCTGTTGCTGTAGTTCATCGCTGCCGTGCGTTTTTGCATTGAAAAAAAGGCTACAGCGTTATGTCTGCCACCAGAATATTTTAGTAATGATGAAAAACTACTGACCTCCTTTTGTATTTTCATTAAAGTCATTTTCTTATGACTCTAAAGTTCAGGACAATACCATGTTCTTACTGAATAGAGCACTAAAGAGATCATTTGTGAATAAAACTATAAATTTTTTGTGTGCAAATAAAATCAAATTTGCTATAAGAAATTCTTTTATAAGCAGTCTTTCATCTTACAAATATATTTGCTTCAATGTTTTTCCTTTTAATTTCAGCTGTCACTAAATTAATGATGTTACATTTTTATTTTCTTCTCAAAGACATATATCACTTTAATACATTATTCGATAGGATTATTTTAAAAGCACAATATTTCAGCTGACTTAAACTGTGAGTTTTTTGCATTCTTATTTTTGAAAGAAGGTTACGATGGAGCCATGAAATAGTTGAACATTGATAGTGCTGGTTGATTAATGTGCTGCTGTTGTTAGCAGCCCCCTGACCAAAGTCTGTCTTCTTTTTTAACCTAAATGGTCACAGCACAACTCTTAACAATGAGAGGTTGTAGATGGACCTAAACCCATTTATTTTATTCAACTTGATGAATTACCTGAAAGTCCAATAGTTTAAAAGTTAATAATTGAATTAACTTCACTGTTTTTACTCTTTTTAAAAAATGTGATATCATAGCTTACATTTTAGAATGTAGTAAAGGTTCATTAAGTTATAGGAAAGTCATGTTTAAATTAACAAAATGTTCAGCTTGTAGAATAAATATACAGACTTCTAAATTGATTTAGTTACTGAAAAGCCTTTTTACAGTTATAGTAAATATTTATAGATGAACATTGATATTTATTGGAATCCTTTATTTATGTCCATTAAATATTTCTTCCACATGGAATTCACATCATTCTAATTTATTTTAGTTAAAGAAATTCTTTTTTCATGTGTAAGTCAACTTTAGCTTAGATAACATCAGAATTATATCAATTTTCAAATTTATTGAGTCTGAATTGGAGAATATCTCAATATTTATTATATTTTGCGATGTATGATGCATAATTTTTGCCCAAATTTTTGAGGGAAAAATAAGGATGTGTATTATACATGCATATAATAGTTACATACCATGGGTATAATAATGAGCATAATCCCATATATAACATACACAACAAAATGTGGGTGCGCATTATACATGGCAAAATATGGTAATGGCTTCTGGGACACATTTTATTATTTTTATTACCTTTAGATATAAATATATTTCAGAGTGACATAGTATGGATTACTGTATGTTTACATTTATACCCTTCTTTGTATATATTTAAGTTTTTGAATTTTGCATTAACTTTGAAAATACACTAGAAGAAAATAGTGAGCAGTTCTAGGAAATATGTGCTGATCATAGGCCAGTAAATAAATGAAATTCAGTTCCACAATTATTGGAAGAGGGTGTTAAAAACTTATGAAATAGCTCATGCATACAGAGGAATGTATACAAATATGCATACAGTTTAAAGCATAATATAAATACCAGTAGCACTCCTCACCCCCACCCCCAGAGTTCAAAAAATAGAAAGTTGTTAGTACTATAGAAGCTGTTCTTTTTTCCCCCAAGCACTTTTTTCTCATTAAAGGTAACCACTGTTTTGACTTTTACAGAAATCATTCCATTCCTTTTTTAAAAATAGTTTTGAGAACTACTGATATATGTTTACACAATATATTGTTTAGTTTTGCAAAACTGTAACAAGCACGAACCTATTGGCCTTATTGAATGAAGCCCCCCCAAAGGAGATAAGTTGAGAGCATCTCTGAAACATAAGGTGGCTTTGGCTCTCTAGAGTTTACAAGAACTCTTCCTGTGGAAGTTGGTGGGCAGTCATGAATGTGTTCTGAGCCAGGTGCATCAAAGTCAAGGCAACTAGCAGAGGTGAAGCAGAGACCAGGTGCAGTAGCTCTGTGGTGCAAAAAGGCCAGAGCTGCTCTGTGATTTCTGCTCCTGGCTCATGGCTCTCAGAAATAGGTCAAAGAAGGATGATTCTGGATGGTAATTATGTCCCTTGCAGACTGTCCTCAGATTAAAAGCAAAGTACAGTGGCAGGGGGATCCTGGTGTTAGTAGTATGTCTTTCTCATAAGTTTCACTGTTCCAGTCTGAATTGGTTTCCTCCCACATTTGATGCATAGTCACCAATCTGGAATTTTTCCTAACTTGCTCCTGGCAATTCCTTTTGCCTCTCTTCTGAACTGGCCCTGATGTTGCAATGTTGCTGTCTTTCTTGGTTTGTGCTCTCATTTGGTGGTATATATGTATATTTTTCTTCTCTTTATTTAAAAGGTGGCATATACTATATATTCACCTTTCTGCACTTGGTCTTTTTTCACTTGAGATACTATAGCAATCTCTCCTTCTCAGAAGATTGGAGGCTTCCATTTTTGTTTTTGTTTTTGTTTTTAAAGTTCAACATGTTTAACCACACTTCTGGTCAAGATGGAGGCATAGGCAAATACACTTTGCCTCCCTGCACAGAACTATAGCAAAAAATACAGCTACACTACAAAACAAATATCACTCAGAATTGTCAGAAAATTCAGCTGTGTGGAAATCAAACAACCAAGGATTTAAAGAAGCTACATTCATCTAGAAGTGTAGGAGAGGTAGAGATGCAGAGAGGTATGGAGAGAGACATGGAATGGCACAGAGAGATGCCAAGACAGTAATGGGCAGTCCCACATCTATGTGTGGTAGATAAAGAATGGGAGGCATACCTCAGGAATGAGGGACCCCAGCCCCAGGCCAGACCACCCAGCCCAGGGTCCCAGTGCCAGGAAGATAAGTCTCCATAACTTCTGGCTGTAAAAACCAGTGAGGGTTGAGGCAGCAGAAGAAATTGCATCCTCTTAAAGGGCCTGAAACAGACTTAGGATTGATGCAGATCCCCTCTTGGATTGAGCATGGGGGCAACAGCTGGAAGGGCACCAGTGGCATATGGGGAAAAAGTGAAGTGCAAATGGGGAGACAGCATCCTCCCAGGCAAAACTTGAGAGTCCAGGCAACAGCATTGTCTTCTCGGCAAGCCCTCCCCCACACAGAGCAACAGAGTGGTAACACAGATTGGCCCCACCCTGGTGATTACCTAAGGCCGTGCCCCATCTACCTAATACTAGAAACAAACACAGGGAGGCTGCCAAAGTGAGGAAGACGGAGAAATATTGTCCAAATGAAAGAACATAACAAAACTCCAGTAAAAGAACTAAATGAAATGGAGATAAGCAAACTATCAGATGCACAGTTCGAAACACCAGTTATTAGGGTGCTCCAGGAATTCATTGGGTGCTTCAATCCTATGAAAAAGACTGAGGCAGAAATGAAGGTTGCATTAAGTGAAATAAAGGAAAATCCACAGGGAACCAACAGTGGAGAGGATAAAGCTAAGAATTAAATGAACGATTTGGAGCACAAGGAAGGAAAATCATTCAATCAGAACAGCAGAATGAAAAAAGAATTGAAAAAACAAGAATAAGCTTAGGAACCTTTGGGACATCTTTCAACGTACCAAAATCTGAATCATAGGGTTGCTAAAGGAGATGAGGAAGAGCAGGAAATAGAAAACTTTTTTGAAAAAATAATGAGAGAAAACTTCCCAAATTTGGTAAAAGAAATAGACTTCTAGGAATTCCAGGAAGCACAGAGAGTCTCAAACAAGATGGACCCAAAGAGGACCACACCAAGACCCATCATAATTAAAATGCCAAAGGTTAAAGATAAAGAGATAATCTTAAAAGCAGGAAGAAAAAAAGCAGACAATTACCTACGAAGGAGTTCCCATGAGACTGTTAGCTGATTTCTCAAAAGAAACTTTGCAGGCTAGAAGAGATTGGCAAGAAATATTCAAAGTGATGTAAAGCAAGGACCTACAACCAAGATTACTCTATCTAGCAAGGCTATCATTTAGAATGGAAAGGCAGATAAAATGCTTCCCAGACAAGGTAAAACTAAAGGAGTTCATCATCACCAAGCCATTATTATATGAAATGCTAAAGGAAATTATATAAGAAAAAAATCAAAACAAACGTTAAAATGGCAGTAAATTCACAACTATCAATAATTGAATCCAAATAACAAACTAAGCAAACAAGCAGAATAGGAACAGAACCATAGATATGGAGATCATTTGGAGTGTTATCAGTTGGGATGGGGTGAGGGAGAATGAGGGGAAAGGTACTAGAATTAAGAAGTTGGTAGGTTCAGAATACACAAGGGGATGTTAAGTACAGTATAGGAAATGGAGAAGCCAAAAAGAATTTATATGCGTGACCAATGGACATGAACTACGGGGAGGTGGATTGCTGGAAAGAATGGGGCTACTGGGGGGAGGAGGGAAAAGGGGAACAAATTGGGACAACTGTAATAGCATAATTAATAAAATATACTTTAAAAATGTTTAATTTTTTTATAGATTAACCCTTACATGTTTTTCCCAGTGTTTTTGCCTTTATGAACAATGCTATGGTGAATGATGTGTTTATATTATTCTGCATGTGCGTAGGTATATCTGTGTAAGTACAGAAATGAGATTGTTGGATCAAATTGTCCTTCAAAGGCATACAGTTTTCACTTATGTTAGCAATATACCATATAAGGGAGTCTGTTTTCCTATAACCTCACCAAAAGACTGTTTTGTCAAACTTTTTAATTTTTGCCAATCTGTTAGGTAGAAAATGGTATCTCAGGGTAGTTTTAGTGTATATTTCTCTCTTTACCACGAGGCTCAATATCTTTTCATCTCTTCCTGTTTTTTAGCCCAGTTTTCTACTGGGTTTTAAGTCTTTGCTGATTTCTAAAAGCTTTTTTTACTAGGAGAGAATATGTTTCCAAGTTTGTCATTTGTATTTTGATTTTACTTATAATGTGGAAGCAGTTTTTTATAAAGTTTAATTTTTTTTGTTTTTGAATTTAACAATTGTTTTATGGTGTTTGGATACTGAGAGTCATAGTTAAAAAAGGCAAAAAGGCATTCCCACTCCAAGGTCATAAAAGAGCATCCCTTGTTTTCTCTTTCTCTTTTTAAAATAAGATTTTATTTATTTATTTTTAGAGAGAGGGGAAGGGAGAGAAAGAAGGAGAGAAACATCAATGTGTGGTTGCCTCTCACATGGCCCTCACTGGGGACCTGGCCTGCAACCCAGGCAGGTGCCCCGACTGGGAATCGAACCTGTGATCCTTTGGTTCACAGCCTGTGCTCAATCCACTGAGCTATAACAGCCAGGGCTGATGTTAGACTTTTTATCCTTATCTTGATTAAGATTAGCTAGTGGGTTTATTTTTTCCCCTCAATCACACAATCAGCTTATCTTCACTAACTCTCTTCTTGTACTTTTGTTCAGTGTTAATATTTTTTTTCTAAACTTGTAAGTAGGCTGCTTAGTTTATTTGTTTATATTCATTTCAACTGACATAAATATTTAAGGCTGTGACTTTTCTTCTGTACAGTGGAAAGTATCAAGGATTCTGATATGTAGTGTTTTCATATTCTCTAGGAAGTCTGCAGTTTGAGTTTAGTTTGTCTTTAACATAATTTAACAAAATTATGTATTTTTACACCAGGAAGTCCAGATCAAACAGCAGTTTCACTTTAAGACTTTATTTAAAAAGATATTTTAATGAATAATTAACAAACATTCCTTTCACTCCACTGTTAAAATTGTGAACTAGAGATAATTAAATTTATCCATTACTTGGCATAATTACTCTGAAAGATGATTAGCTTCAATAAGTTTTTATTTTTGGAATATATCGTTTTAATTTTAATTTATTCTAAAAGGTTTCTGCGAGGTTGGATCTTTCTTAAAATATATGCAAGACATGTGAAAACAAACCTTGTCATTTACTAACAGCTACTAAAGACTTTACTACATGATCATTATTGACAGCTAAATTCAATGGAATATTCTTGCTGTGGACATTAATTGATATTCTGGACTTTAGTTATGTATTTATGTAAATAAAATACTCTATATGGAAGCTGTAGCGGCCAGTTTAAGGGCTTTTTATATATTATGGTTTTCTTCATAGACAAGAAATTTCATATGGTCTATATGTGACTTTTTGTCCTGATTAAGGAATACATCATTTTAGGGACAGAGTAGGGGAGACGGGGCAGGGAGTACGGAGTGAGGAGAGGAAGGCCAATGGAGAAAGAAGGGGAAAGGAGGGAAAAGAGGAAGAAGTTACTTTAAACCTGTAGGAATAGTGAGACTAGGCTGCCTGCCTAAACATAAGAACTTTGACTCTAATTTCAAATTCTCCCTCAAATAAAAAATTGTTTATCTATAGAATTTAAGTACTGAAAGAAAGTACATATTTAATTTTTAAAACATTCAGTCAATTTATTTTACTGACTAGGGAACTCACATCCAGTGTATTTTGCTGTTTGAAAGTCCTTCTATTATTAAGAGGATGAGGATGGAGTTAACTGTAACTAAACCAGATTCTATTCAAAGGAACACAAAGTACTGCTTTTGAAAGAACAGATTCTTAATAAGTTCTTATTAACTTTGTGTTATAGAGAATACAAGCTGGCATTCTAAAAGCATTTAACAATCCCACAACTAAAACCGCTGATGATGAAACTAGAAAACAAGTCAAAGGTATGTTGACTCTCTCACTGTTAAGACTTTCTTCTATAAGAAAATAGTTCTTTCTTAGGGAAAAAGAACTGAGCATTATGTGAATGAATGCCCTAAAGCGGTTGCCTTAAAATCAAGGTATACTTATTCCAGTGGCTGTGAGATATTCTAGTGGGTCATAGAAATAAAATGTTAGAACTTATCCATGTGAACTAAAAAAACTAAAACTAATATCAAATATACAGATTGACACTGTTGATCTTATATAAGGTATTCTAAGGGAAACTTGAAAGGTTACTAAAAGTAGCAGCCTTACTTGGGAGTTCACTTTTGTCATATTGTATCATTTTGCAGTTGAGGTGTGCTTGGTTTGAGTGGACTTTCCAACTGGACAAAATGCTTAAGTGCTCCAGAGATTCCTGCAATGAAACTATTTATTGAAGAGAGTACTAATAGGTCAAGCATCATACATGCCTATTTTACTCCTAGTGTTAACTCTTCATTAGCCAAAATCCGAGGCAAAAACAGTGACTACCTAATCAAAGCTGGTCACTTAAAACATTTAAGTGTGGGTTTATATTCTATTGTTATTAGTGATTTACCATGTCCTAAATGTATATTCTGCCTTGAGATATTAACTAATGGTGGTATAAAGTCATTTTGGGGAGACACTCAAAAATATTATTTGTATTTTGTTTATTCTCTTTTCTAACGTATTTTGTTGTAGTGCACACTCTATGTGCACACTATAGTGTGCACTTTTGTTGTATGTGCACACTATGTGTCTATAATTTTGAAACAAATATACATTGTGATTATATATGCTGAAACCTTATATGCAGTTATGGGTTCAAGATTTTTTAAAATGTAGATTTTCAAGCATGCTCTTTTGTTTTGAGATAGTGCCATCTAGTGCATGCCTAGAATAACTGCCCAGTTTTATTTTTCATTTCTTTCCAGTTTTGAAATCTTTTTTATGATTAATCCCTTGTGCAATTTTTCTTAATGAAACATCTTAGTTTACCATAATTTCTCATAGTTATAGTTAATAAATGTTTATTGATATATCCAGATATGTCTGCTCTGTCATTCAGTGTTTTCAATAACATTTTTAAAATGTAGAAAATACAATGTTTTAGAAGGTAGAGAGCCCCAAAAGATAGGAGTTTGAAACAGGAGTGAATAGGTTTGTTAATACATTTTCCCCACTGTTTTACTGTGGAAAATGTCAAACTTGTATTAAAGTGGAGAGAACAGAATATGAAGACCCGTATGTCATGTACCCATAACCCCACTTACTACATCCAGTTCATGGCATGTTAGGTTTCATCTATTTTTTCCCGAACCCCAAATTGTTTTGAAGCAAATCATAGGCATAACTTCCCTGGATCTACAAATATTTTTCAAAGAAACAGAAAATTTTGACATTTAAGCAGTTATGGATATGAGTGAGTTATTCATTGCCATGTTACTTCTCTACACTATGTCTACTTGTCTCTACTATCCTGTCATTTCCATGGTTACAGTCCTGGCATCTGTAGCCCTAAAGGCACACCTCCTTTCCCATCGCTCCACCTCTGGGTTAGGCACAGAGTGTGTGAAGGATTTAATGGGAGCAGTTGAGATGTAGTATGAATCACGGTTATTGCTCTAATTATTTTACCTTTTTAAAGAGCAGTTTGTTATTTCTTGAAGACTACTGTAGTTGATAGTCACATTTTCTCTGATAGAAATGTAAGGGAGAAAGACATAATATCATATGGTAAAATACGTTATTAAATGTGGTATTAGACATCTGCCTTGGATTTCTTTTGAGTCAACGGAAAAAGCCATATTACATTGTAAGGTTGACGGTTGACATGTGTTTTTGTATTAAAAAGTATTATTTTTACAGCATATGGAAGAGAAGGTGTGAAAATGAACTTCATAGATCGGATCTTTGTTGGTGAATTAACTAGCACAGTCATGTGTGAAGAATGTGCAAATGTAGGTACTTGGAAGTTCACTTCAACATGGACTAGCTTACAGTCATGCTGTTTTATTTCCTTCACATGTACTTATCAGCAGTCAGTTATTTTTATTTGTGACAGATGACTACATAATAGTTTTTGAAAATCTTCTTAAAATATATCCTTTACTCCTAGAAAGTAAATATAATTCATAATTTTAAAAAATAAATGTTATTTTCTTTTTCTTCCTGAGAAACCTCTGAAGTTCTCTTAGCTTATTTGAATGTGTTCGAATGTGTTCACTACTTGTTTGGATTGAAATAAAAGAAGGGTCTGTGATGAGAATAACTGTGTTTTGTAACTACAGGGTGGGGCAAAAGAGGTTTGTAATGGGTCAAATGAAAATAATACAATCCTTAATACAAGAAAGAACTCTTTTGAGTGCTCACAACTGTAAACCTACTTTTGCCCCACCCTGTGTGCATTGCCCTGAAATGTAATTCCAATAGAAATAATTCAGTGTAGTAACATAACCTGGGGTGATCTAACTTGTTGATTTTTTTTTTAAGTTGACTTGACTCATATTTGAATTTAGTGTTAATTTGATGTGGTGGAATGCCACCTGTCCTTTAACAACAGTTTAAAGATGTATAAACTTTTACAGGCTTTCTACCACTTGATAAGGAATATTTCTGAAAGCATAAGACTTAGAGTATGATGGGATTACACTTTCGTCAAATTGTATTAGGAAAGAGAGTCTTTATGCACATTCTCCTGACCCAGGTTACGGTGTACCTTTCGACCTTCTCTAGCCTCATGCATTCGGAATTGTGTATTATATCTCCTTCTGGCCTCTCATGTGGAAGCACAGACTGTCGATGAGATATTTCTTAAATTTCTAGTATATTCGACATAGACATTGATTTCTCTCTCACAAGCTTGAGAGCATCTTTTAAAACAGAATTATCTTACAGAGTCTACAAAACATAGTCCAACTTTCTGCCTTTTTTCATGGCTTTTTCATAGTTTATTTATGTTACGGCACTAATTTCACCACAAATATGTTTCTGTCTTCATTCAATCATTATTATTAAACATAGTTTATTTTGAAGTTACTTTAAATATTACTGACATTGTGATATTGACAATATTATAAAATTCAGCAGGGTTGCATTTATTGAAGTTTTGAGATATCTTGTTTTGATTGTGTATGTGCTGCTATACCCCATTAAATGGCTATTGGTTCCAGGAAAATTTTTTAACTTAAAAATTTAAGTGGCCTGGGAAGTCTGATTTGTTTAAGCCTTTACAAAACTGCATTGTCTGTTAGAATTCTACCTGAAGTTCTCAATGTTTTCTTTTTAAGGTCTCCACGGTGAAAGACCCTTTTATTGATATTTCACTTCCTATAATAGAAGAAAGGGTAAGGAGAAAAAAAACTTAATAAGACTTTTGTGAAGGGCATTTATTTATTCATATATTTACACATTTGTTGGGTATATTATCAGATATCTGAGTCATTTTTTATATACATTAGTTGAGTTTGTACGGTATAATATTGGGGTTTGTGTATGTATGCATAAAGTATGATAAAGTTATTATTCTCAAGGAATTTAAATCCTTATGCTTTATATCTTAAGAATTAATGTTAGGAAAATTATATTTCAAATGAGAAATTTTAAAAACTAGGTTATATCCAGAATTTATTTCCTAAAGGAGTTTTGTGTTATATACATGACATCCATATAGGTTTCAAAACCTGTACTTTTGGGAAGAACGAGTAAATATAGAAGTTTACAGAAGACAGATAATGGTCAGTATAGTGGTGTTATCACTATAGAAAATAGTAATCAGTGCAGTGCTGCCAGGGAGCATTCTTCATCTAAAGATAATGTAAGATTATATATGGATTTGTGAGATTTGTGAGATATGTATTTGTGAGATAGGTATAAGATTATATGTATTTGTATATGTATATAATATGTATTATATGTATATGCATTCTGCTTTTTAAAACTTTTTATTATGAAAAATTTCAAAACTATACAGAAGTAGAGAAAATACTACAATAAACTCCCATATACCTGTTTCTCAGCTTCATAGTTATCAGCTCTAGGCTAATCAATCATGTTTTAACCTATATTTTACATTCTCCCCCTCCGCACCCCAGATTATTTTGAAATAAATTCCAAGTATATCATATACTTTGATGTGTATCTCTAAAATATGCTCTTTATTTTTTTTAATAATCCTCACCCACAGACACATTTTATTGATTTTTTTTTTTTTTTTTTTTAGAGAGAGAGGAAGGGGGTGGGGAAAGAGAGAGAAACGTGGATGTGAGAGAGATACATCCATCAGTTGCCTCCTGTGCGCACCTGGCTGGGGATCAAACCCATAGCCTTTTGGTGTATAGGATGATGCTCCAATCAACTGAGCTACCTGGCCAGGATAAAAAGATAAATACTCATTTAAAATACATAACCACAGTACCATTAGCATACCTAAAAATATTATTAACTGTAACTGTGCCAATATTCAGTCATTATTTAAATTTCTACAGATGTCTCATAAATACTTTCTTTTTTGTTTTTGCTTTTTAAAGTGTATTTGAACTCATTATCTAGAAAAGAGCTATAGAATGTAGTTGATTGCCAAGTCTCTTAAATGTCTTTTAATCTGCTCCCCCACCCCCACCCCCTCTGCGCCCCGCTGCTTTTTTACTTTGCAATTTATTTGTTGAAGAAATCAGGTCTTTTTTTCAAAATCAGTTTCTCACGTTCTCACTTCAATAGTAATTCATTTTGCTATTGCATTCACATGTTAACAGGTGCCTATTTATCTCCTTTGTTTTGTCTGTAAGGCAGTCAGATATAGAGGCCCAACTGGGTTTAGGTTTGATGATTTAAGTTTTGACAAGAAAACTTTGAAGTGGTGGTGTGTACCTCTATCGAGGAGATGCACGCCACATTTGATGTCTCTTTCTGTGATGTTATCAGTCATTGATGTCTGTTGTGTGTGCTCATTATTATTATTCACTAGAGACACACCTGGTTGTTGAATTATCCCATATGAATTTAAAGAAATAAGGCTGAATTTTCACTTTATTAAAAAACCTTTTTACATGCTATTATTTGTACTTACTTGGCAAATTGATATATTATGAGATCTAATTTACTATGTAGAAGGCTTTTTAAATGGCAAGACTACCGAGATTATGCAAAGATTTGTACTTGAAATGCCTCCTTCACAGCGCTGTTCCACAAAAGTCCTGTTCTCCTCTCTGCAAATGGGTAACAGCTGTGGTTGGTTTCCTGCGTAAAGGTTTATTTTTAAGTTAGAACTATTTGTTATATATCTTCTACTAGTTGTAGTCTATGTAGATTTAGGAAGTGGATTTTAGAAGTACTAAAAATAGTATTTATTTAATAATTGTGGGACATTTAAGTAAGACTTACTGGCATTTATTTTCAGTAAGGCCACAGAGTCTTTTCTCTAAAAACACTATCAACTTACAGCATCAACTAATTCATGGCAGAAAACGTACAAGGAAATTGCCATCTGGAGAAGATAAAGCTGTTTTCATATACCAGAAAAATGGAAACTCTGAAGTGAACAGGGATTCTTCAGTGCTCGTGAGCATCATGAACACTGGTTCACCTCTGACTGAAAACCCTACCGATGGCCATGCAAAAGAAGCCAACCATTCCGAAAGTAGTGTTGATGCTGACAGTGAGGCTTCGGAATCTGAAAGTGCTTCTAAGAAGACCCTGTTGCCAAGATCCAGTAGTGGCTGCTGTGTGCATACCAATGGGCATCACAGTCCCTCAGCAAGTGATACACCCCCCAAGGAGACAGACAGTGGTGATGAGGGAGTGGCTGCTGCTATTTCTGAACTTCATTTAGGCAGCACTGTAACTGGAGATAGAGATTTTGATGAGGAAAACCAGCAACTAAATCTTGCAAATAATTTATATTTTTCAGAGGGGAGGCATATGATGTCTCCCAGTCCCCAAAATGCTTTTCAGACCCTTTCTCAGAGCTATGTAACTACTTCTAAAGAATGTTCAGTTCAGTCTTGTCTCTACCAGTTTACATCTATGGAATTATTAATGGGGAATAACAAGCTTCTATGTGAGAACTGTACTGAAAAGAAACAGAAGTGCCAAAGGGAAACCAGTTCTGCAGGTAAATATTTAGCTTTTTTTTTGCATTCATGGATTATCTAATAGTGACTAGTTGGCATTAGATCCCAAAGAGAGGAAGTTAAGCATCTTGTCTCTAAACTTGAGCTGCTTGGAGGTGGGGATTGCCTTCTTTGTATACCTGTTTGTAACTCAGCACTAAAGACACAGACTGGGCAAGATAAATGGTCAATAGAATTTTGTTGAAATTAATTGGAGAACAGGAAGTATCCATCTCTGCCCTGAAAATGCAAATCCACATAATTTTATCTCAGGACCAGCTTTCTCAGATCTTCTCAGAAGAAATTTTTTTAAAACTTAAAATTTTATCATTAGTGAGATTAATAGTGAGATTAATGTGCTTCGCAAATCTCATCAATCTGGTATTAAGTCTTAATAAAATATACATTTGGAGGTTTTAAATAATTGTATATTATCAAGCTAGCAACATAATAACTATATATAATTGACTAGAAAAAAATGGAAAAAAGGGAACTTTTTTAAGAAAAGTAAGAAATTTTCAGTGCACCTTTAGCTTTGATTAAATGGAGAGAATACTCAGATTCCTAGTGACTAGTTTTTCAAAATATAGATTTTATTATCATTCAGGGATGGTGAGGCCAACAGATCAGGATACAGCTGCCACTGAAGATAGTCTGTTACTTATAGTTCCTCAAAACAGGGGCACATGGGGAGGCACCAGGATTGATCAGGAGCGGAGGCAATGATGGGGGTGGGGTGGGGGAGGGGGAGGACTAGGACAACAGCCTTTATTGTGGTTTCCAAGGGAAGGAATGGGCAAGGCAGGGTGAACAGGTTTCAGACTGACTAGTTTTGATTAATTTCAATGGGCTCTGGGCTATAGGGGCTGTCTGTAGTTGTCTGGTACCTGATTAACATGTGATTAGAGCAGGTGGATAGTGGCCTAGAGTTTAAGACCTCAATAAAGAATGTAGTTGGGGTGTGGGTTTTGGATTGGTTGGTTTGCCTATGAAAGGTGCACTTAAGTTGTCAAAGCATCAGAACAAAGACATGCTTAATAAACTAATGATTAAGGAAATGTCTAAATCAGAGAGTACCAATTTATATTAATCCAAGTTAAATATGTAGTTGGTCACATTCAAATCCTATCACGTCCTTTTTAACAACTTCTTCCTAAAATCCTCCATGGTTTCCATGATACAAGCTCTCCCTGCACTGCACTAAATACTGAGCCAATTTCATCAACTACAGGTGTGTTTCTGGTGGTCTTTGGCTGGAGGGCATTGTCCTAAGTCACTACTAGTCCATCTGCTTTCCAGCTTCTAAAATTGTGTTGCGAGTGTCACTGCACCAATCCTTTGTGTGTGTGTGCACCTAACAAAAAAAAAAAAAAAAAAAAAACCCTTTCATTTTAGTGGGTTTGGAAAGAGTAGAGGCACCCTGTAACCAGAAGTCTAATTTCTTTTTTTAAAATATTTTATTTATTTATTTTTAGAGAGAGGGGAACAAGAAAGAGAGGGAGAGAAACATCAATGTGTGGTTGCCTCTAGCACACCCCCTACTGGGGACCTGGCCTGCAACCCAGGCGTGTGCCCTCATTGGGAATCAAACCCATGACCCTTTGGTTCACAGGGCTACTCCCAATCCACTGAGCTACACCAGCCAGGGCCAATTTCTTTTTTATTTCCTTTTTAAAAAAAATCTAGCTTACTGAATTTGCACATAATGGAATTTATACATAGTATATGATTTGTATTCCATAAAATTCATGTGTACAGTTTAATAAGTTTTGATAACATATACAATCCTGTGACTAACATCAACATATAGAACATTTCCATTGCCCCAAAATGTTTCCTTGTGCCCCTTTGTAGTTAATCTCCCATTACCTAGTCCCTGCATTTACTAATCTGATTCTCTTCTCTATAGTTTTGGCTTCTCCAGCATATCTTGTAAATGGAATCATATAATACATAGCCTTTTGTCTCTGGCTTCTTTGCCACTTAGCATAATGTCTTGGGATTAATGTCTTGGATTCATACTGTTACATGTATCAATAGTTCACTCTAATTTCTTTTTTAATATAAAAGTGTAACATGGTGCTTCTATATAAATGTTGAGTATATTATATGGTACGTAAAATGTAATCTTACAAATAAATTCATTACATTTTATGCAGAAAAGAAAGCAGAGGGGATTTATACTAATGCCAGGAAGCAGTTGCTCATTTCTGCTGTTCCAGTAATCCTAATACTCCATCTTAAAAGATTCCATCAGGTAAAAGTCCCTTTAGTAACACTATTGTAATTTTCATCGGATGTTTTGTAGAGACCTAAGTCTTATAAAATACAGTCAAAGATTAGGCACTAATTTATTGCATTTAAAAATTTGTCATATGGAATTTACTACTTTTCATCCATAATAGTTTACAAGACTTTTCTAGTTAAAATTGTTTCATTCACAATGTTTGAAGATTTAGGTGATAGGAACCCAAGTGGTGGGTGTTTGTTAGTGTGTGTCAATGTAAAATAAGAATTTTTAAGAACGCTTAAAAATAAAAGAATGCTTAGAAGTAGGGGATAGCAAAGTGCCCATAGCTTCTGAGCTCTCATGATCCCAGTGGGGGGCCTGTGAGGGCTGGGCTTGGTTGACTAGGCCTGGGTGGAAAAAGGACTGTAAGGCAGGCTCCTCCCCTGTAGGACTCTGCAGTGGGAGAGGACTGAAATATTTTTAATATATCAGGCTTTTCTCTAATTTTTTATATTTTTAATTCAATGCATTATCTCACCTTTTTTATTTTGCATTTGATAAAATGAGTTTAACATTTCTCTGGAAGAAGGAATAAGTGAAAATATTAAAACATTTTTGCAAAAGTTAGAAGGGAAATTTTTAGAATACCTGTTTTAAAATAAAACTCTAATCAGTAAAACTGTGGTCAGGATCCTCAGGTAAAACATGAAGTATAATTTAAAGCTCTTTTATTATGTTAATGAAGTCATCTGAAATCAGTTGGGAAGGGGGTTGTATTATTCAGTAGAGGACTTAGGGAAGAAAAATAACAGTTGGAGGAAATGAAAGTTTATAGCTACCCTCTGTACTATATACCAATACTATCTTCAGATAAACTGTTTTAATTAATATGAAACAAATTACCAAAAGACATACAAAGGCAACTAATCAATATTTCTCTCTCACATCAATGTTTCTCTCCCTCTCCCTCTTACCCACTCTATCTAAAATCCATAAGCATGTCTTCGGATGCAGATAAAAATAATAAAACTAAATAAAAATATATACTTAAAATTATTTTAAAAAAGAAAAAATAAAGAGATTTGTCTTGTATTAAAGCCCTTTACAAAGTCTCTCTATTAAGGGGTACTTTCTGAATCACAAGGTAATATCTGGGGAAAGGACACATTAGCCTGCAAGGTTCGCAGACAGGGCTGGTATCGGATGTTTATAGAGATCACCTGATGAGAATAAACAAGGAAAGCAAATTGAATATGGACTAAATAATTACTCCTAAAATATGACCTCATAATTTCATGTCAGATATTATGTTAAGCCCTCTAAATATCATTTGAAGAGGCAAATAAGTGGGTATATTTTGGTCAAAAATAAGCTTTTTTTTTTCCTTTAACGAAAGGTAAGAACAAGGCAAGAGATTCACAGTAAAATTATGTCCTTGAAGTAAGTTGTGAAAGCCTTGCATGAAAAGTTACATCTATTAGTTTTTGTCTATTCGAATAATTCAGATTAAGGATCTTCCGATTCCAGCAGAGTTTCTATTTGTGGATTTCCTACTCAATACCTTTGGCAGTCTATCAGCTAGTTTTTAACTATTATTAAATAATGCAAAGTGTATATTTTTCAAGTTTTGCCCTTGGAAATTAAAAATAGAGAAAGAAGTAGAGCTTATTTAAGAACATGAAGGTTCATCTTTTAAAAAAATATTTTATTTATTTATTTTTGGAGGGAGGGGAAGGGAGGGAGAAAGAAAGAAAGAGAGAGAGAAACATTGATGTGCAAGAGAAACATCAATCAGTTGCCTCTTGCATGCCCCAGACCACGGGGGACCTGGCCCACCACCCAGGCATGTGTCCTGACCAGGAACTGAACCAGTGACCTTTCAGTTTGTGGGACAACAACCAACCCACTGAGCTGCACCAGTCAGGGCAAGGTTCATTTTGATTTATTTTGGGGACTATGAGACACACTCCCGTCCCTCCCCCCTCCAGTTTGGGAGGAAAATGCAGTGGTGACCCTGCTCCTGCCTCCTGTGACCCCAGTCCACCGCCACCCCACCCCCACAGCGAGCCAGGTAAGCTACATTCAGACTATAAGACACACCCCCCTTTCCTCCCAAATTTGGAGGGTAGTGCATCTTATAGTCCGAAAAATACAGTATATAATATATAACATTTACTTTTATTGATAAAATGACTTGAGTGTTCAAATGCTGGCTTTTTGTTTTAATAAATTAATGCCACTGAATTTTAGAACTGAGAAGGATCTAATCTAATCCATTTATACCCATTTTCTGCCTTGATCTAGATGAGGTAGTATGTAGTCATTGGGTGTTAACCAGTCATTTGGTCAGGCCTTGGCCACCAGGCACTGACTCCAGTTGAATATCTTTTTATGACAGTGTATGGACCAGCACCTTAGCTTTTACTACATTGAATTTATTTTTCCCTAAGTGTTGAAAGCCACAGTGAGAGTCATTATTCCCATATTGTTTGTGGTAAAAATGCACATGTAAATAAATGATATTTGCTGTAACAGTTTATGTAACCTAATTAAAAATTTAGTCATATATCAGTTTTGGACTATTCATTAATCATGTTTTTATATCTATGAAAAAACCTAACTTCTAGGATTCCTTTTAGTTTTAATTAGCAAGCACTGATTTAGATTGGGTTTATTGGATTAAAAAAAATTTTTTTTTGGTCTTTCTTAGGCTGGATTGAGTCTTCGAAAGGTAAACAGACATGTAGATTTTCCACTTATGCTTGATTTAGCACCATTCTGTTCTGCTACTTGTAAGGTATAGTATATTACTAAAATACTTAATTGACTTGCAAATAATATGCTTATGCTATCCTATGATTGTTATGCCATGCTCTTCTTTTAAAAAAAAATAAGCTCCTCTAAAAGGGAATTTTATAGTTAGTGAAGGTAAATCACTAAAATGTGGAGCATTTAACGCACTGAGTATGACTTCTGTCTTTTGGGAGATAGATTAAGGGAAAGTAAAAAAAGATGCATAAGGCATGAGACCTAGTGGCCATGAAGATTAAAGCCACTTTTAAATGCTACTAGAAGCAGACCACTGCTGGAAAGGAAGCAGATTTTGTGTACTCTTCTGGTCTTTATGGATGATACACTTACATGGCCGTAGTTTTAGCATTTGTAGAGTTCTTTATCTTTTGTAAATCAGTAAAGTAATACATTGTTTTTTATGCCATTTCAGGTACACTATTGAAAATAGTGTACTTGTCAGATGAGTATGGTACTTTGAAATTATTAAAACTTTAAAGATAAGATATAGAAAGCAGACTAGTTTATAATTGCTTGCACTTACATGTCGGAACTGTGCCAGTGAAATAGATGACTTTGACTTCCTTGAGGAAACCAAACAGTTCTGGGCAATATCTTGTCCTGTTTATGGTTGCTGGTTAGCAGCCTAAGCTTTGTGGCATGTAGGAGAATGCTTACTAAATTTAATACTTTTAATGTAGTGATCAATCAAAACAATAATAAATATATTTTTTTGGTGAATCTAGTTCATGTGTGGAATACCAGCACTATCTGTCAATAACTAACATTAAGGTTCATAGAATTTGATAGTGTAGTAAATAAAATGAAATTTAACAAGCTCTATATTAAATTTATGAAAACATTGTTTAAAAGTACCTATTTTAGAGAATTTCCAACATACACAAAAGTACACAGAACTGTACAGTGAACCTCCAGCACCCACCACCTGGCCCTAAAACGTTAGATACATGACCAGTCCTGCCCCATCCACATGCGTATCTACCTACTCCTCCTATATTATCACTATCACTATCACTATCACTATCATCACTATCACTCACTATCACTATCACTATTTTAGTCCTCACCTGAGGATATGCTTATTGATTTTAGAGAGAGGAAGGGAGAAACATGGATGTGAGAGAGAAATATCAATCAGTTGCTTTCCTGCATAAGCCCCCAACTGGGGATCCAATGTGCAACCTAGGTATGTGTCCTGACCAAGAATCAAACCCGTAATCTTTTGGTGTACGAGGATGACGCTCCAACCAACTGAGCCACCCTGGCAGGGCTGAAGCATCTTTTCATTCATAATATTTCACTATGTATTTCTAAAAGATAAGGATCACTCCTCACATAACCACAATACTACTCTCATACTAAAGCAAATAGACAATTTAAATATCACATCATTTAGTGTATATATTTCTAATTATATCATAAATGAATTCATATCCAAGGAAGAACTACACATTGTAATTGGATGTCTTTTAGTCTCTTTTAATATACAGTTACACTCTCCCTTTTCTCTCCCCTCCAATTCCCTCCTTGTAAATTATTTGTTGAAGAGACTGGGCCATCTTTACAGTAGTTTCCCCTAATTTAGATTTTGATGACTATTCCTCTGTCCTCTTTATTTGCTATAAATATGTATTTGGATCTGGAAAGCCTTGAACAGATTTAGGTTTAATGTTCCTTATTTATAATTTTTTTCTGGCAAGGCTATTTCATAGGGAGTGTTTGTTTAATCAGGTGGCACAGAATGCCAGTTATCTTTTTATAATAGCCACCAATGATGTAGTATTATATTCATGAGTTCATGAAGAATTACAGAATGCTAATATAATTCTGTCATTCCTTCTTCACTTATTAGCTAGAAAAACTACTATATAAAGAGATATTCTTTTCATCTGTTTAGTTATCTTATGGTATAGTTCTTATCTTATGGTATAGTTCTTATCTTATGGTATAGTTCTTATCAAGTGTAGCCCTGGCTGGTGTAGCTCAGTGAATTGAGTGCCTGCCTTTGAACCAAAAGGTCGCCAGTTTGATTCCCAGTCTGGAAACATGCCTGGGTTGTGGGCCAGGTCCGCAGTTGGGGGCATGTGAGAGTCAACCAATCAATGTATCTTTTACACACTGATGTTCTTCTTCCTCTCTTTCTCCCTTCCCCTCTCTAATAAATAAATAAATAGAAAGAAAGAAAGAAAGAAAGAAAGAAAGAAAGAAAGAAAGAAAGAAAGAAAGAAAGAGGAAGAGAAGGGAGTAAATGCTCAATTCTTTCCCTACTCTCCTTTTAAACCAGTTTGCGGAATAATGAATTGATTCACTAGCATCCTTGAACTGTGACTAATTAATTTATGATTATGAATTCATGGATTTAAGCACATTAGATTCATTTCAATTTACTATGCTCTTCTTTTTATTCATGCACTGGTATATTTGTCTAACGGATCTATATTCTTGGCTACTGAAAGCCACTTAAGTTGGCTTATTAAGTTGGGTTTTTTGACCTGACTGACCTCTCTGAATGATTATACCACCAACTGGACATATTCTTCAGTTGCTTAATTTTTTAATTTTGATTTTTAGAGACTGTTTTTAAATAATTTAAATTATTTAGATTTTGTTTAATAATTGTATAAAATATTTACAAAGCTCCAAAGTCAAATGTATCAAATGTACAAAGCAAGTTTAATTCAAACAAGTGTAGCTTTTCTCCGTGTCTGTTCCACATGTTTCCTCTCTCCTTTTATAGGTAAACATTGTTAAAAAAAATCATGGTTTATTCTTCTACTAGTTTTTAAAAAAAATATAAGCAGATAATAGGTATGTGTATATGGATCTCTCCTCTTAAATAATAATAGCTTACAATATGTATCCTTTCTTTCTACCTTTTTCTTACCATTATATCCTGCAGATTATTTCAAATCAGTATCTAGAGATAGCCTGCACTCCATTTTTCAAGCAGTGTGATACTCTGTTGTATGGATGCATCATAGTTTATTCAACTAGTCTTCAATTTATGGACATTTGAGCCTATTCTAATTTTTTGATAATATAAACAATTGTGCAGTTGGTAGTGTGGTGCATATCTCTTTTAATTTTGCTAATGTACCTATGAGATAGAATCCTAGAAATAGTATTGATAAGTCTAAGAGTAATACATATGTAATTTAGCTTGATAACATTAAATATTCCAGCATAGGGAATGCACCTCTTTTGCAGTTTGTACTCTGTTTGCATTCCCACCTCTGGGGTGTATGAATACCTTTTCCTACAGCCCATCAACAGAGGATCTTGTCAAGCATTTACATTTTCCCAGGCTAATATATATGGAAAAATTTTAATACATTATTCTCTATGTTAAGTAGAATGTGCATTTGACTTAATTTTCCTTACAATAATATCTCAATGTATATTACTTTTTTGTCTCAAGAATGTACGTGTGGGAGAGGAAGTTCTCTATGGTCTGTATGGCATAGTGGAACATAGTGGCTCAATGAGAGGAGGTCACTACACTGCATACGTGAAAGTGAGAACACCCTCCAGGAAATTATGGGAACATATCACTGGAAAGAAAAGTGTACCTGGTATGTTATCCTAAGTTTATTTTATTCTTAACAAACAAATGAATTTATTCTTCCTTTTCTGGAAGAGGTAAGCTATTTCATGAATAACTCAAGTGCACTCACTTTGTTTATGTTAAGTGAATAATATGTTTAAGAGTACTAGATAATCTTAAACAATCTTAAATATAAGACTGTAGCCTGGTAGGTGATGTGAAGTGACACAGTTTTTCAGGGTGTTAAGTCATCATGTGTGGCAGTGCCAGTGGCATTTTATTTAACAAAAATTTTTGAAGACATATCAGGACCTCAGAATAGAGTTGAAATTGAAAGTTTACTGACTTTGCTTATGGATCTGCAAACTAACTTTGTTTTTTTTTTGGTCTGTTTTAGTGATAATTATTTTTCTCAAACAATACATATTCACAAGGTTATCTAATATTTCACTTCTACACTTTTAAAGTAAAATGATAGTAATATCAATGCTTTGAAAGAGTTAGTTCTTTTTGGAACAAACAGGAAGAAACAGACTTATGTGCTAAGATCTAGCCTTGGATAAATATAGTTTGTGGTGAATATGTTGTTGCTTATAATGTAGAGTAAGATCATACTTATTGTAAAATGATGCTTTTGTTTTGTTTTTTTAGGTTTGAAAGAACCAGATAGTGAATTGGCAGGCCAGTGGGTCCACGTCAGTGACACTTATGTGCAGGTGGTTCCAGAATCAAGAGCACTTAGTGCACAAGCGTACCTTCTTTTTTATGAAAGAATATTTTAATTATTTGTTAATTATTGAGGGTAATGATTATTTAGATCACTTTTATTTAAGTGCTGCAATGATAACCATAATATGCAAAGTGCCTTTGTAGTCTCGTCTCTTCTGTAGGAATAGCATGTCCCTTAAATGCTCCTGAACATTTTTACCTTTTTGGTGAGTCCTCTTAAATTAAATTTAGTCAATGTTTCCAAATATATATTTTTAAAATAAATATAAACACATGTTTAAACAACTGTTTGTCCCGGAACAAAGGTAGAATTTACAGTAGTGGAGGAAATGCCTTTATGATGGGGATTATTATCACAAGCATTCAGAAGTGGTGTTGGCTGAATCAGACCCTTCCGTAAACAGTGTTCCCAAAGGTGGGTCACACGCCACCTTTCTGATATGTATGTGTCAACCATGCCATGAGTTACTTAAAATTTTTGACCTTAGTTTTTAGCTTTATTTTTTTTAACCATAGCCCTATTTTGAGCATATTCCACATTTTATGTGCTAGTTGTGTTTTTTCTAATAAACCTTAAAGTAATATGTAACTATAGAAGAAAAATTGTTCATTCATGTAGCAGTTCACTTAAAGTCATCTCAGGGCTACCCAGTGGTACATGTATGCTGTTGTGTGGGGAACATTGTTATCACATGTCCTTGCACAACCAGCATGGTGACTCTGTCTTATTTTGTATGATGCAGCCATATAAAAAAGTATCAATATAACTTCAGTCATATGGATTTACAAATAATATATTAATCAGCTTATTGCTTTGAAGTTTTGAGACATAGAAAAATACATATAACCTATTCATGGTAGAGTTGAGGATAATTTGCAAATAATTAGCCAAGGTCAAACTATAATTATATATAATTCTAACATGCAGAATTGATAAATAGAGGTTGTTAATCCATATGAAACTATAGGATAACTTTGAAATATAAATTACCAAATTAAATTTGTCAATGATAGATGATTGTATTCTTCTTATATTTAACAAGGAAGTCTAATACATTTTTAGTGCTGTACATCAGTAAATATTAATCACGGTTTTAGGGTTTTGCAACCCCTTTGTATTCAACAAGCATCATTAATAAGTTCAAGTGAGTTTAGCTTTTATTTTAATGGGGCATGAAGTTGGCATTTGTGATTTTCCTTTTAAATAAATAGTAGCAAAGATATGATGGTTTAAAAAAGATATGATGGTTTTTCCTCTAGAATGCAAATTATTAAGCTGTTAAAGCTTGGCAGAAAAACATTACTACTACTTGGGCTTAAATTTTAAAAATAATCGCTATCTTGGTATCACTTTAATGAATCAAAGCATCCTAATGATTAGTACCAATGAAGATACTATATACAGGCAGGTGCTTGGTTAAGTGCTTAGTTCTAGTTAACTCTTCTCTTGAGAAGGAAGGATATGAATAGTGGCTGGAGATAATTGTAGAAGTATTTAACCAAGACTCTGATTATACATAACATCATCAGGGTTACTAGTGCTGCCTTTTGATATATGGATGAATGGAGTTGTGATTTTTGTTAAAGATGGTAATAATATACAACATGAACAACTGAAAAATGTCATGGCACAAATTCTATTTTTAAGCTGTTACAATTTCAATAGTAGTAATTTTCTTGATTTTTAACAGTGAAATGGTAGAGAAATATTATAGATTAATCTGCAAATTCACATTGTCCTATAAAAGATAGTTTAAACAGTGTTTAAATTAGTATCTCTGTTTAATTGTAATTCATTAATATTGAAGATTTTAGTACCAGAGTAGTGAATTTTTTTTTGAGAAATACTAAATTTCTTTATTCAAGTCAGACATCTTGGTAATGACAATTACCATTCACTACCCCAAATGTAAATATTGTCACCTCATTTTTCTTCTAGAAAGGACACTATTAAGAGGCATGCATTTTTCATTGAATGGTCACCTCCTTCTTTTATCATTGATAGTAGAAAGAGAAAGAGAGGGAAGCAGAGAGGGAGAGAGAAAGAAAGGAAGGGAAACCAGAACATTCTTTTCTGTTGCCTTTTGGCTTATCCCTTACACAACTAAAGTCAGAGATGGTAAGTGATAGGTAAGGGCCACAATCAAGGAAAGTGCCTAGTTCCTCATTTTACTGACTGGGTGCCAGGAAATGCATCAGTGCTGTGCTCATCAAACAGGAGATATTTAAAGCTTTATTCTGAGTACCAGTCAAACTGCTTTTTCATTAAGTGAGTGATACATTGTAGCTTCAGAACATTACATCTGTACTGAAGTACTGCAGTAGTTTTTATGCTGTAACTTCACATTTATTCATTATGTATATCTGCTGTCAGACAGACACTATGCTGACATTACTTTAACATATTTTAAAATGGAGAGGCTTATGTAAGTGTTAGATATTATCCCATAAGTAACATACAAATAAAAATACTTTTATTTTTCTTTCCATAATATTAAATGAGATAATTCTAAAATCATTTTTTTATGACCTAGGATTTAATGAATGCTTTTTCAGGTTTGTTGATGATGTAATAAATTTTATTTTGAAACCTAAGAATTTTCTAGTGATAGCTTTGTAAATGGAGAAAGTATGTTAAG
The DNA here is from genome assembly GCA_004027475.1 of Anoura caudifer. Taxonomy (NCBI): domain Eukaryota; kingdom Metazoa; phylum Chordata; class Mammalia; order Chiroptera; family Phyllostomidae; genus Anoura; species Anoura caudifer. The sequence continues at coordinate 297,849 of PVKU01001205.1, read as the reverse complement.
TTACACATGGTTCTGTATTTAAATTTTTGTTTTTATTTTGAATATTTCCAAAGCACATTTTTCAGGGGTACAAAGTTGGAGAGCTACTATAATAACTGCAGTTTCCAGATGACCTCAGGAAACAGTACAAATAAGTGAGAGTGTTTACAGATCCTCAAAACACTGACCATGGTGTTTGGCCAAATGATTTCAAAAGTAAAGCAGAGAAGTTTCACTAGCTTTATTTCAAAACTGGTTTAGAAGGTGTGTCTAATCCCAGTTTCCCCTAGTTTTTCCATATTTAAAATGATAAAATTTTGATTATGTGCCAATTATGTAAATATTTTTGACATAACCAAGTATATGTCTATATTTACAATTTTGTCATTTATGTTTTTAAACTTGATATGAAGACCATATTTTTGGGTGGCCAAGGAGAGTGTTAGTCTGGTGTTGGTTCTCAGAGCAGTTATTTGATACCTGTTTTCTTATTTTAAATGTGCCAACAGAGCTATTTTGCAATATAATATTTAATAGCTCTTTGCTCGCATGTGATTTTACTCAGTGATTTTATACAATAGCTCAATAAGATTCCTTGAAGGTTAAGCTGTGAAATGTATCACCTTCATCTAATTTTTATAGTATACAATAACATCCTGCCTAGTTTTCTTAGATTTATATTCATAATTTATCTGCATGTTACATGATAAATAAGCTTAAACCAAATATGTTATGTGCAATAAAATTGAGCATTTATATATTATATAATGCATAAAGAAAGACTATTTTTAGATATTTAAATTTAAAATGTTTTGGTTAATGTAAAATTCATCGATTCAAATCTGTTTAAAAGATAACTATATTTTTTATTTTGAGTAATATTGGATAATACATCATTCGTACTGTTTTATCTTTACTTTTTTGGGCAGTGTTTTTAGAAAATAGCTAATTAACTTATTGAGCATTATTTTGATATTCCTGTATAAACATGCATAATAAATATTAAATTCTCATTTACTTTGTTTTAAGATTGGTCCTGGAGTTTCTTTAGTGCACATTATTGACAGAATATTTTATCTAACAACATTGTATTTACTTACTTAGCTATATTCAAAATACTCTTTATATTTTAGAAATACATTGTTTTAGAATTAAATATCTTATAATGGGCCACTTTTACTCATATTTCAGTATGTACCATCGGTAAGTCTTCAGCCTTCCATATGTTTCTCAAAATGAGTATTTAGTCAGAATAATTCGTTAGGTAATATTTTGTCTGTTTATTTGTATTTAACCTTTTTTGGGTCATGTAGCTGTTTGAGATTATGATGAAAGTTATAGCCTATCTTCAACTTGTTCAATAATTTAATAAGTATTTATTGAATACCTGCTGTGTGGCAGGCATTGGGGATACAGCACTGAACACAGGAAACAGAACTCTCTCCAAGAAATAAGGAAATAAGCATTCTAAGAAGTGAAAAGTAAGGAGCCCTGGCTGGGTGTCTCAGTTGGTTGGAACATTGTCCTGTAAACCATAAGGTTGTGGGTTTGATTCCTGGTCAGGGCACATGCCTAGGTTGCAGATTCAGTCTGCAGTTGGGATTTGTACCAGAAGCAACTGATCAACGTTTCTCTCCTTCTCTCTCTCCCTCCCTCTTCCTCCTCTCTCTAAAAATTAATTTTAAAAGATTTTTAAAAAGAGAAGAGTAAGGAAAAGGTAATCAAATGGCAAAGGATGTGGAGGAAAGTCAAGCAACATTACCCACAAAGCCATATGGGAGTTAAGGTCCTACTAGTCCCAGAGGGGAGGTATCCATTTTGGGGGAAGAGGAGGGTTTTAATTTTCAGGCCATCTTCTGTTAATGGCAGTGTAGAAAGGAATGAAAATTCTCAGAAAAACATATGCACCAGATTTTTGTATGTAATTTCAGAGGTTCATGAATCCCCTGAAGACCATTTTCATATAATTTTAAAGTTGCACTCAAGCAGAAATATCCAAAATGTTTGCATTCCCATTTTTATATAGACAAAGCTGGTTATGACACAGGAGCAAATAACTCTACATCCCAGTGGCTTAACACAACAAAAATTTGCTTCTTTCTTACTCAGAGTCCACTGTGAGTCTTGGCTATCTGTACAGGCAACTAAATGTTTTCCAACTGATGACTCTGTAATCCAGGCTGATTGTCTTGTAGTTCTATCTTTTCAATACTAGGCCTCCCCACTATGGCAGGCAAAATGAACCTTAAAATGTCTTTCACCAGCAATTAAATTCTTCATATTGGATGTGTCATTCATAAACTATTGGCCAGAAGTGGTCACATGTCCCTGCCTAATTGCAAGTAGGGATAGGCAGGATGGGTAGGAAAGAGCATGTTTCCTGTGGGTTCAGAAAAAAAGAATGGGGTGTGTGAGTGCACCAAAAGTCTCTCACAAATCCACCCTCTAGCCACTAAATACCACCACGGCCAGGTAAGTCAGTTGGTTGGAGTGTTGACCTGATATGTCAAGGTTACAGGTTTGATCACTGGTCAGGGCACATACAAAGAAGCGACCAATGAATGCACAAATAAGTAAAACAAAAAACAAATCAATGTATCTCTCTCTCTCAAATTAGTAAGTTAAAAAAATTTTGAAACCACACACATTAAAAAAAAAATACTTGCTCACTCTTCTTTCTATGGATGAAAGGCAGTGACTCCTTTTTGATGGATACAGCCCCAAAGTCCCACCCAGGCAGTTTTATTCCCTAAGACCAGGCTCGTTAAGAGTGCTAGGTCAGGTCTGGATGTTGCTCCCAGTGGTCTGGAGACCCAGGAACCAAAAGGATATTTCCACATCCTTACTGTACAGTGGTGGAATGGTAAAACCATAACCACGATAAATATTCAGAAGGGGAAGAAGAACAGAAATATTATCAGGGTCTCTTACCCCGGGCACGGGGAATATTTGTGGTTAGACCTTTCTTCTGTTAACTAAGAATTTCCTTCTCCCACATTCTTGCCACCTTCTAAAAGGATCTTATTTTTATTGTCTTCCTTGGCTACATCTGAATGACGTTTGAGGAACATACCATACCATCCTTGGGAATTGCACAGCTTTTTTTTTTTAGTCTGTTTCCCAGACAATTGGGAGCTGATGTTGTTTTGTTTTGTTTTTAAAGCTCAGAACAAATACTAGTGCTTTTAGCCAAGGTTCATAGTTTCTTTTTCAGTACAACTCTTAAAGTAGGCCTTTTGTCTGCTTCCAGTCAGATTTACCTGCCAGTAACCATACCATTTTTTTAAGACAAGTGGTTCTTGGGTTGCCTATATTTCTCTGATTTCCTACCTCCATACCTCCCTTGACTTTTCAGCAAGTATATTCTGTCTATAAGTTGTGATGGGAGAGCCATCCACTTAACCACATTTTCATCTTCAGGCATTGTTTTTCCCAAGTGAGGAGAAAAATTAAGGTTCCACACCCTTGAAATTAATCCATTGAAAAAATTTGCAAAATAAATATGAAGTCCATATTCTTAGTTATGATTTTTGCTGCAAGGCTGAGTTTTAATGATCCTTTGTCACTTAAAGTCTTTCTCAAGTTTATCTCCTGCTTGGAGTTGAAAATACAACCATGTGTGGCTCAGAATTTCTGGTTATCTCTGTTTTTGCATTTCAGGTTTACAAATTAACCATTCCTTTCTGAGCTCCATTCTTATAATCTTGCCAAATGCATCCAATAGCACCCAACACACTGTCTTATTTTTCAATCTTTTCCCTTGTTCAAACCTCCTTAGGTACATTTTCTGCTTCCCAGGTTATTGCAGGTTAGAGTTATATCGAATGTTTTACCACTGTATAATGTGAAGTACCCTGTTTCTAGCCCCTAATATCAGCTTTCTGTGTGTACTAACAAACCTCTAAGCTAATGCCATGTATTTTTGGTTCTTTGAGCAGCACCCAATGCTCATGACCAATATCCATATTTGTCAGGATAGGCTAGATTTAATGCTGTGTTATCAAATGACTTCAGTGTCTTAGCTGTTTATTCTGAGATCATGTAACCTTTTCCTGATTTGGGACTCTTTCTGTCCTCTGTTTCCCATGAGGTAACTCAGTGATCCAGGCTCATAGGGGATATAGCAAACTTAGCTGCATTATGTGAAACATGTAGCCACCTTGGTTGATGTGACAGTGCATCAGGTCCAGAACTGACAGTCATCACTTAACCCACAGCTTATTGGCCAGAACTCATTGACAAAGTCCTCCCTAATTTTAAGGAGGCTTAGAAAGATGCTGTCTTCTGTGTGTTATATCTGTGGAGCTACATCAGATATTGGTGAGCACTAATAATGTCTACAACATCATACAAATGAATTAAGTACAGAAACAGTACAACATTTTGAATAACAAAAGATTTTGGGTAAAAATATGCCAGTCAGTGAACATGGTAGGTTGACCTTACCTTCTCCAATCTGGCCTAAATGACCATTACCTGTATAAAGCCCAGCTTGGTTCATTGTTAAATAACTTAAGTAATTATTATTTTATATCCTTCTCACACTTCCTTATGCCAGATACTACTTTTTAGGAGATGCTTAAGTAATAATAGTACTTAAGAATTAAAAGAGTTGTAATTTGTCATAATTTGCTTATAGTATATTAGCTTTAAACACTTTTTGTCCTCTTATATTTTTATTGTGGTAAAAAGTATATATAATAAAATGTACAATTTAAACCATTTTAGGTGTACAATTCAATGACATTAAATACACTCATAATGTTGTACAAGTATCACTATTCATTTCTAGAACCCTCTCCTAATCCCATACAGAATCTCTGTACCCATTAATTAGTAACTCCTCAATTCCCTTTCCTTCACCCCCCAGCGATTGTTATGCTACTTTCTCTATGAATTTGTCTATCCTAGGTACCTCATGCAAGGGAAATCAAACAGTGTGTCCTTTTGTGTCTGTCTTGTTTCACTTAGCATAATCTTTTCAAGGTTCATCCATGTCTCAGCATGTATTACAATTTCACTTCTTTTTTAAGACTGATTGGTACCTTATGGCACATATATAGCACAACTTTAAATATATTTTATTCTTAAGTTTTAAGATGTATGCAATATGAAACTTAATAACATTGTAAAATTTACCTTTTGAGAAGCAGAAATTCCTAATTCTCAATCTTCAAAATCTCATTTTTTTCCCTTTTACCTTGAGTATAACTTGTCTCCTTAATAATGCAAAGTACTAACCTGAACATATCCTCCCCTTGAATTTTCTACTTCAATATTCTGAAAACTGGGTGAATTAAACTGAATTTACAAAGTCTGCTGATTGTCAGTCATAAGAGAGTGAAGGGAATGGTTGGGGGAATGTAGACAACTGCACTTGAACAACAATAAAGTGGGGGTGGGGAGAGAGAGAGAGAGAGAGAAGGTAGAGACTGGCAAGGTGATGCTGCTGAGCACTCTCTGGTCAAGGTCACAGAGCCAGATGGCAGCAGATCATACATGTGGCAGTTGCTCAAATACTTGAACACAAAAACATTCTGAGAAAGTTTAGTATTGAAATATATGTGCCTGATGTCTCCTTCAGATCATCACATTATGAGGGAAATCCTAGGTTATAGTGGTGAGGGAGAGGGAAATGGGGCTTTATAATTCATTTCCTGGTCTGGAAAATAGTAATTGCTGAGTGTCTCATGAAACTGACATAAGGAACAAAATTTAGCATTGGGTTTCCAAAATTATTGGCCCATATTGGGGTCATTGTTCAAAATATTAACTCAATCATTCAACAAATAAAAAATTTTTATTTGTTGCAATTTTTATTTATGCAATATGCTGGCCAGTTGAAAAGCAGAGATGAAAAAAGGCTTATGGGGAAATTGCTTCAACTTTACTAGGGAAAGAAGCAAACAATTGTGGGATGATTATAGGAAGCAGGAACATATGAAAGTCTCACTGGGGCAATCAGGTTTTACAGAGAAAGAACATTTCCCTGATTAGGGTGTTTCTCAGTAAAATAAACTTTAAAACTGGAGCCTATGCAGAAAACTTGGAAAATGAGGAAAATCACAGAGCAAAAGTAGGATCAATAAAGTGATTTTTGAAAAGCATATTATACTGTGTGTAGTTGTGTGTATGTGAGAGAGAAGTGGAAATTAGGGGTAAGGGTCAAAAGAATGAAATTTCTCCTTCAGTAGTATCTTTATGCATTCACAGCATTGTGTTGCCAGGTGTAAATAGTGAACTCTTTTACCAAGAGGCAGTTTTATTTGGAGGGCCACTTGGATTTGGTCCACAGATCTTCAGCTATGGAAAGTTTCTTCTAAATCTGATCCAGGAGTATCAGTGCTTTGTTAAGAAAGCCTGAATTTTATGCAAATGGCACCTATATTCTCACATCTATATTTATCTTCAAAAAATTACTTTATTTTAAGGATTTTATTTATTTATTTTAGAGGGGCAGGGAGGAAGAGAGGGAGAGAAACATCAATGTGTGACTGCCTCTTGCACACCCCCTACTGAGGATTTGGGCTGCAGCCCAGGCATGTACTCTAGACAGGGAATCACACCAGCGACCCTGGGGCTGGCAGGCCAGCACTCAATCCACTCAGCCACACCAGCCAGGGCTATACTTACATTCTATTGGGTTGGCTAAAAAGTTCATGTGGTTTTTCGGTAAGATGGCTGTAGTAACACTTAGTTGTCTTTAACTTCGTTGGAAACAATTTTGTTACATTGCTTTCTTACACTTGTCATATCAGCCAGCATTTAAAAGAAAAAAACTTACCAAAATTGATGAATTTTGTGTAGCCATTTTAATATTGAAGATAGAAGAAAATAGGTGACATTATTGACATATTATATTTTACTATTTCTAGAACAGTAAAAATGCAACTGAAATGCAAAAAAAATATTTGTTCAGTGTATGGAGAGGGTGCTGTGACTGATCGAATGAGTCAAAAGTGGTTTGGGAAATTTCATTCTGGATATTTCTCACTGGATAATGCTCCATGGTCCGGTAGATGAGTTGAAGTTGATCGCGATCAAATCCAGACATTGAGAACAATCATTTTACCATGCAGGAGATAGCTGACATACTAAAAATATCCACATAAAATTATTGGTGAAAATGGAAAATGTGTTTTTCATTTTACAGAAAACACTAAATGGGTTTTTTGGACAACCCAATATAACCATAAACTCTATCTGTACTCTTTACCATATTATTTCTACTGTGATTTGCTAGTCCTTTTGCACAATTCCCACTGAAACAATTTAGATACTTGGTGCACTTCCTTCAGTCACACAAAAATTTAATGTTACTCCCTAGCAAGAAACTTTGTAACTTGTAGATTGTAGTCTGTTAATTAATACTTTTTATACTTGAACATTGTTTCATATTAAAACACCATGCAATCTAGTATTCTATTCGAAGAACTGCACGGGATAAGTGAAGAATTGCATTGCATAAGTCCTTTGGGAGGCCATCTTGTAGTTGAGAGATGGAAACTGGACTTTTCCATCACTTTTACTTTAAAAGTCAAGGGGGAAAGAAAGAAATATCGGGACTTGCTGGGTGAGGTTCAGCTGAGAAAGTGTCCCCGGAAGGGGGCGCGATGTTTTGAGGTTAACAAAGTGACCGCTGCGAGGTCATGTAAGGTCCCCGCCATGGCTACCATTTAGATTGTCCACTTCGCTAATGTCGGTCTCCCCGAGGCGGAGCCCTTGGCTGCACTCTCTGAAACCGAAAACCAGAGCACTTCAGAAGTTTGCACCAGACTGTGGCCAGCCTGAAATGCTGCTCCAGGCGCACCAAGCAACTGGCCAGTTGTTCAGTTTGACCCTTTGGTCCCTCCGTAGTCTGAAATTAGCTCCACAAACTCAGCCCCCTTTTCCGAAGCTAGTGTTCCTAGTGAAGACTCTACCTCCTTTTGGAGGAGGATTGCTTTGTTGAAGTAAAAAAAATTCAGGGCGCTCTGTACAGAACACTTAAGTTCTTGACTTTCTGCCCAATTAAAGATGAAAATGAGTCGGGTATGGCACTGGCTGCATTAAGATTAATATGCAGGAATGTTCAGACATTTCCACGGTGTGTACTACATAGTCCAGGTGGTATTGCCCCTAACAAAAATGGCGCGGAAACACGTTAACTGGGTACCGTTAGGCATTCAAACACTAGGATGCCGGGACCATATGTCTTCATATGACCAGCGGATGTTATTGTTATTACTTCCGGGGGAGATTGCTCCGGCGCCATCTTGTCTTGTTCCTGAAGAAGTAGAAGCATCGAAAGGGTTGGAGAGATATTACAGGAACGGTGGCAACTACGGTGTGCCGGAACCACAGTGGGTAAGTGGTGGAGAACGGTTACGCGTGGGAACTTGCCGGGCTATTACAACCATCACGGTTTCTGTGGTGAAGGTAGCATAACTTAAAACACGTAAGCTGCGTACACTGTTTGGCGCGACCACTGGAACCTCATTCCCTTAAAGCTGCGGCGTCCGTGTGACTTTTGGCGAATCAAAACGGCCCTCTCGGTTAAAAGGAAATGATCCCATGAAAGAGAGCGCTCACGACCCCTTCCTCTTAACTGTGGGAGTTTCTTCTCGGGTGAGAAGGGACTGATTCTTGGGTTCCTGACCCGCCGTTAAGCACTGCGCGTGCGCAGTGGGAACCCCTCGTGGGGAGGGGTATGCAACGGGGCGGAGGAGGCGGAGAGCCCGGATCTGGACCTTTTGCTCTGTGAAGCTCAGACTACGCAGGCGCAGCCGAGGGCAGCTACGTCCTGCTAACTATAATTGGGTTCTTAGTGTTTTTCTTTTTATCCGGTGATGGACATTATCTGTTAAGCTTCACGAGGGAAAGAGGAAGTGCCCAATATTTCACTTGTATTATCCTGTGGTGGATGTTACTGTCATCTGAACATCTCGGGCACTTGACAAATTTTGCTTGTCGGTGGTTATTTAATAGAAGAGCAAAGTAAATTTGGAATTTGTGATTGGAGGGCAGCAGGGCACAACCATAAAAACAAACTATAACACTGTAAAGATTCACTCGTTGGACTGCTTTGTAAAGTGTCCTGGAACTATAGAGAAAGTAAATGTTTTTTTTTTAGGTGTTTTTAGGACTCTGTATTTAATTTTTGTTTTACTAATAACTTTGTTTTTTTAGAACAGTTTTTGATATACAGAAAAATTGAATAGATAGTTCAGAATTCCCATATAAACACCCCAAACTTCCACTACATGTAGTTTCTCTTGCTATTAACATACATTAGTATGATACATTCGTTGCACAATTAATAGACATTATTATTAATGGACACAATATTGACACATTATTATTAACATTATTATAAACTGTGTTTATTCATAATTCCTAAGTTTTAACCCAGTGTTCTTTCTCTTTCCTAGGATCCCATTTAGGATGTCATATGTCATGTGTCTTTAGCCTTCCCTTGGTTATGATAATTTCTCAGGCTTTCCTTGTTTTCGTGACTGTTTCAGGCTGAATTGTGTTTGTGTCCTTCCAAAATTCATATGTTGAAGTTCTAACGTCATTATCTCAGAACATGACTGTATTTTGAGAGTGTCTATAAAGAAGTGAAATAAGTTCATTAGGGTAGGCCCTAATTCATTATGATTGGTATCCCTATAAGAAAAAGGTTAGGACACCAAGAAAAGACCATATAAAGACATAGGGAGAAGACATTCATCTACAAACCAACAATAGAGGCCTCAGAATGAAACTTCGCTGCTGACATTTTGATCTTAGACTTCTAACCTCCAGAACTGTGAGGAAATAAGTTTGTGTTATTTGAACTACCTGGTCTATGGTACTTTGTTATGGCAGGCCTAGCAAATTAATACAATGACCATGACAGTTTTGAAAAGTACTGGTCAGGTATATTGTAGGATGCCCTGCTATTGAAATTTGACTGATATTTTTCATGTAAGACTGATGTTAGGGCTTTTGGGGAGGAAGATCACAGAGATACCGTATCAAGGACACATACTAAAAATGATTTATCCCATTGAGATTGACCTTGATCACCTGCTTGAAGTAGTGTTTGACAAGTTTCTACACTGTAAAGTTACTCTCCTATCCACTCCTCCTTTCCCTACTGTACTCATTGGGAGGAAGTCCCTTTGTACAGTTCATTCTTAAGAAGTGGAGGGTTATGTTCTCCCTCCTTTAGGGTGGAGTATCTACATAATTTATTAGAATTCTGCATGGGAGATTTGTCTCTTCCATCTCATTTATTCATCATATATTTATATCTACATGGACTCAGACATATATGTCATAATTTGTGTTATAATTCAGTACTATTTTATTATTTGCTTTTTTTTTTTTTTTTTTAAGTTTTGGACTTTAGTAGTTCTTTCAGTTGTCTGCTTTGCCCCTTTGGCATGCCTTCATTCTGTCCTTTCCTCTCCCTCTCCTGTCCTCTTCTTCTTTCCCACTTTCTTCCCAGTACTATAGGATGCTGCAGGCTATAGGATGCATTTTGTATGTCCCAGTCCTAAGCATCAGCTCTTTCTCTATAGATCCCTGATTCCTTTTATCATAGAATGGTATTAGAACCAAGATATGTACTGGGATCTTGTTACCTTAGGCTCTTGCTCTCATTTGTTTTTGGATATCACATTTATTGGATACTATAAACAAAGTATCCAGTTCTCCGATTATTAAAAAAATACCTCTGTTAAGCTGCAAGCTGCAGAGTATTTCAATATATATCAAAATACATGTTGCATAAAGTAGCAAAAAAAATTTTTACTGCATTCCAAATGATTACAAGATTAACTTTACTGGTGCCATTTCCACCTAACCTGAGTTGAGCAAATGAATTTTTTATTTTGAGGCCTGTCATCTGGTGTGTAGGACTGAAAGGGCAGGGGAAAAGAGGATTATTACATTTCGTAGTTTCTAAACTTTGTATTTGATGTGGGAAATATTTGACAGTATGCATCAAAGGATAGATGTGCTTTTGTATCTCTTTGATTTTGCAGTTGAGAGGGGAAGGGAGAGAGAAAGAGAGAGAGAGAAACATTGATCTGCTGCCTCTTGCAAGGAGTCCCAACCTGGGACTGAAGCTGCAACCCAGGCGTGTGCCCTGGCTGGAAATCAAACTGGCAACCTTTCAGGTTGCTGGAAAACACCCATTCCACTGAGCCACACTGATCAGGGCAACCTTAGCAGTTTTAAGAGTTCTATGTGATTTTGGAATTTTCTATATGAAATTGCATTCTTAAAAAGAAAAAAACCTCAAGTGATGTCATTATTCATTCTGTATCACCTAAGTGTCCCCCACCAGTACAATTTGTACATCAATATATTTCAGCATATAAAAGTCTGCTGGCCCTGGCTGGTGTGGTTCACTGGATTGAGTGCCGGCCTGCAAACAGAAAGGTCACTGCTTTGATTCCCAGTCAGGGTACATACCTGGGTGTGGGCCAGGTCCCCAGTTGCGGGTGTGCTAGAGGCAACCGGTAAATGTATCTCTGGCACATCAGTGTTTCTCTCACTTTCTTTTTACCTCCCTTCCCCTTTCTCTAAAAATAAATAAATAAAATCTAAAAAAAAAAAAAAAAAAGTCTGCCAACCCAGGCTGGGTTGCTCAGTTGGAGGAGCTTCAGCCCATACACCAAAAGGTTATGGGTTTGGTCCTCAGGGCACGTAGCTAGGTTGTGGGTTCTATTCCTGGCTGGGCATGTAGAGGAGGCATCTATCTGATTTATATTACATAGATATTTCTCTCTCTAAAATCAATAAAAACACCCTTGGTTGAGGGTTTAAAAAAAAGTCTATCATGTGTTTTTGTGTGGCTGATTAGAGTCCATTGTATGGTTCACTCTTTAAAAACACACGGCAGGTTTTTGAATGACATGGTATCTTCATCATGGTTTAAGTCCTTAAAGTGGAATTGGTGGGTCACAATTTTGATAAACTACTATGATTCTGAATTACATTTTTTTCCCAAAAGACTAATCATTTGGAGCTTTACCAACATCCTCATTAGGCACTTTTCCTCTGTAGGCAAATCAAGTCTCTCAATTGCAGATTTACTTGAAGAATTTTATTAAATAGCTCCTACCTTCTTACTTCCTTGACTCCCATTACCTTTGCATGTTTTTATTCTGCTCTACTTCTCCGAGTTTCACCTCTCTTTCCATATTTTTCTCAGCTTAAGTGTATCAAACATTGTATTTGAATAGTACCTTTCATAAAAACCTTTGGGGAGAAAAGCTTTGGAAAACATAGTAAAAGTAGAAATGGTTGTTTTTAACAGAAAAATGGCTATAAGTAATACAAATGAAACTCTTGAAAATACACAAGTAAAAATCTCTGTGTAGGAAATTTTTTAAATTTTTTTCTTTTTAAATAATGAAAACTTCAATATGAAGAATAGAGACAGAAAGATTGTTTCCCCCAAAGATAAAATGAAATCTGGATAAGTCTTAGATTGCTTTCAGAGAAGAAAATGGACTTGAGTAGAAATGGGTTGGCTTGATCAGCTTTCCCCCTACTACTTGAGGAAAGCTATCAAAAATGATGCTAAGACAATCTTGGTGGTGATATTATCCACTGCTTATTGAAGCTTCCTGTGCTGAGTTTTCATGCATTTCTCATTTAATCCTCACAATTACCCTATGAGACAGATACTTACTATGTCCTCCATTTGCAGATGAGAAAGCCAAGGATTACAGAGTCCTTGTAGTTTATTTGCCCACATTCACACAACTAGTGAGTGATATAGGTAGGTATCATGAATCAGAACTTGTGCTCTGAAGTCTAGGTGACATGTGAGGACCAGAAAACTTAAAAGGAGAACTGAAAAAGTTGCCCATAAAAACCATTAAACATAAGTAAAAGAAACTTTGTTTAGAGGAATTTCTAGAAAAGTAAATCTATGCATTGGAAATGATGGTAGGGAGTCAATACACATCATTTTCACCATTCAAGTGGTTATACTAAGCACATACCTACTTACAATCCAGTAGGCGCTGTATAGTGCTAGTTATAATGCCCGCATTGTATGAGTCTACAACCTACAAAAGGAAAATTATGTATTGAATTCTAATATGCCATTAGAACTTTGGAAAATACCAAGCTGTTCTTAATGCCACATTCTTGGTTCTCATAAATGTAGGTCAACGGCTTCTCTGTCATTAACCTTTAAAAATAAACAGAAAGAAGGAGCTACAGACCATTTATTTGGTGTTTGGTGACTGCTTTGTGGAGGAAGCTGACCTGTACCTTTTGAAATATAAACGGATGAGTAGATTTGTCTATCGGCTTTTGAAAAGCTGTTGATCTAGTGGGAAGAAAATGAATCTGTGTGAGAGACAGGCTGTTCTTTTCTTGCTGGTGTTAATTTTTAAACTTAGAATTTCATAGAAAAAATTAAATTAAATGCATTTTATTACTTTGCTTGTATTACTTGATAATACCAGGTGGATGAGATAGTCTTTTCAAATACTTCTTTCTTTCTCAGCATATCAGACAATCCCTAAATTGTTTGACATTGTTTTGTATCGTTAATGATTTTTTCAAGTAAGTAAAAAAGATATTTTGAACAAAAAAATGTTGAAAAGTATTGCCTTCTCATTTCTGATGTACCGGTTTCTCTTAACCTTATAATGGTAAATACTTTCTCATTATAGTTAGTGGAAGAAAAAGTTCCAAATTAATTTAGAGATGATCACGTTTTCATGTTACATCTCTAGAATTTATTTTTATTCTAATTTTTCATAATCTAAGAGCAAACTTACACCCCGTTTTTTTTTTTTTTCCAGGACATAAGTAATCTTGCTGCTATGCTTCCAAGCTGTAGTATGACTCAATCTAAATTTTAAACAGAAGGTGAACCTCTGAGGTCAGTCAATATAGCAGTTGGTATTTCTTCTTGGTTTGTTACTTTTTAATTAAAGTTATAGTTGAAGTTATTTTACAAGGGCTGTAATGAGTCATTTACCTTTTAAAGGATTTTAAAGGTATATTTGGAAAAGAGGACTGGAGAAGAAGCGGAAGAGGAACAATAATCAAACTGAAGAGAGATTAGAAAAAGTATATTTATCCCTGGCTGGTGTGATTCAATCCATTGAATGCTGGCCTGCAAACTGAAAGGTTGCTGGTTCCTTCCAAGGTCAGGGCTGATGCCTGGGTTGCAGCCCGGCCCCTGGTTAGGGATGTATAAGAGACAACCAATTGATGTATCTCTCATATATCATGTATCTCTCTCCCTCTCTTCCTCCCTCCCTCCCCCTCTCTTTAAAAATAAATAAATCTTTAAAAAAGGAAAGAAGTAAAGAAAAAGTGTATTTAGCTTGGAATTGATACCCAGTTAAGTTGTTGACCTCTACTGTGGTGCTATTTAGTGCCTATTTTGCTGTATTTTAAAAATGCCGTTATAATGGACTATATTCATGCAACTAGAAGATAAGTGCACTTGACTCATAAGTCAAGGTAACAAAGGAATACATCCTCCCTAATTTGCAGTGTTCTTCAATTGAGAGGTCAATATCTGTCATTGATAGAATTATAAAGCATTCTGAAAATGCTGCAAAGACTGGAGTTGTAAACTCTAAGAGCCTGAGTTATAATGGCCATTGCCCCGTTGGAGTTGGTGTCTCTTCCTTGTTATCTGGCTTCTTTACTTTTTGTGATGCTGCAATACTAAGGCTTTTGTCTTATTTTTAGAGGAAAGGTTAAGTCTAGAAGGATTTATTTAGTGAACATGTATTTAATGCCTACTTTATATTAAGCCCTGGGGTACAAAAATGAAGAAACATAAAGCTGCTTTACCAGATGTGTCTTTGGTTCTTGAACAAGGTTGTATATCAGTATTGGATAAAGTACGAAGATATTGGATGTGTACGAATTTAAAATTTTTACTATGAGAGTTCTCAGATTAGCTTATGGAAAGGTAAACTAGTGTGAGACCCCTCCTCCCCTACCCATTATCTGAATTTAATAGTTATTATGTTCTCTCCCCTAATCTTTTCCATGTTAAAGGAACCTGGTGGTGTAAACTATCTCACCTTCTGGGTTTATCTGATTGTTTCTTTTTGTAAGTTAAGGAACCTAGTCTTGTAAACCTAGTCTATCTACTTGCTAGATTTATTTGTTTCCTTTGATACTGTTTCTCTCATTCCTTTGTCCCCTTATAGTTCTTTCACACTAGAAGTAGTATTGAAAAGTTTGATCGGATTCAGTTAAACATTTTTGGTGAACATATTTATAGTGATTCTGGGGACATAATATTGTATCTCATGAGGAGATACCATTACAGACTATTAAAAAACTGGGATGATATTTCGACAACCATTGAATTGTGGTTTCCTGTTTGCTTCTAAGATTGTCTGAATTGTTTTATTATGTTTGGTAATATGGCAGTTTTTAAAATATTCTACTTTAAGCATTAATTAGCTGTAATTATTTATAAGGAATAATTTTCCTTCATTAGCTAGGGCTATTTGGTTTCTCTCTTCAAGGAAAATTGGTTGGGGGAGATAAATCACATTTTTTTCTTATTATTTTCAAAATAATTATATTTAAAGAAATTTATAGTGGAGAGAAATTAGTTTTTTTCCCTTTTTGAGATAAATAGATTTGATGCTTACCACCACACTCTGACAACAGTATTAACATGAAATTTTCTACTCTTGCTTGCCAGCCTAAAAATTCCAGTTGCCTCTGGCAACCTATGGACCAGAATTTTAGAGCTCTGATCACATAAATGTATCATCATGTAGTAATTTCCATGTGAGCTTTTAAAGTTAAACTTGTGTTCATTTCCATTTTTAACTTGTGTTCATTTTGTTGAAGATAGAAAATCCAATATATTTTTAAAGTCAGGATGTGGGATCAAGGAGGACAGCCTTGGCAGCAATGGCCCTTGAACCAACAACAGTGGATGCAGTCATTCCAGCACCAGCAGGATCCAAGTAAGGCCACAAACTGATTTGGAGGGTGGGTGAGGAAAAATATACGGCGATAAGTGGGAAATACTCAGTGTGATTAAAGGACATGGAATTGGAATTGGTTTATTGGATCATGTTATAGTTAGTATTTAATCTTTAAAACTAGTTCTTTTTTTCTAAGGAAAGTACAGTCTTTTTCTCCCCTTTTTCACAAAGTTTATTGAATTTATTGAGGTAACATTGGTTAATAGGTTTATAGAGGTTTCAAGTATACATTCTATGATACATGATCACAAAGTCTTTCTTAAATGTAATTTAAGTAAAGCATACTTCTGAAAATTCTGAATCTTTCAGTTTTGTGTAGATAATAGTCAATTAATAGTATGTTAAATTATTTTTCCTTATTACACAACATTTTAAGCATAAACAGATGTAGAAAGACAGTATAGGGAGCCTCCATTTATTAGTTAGCTTTAAGTCATGGTTAATTTTGTTTCATTGATATGACCCCTTCCACTTCCCTACCTTTATTGGCTTAATCTGAACCTATTTTTTAAATAACTACAAAGTATTCTATTATAGCACCATACTGTAATTTAATTGATCTACTTTTGGGTAATTGATTGATTATGGTTATTACTTTTAAAAATAATTCCATAATTTCATATGCATATTATTATTCGAGTATCTAGTTATTTTCTTGGGAAAAAGATTAAGAACTAGGTTTCCTAGATAACAGTTGCATATTTCGGAAGTTTTAGATAGACATTGCCAAGTTTAACTCCATGTGGATTGTGCCAATTTATGTTTCCATCAGAATGTATGAGAATATTTTTAATCTTTACTAAACTGATAATGTGAAAAACTATCTTACTTTACTTTATTTCCTTTATTAATAATACTAGATCTTAAAATGTTAAGTATAGATCTTGAGAAGGAAAGGAGGACCTTTAAATTAGTAGGGACAATGAATTTGGAGTAAAGAATGACTAATAAGTTGTTAGAAATATATTTTGACTAGAGAAGGGAGCCTTAACTAAAGAAGGGTGACTGAAGAGGAACGGAATATAGATCTCTATACTCATCCAAGGTCTACAGGGTCCAGTATAGGCCTGAAGGGGACCTATTTGAGAAGAATTTGTTTTTGTTTTTTAAAGAGTTTTAAAAACCTCAATAAACTAAAGTGCAAAGGATACATTTTTTATGAGTTAATAATATTAGAAATTAATTGGTTAAGAGTGTTTTGTGGCATCCTTTACAGAAAGTCTCAAGTAGTTTATTTTACTTTTTACCCTGCATGTAGGTTCTTTTCTGAGTGTCCTTTTGGTCATAATATTCAGTAATTATCTAAAATCTCTGGTAAGGAATTACTGAGACGCTTCTTTTACTTGGAGGCACTATTCGTTTAGCTCCTATATTCTGAATGCTAAATTTTGCTCTGTTAAATTGTTAGGCCAGATTGACTGGGCTGCATTGGCTCAAGCTTGGATTGCCCAAAGAGAAGCTTCAGGGCAGCAAAGCATGGTAGAACAGCCACCAGGAATGATGCCAAATGGACAAGATATGTCTGCAATGGAGTCTGGTCCAAACAATCATGGGAATTTTCAAGGGGATTCAAACTTTAACAGGATGTGGCAACCAGGTTTGTTGTTTATATTTTCCAAATTTTAGGGCTTTTTAAAATAAAAAAAAGATTAAACTTAAATTGTTTAATTTGCTTATTAGCCTTCTGACTTGATATTAATGCTTAAAGAATAGGCAGTTTTAATTAGATTTGACCTTGAAATTTTGTGGTTAAAATTACTCTGTACTCAGTCTGCTAGCATTGTGGCACTCAGTTGATTCTTTTCTTGGTTCTTCATTCCTAGGCTGACAGGGGGAACACTGGAAACCTCACTTGGCATCTAGGGAAGAGAGCATTCTATGGTCTCTCTGTTGCAACCTCTGGCCTTTTCAGAAGCAGGACTGGCAGAGCAAAACATGTCTAGTCTCTAAAGAAAAATTGTGTCACTATGTGGCAAATTAGTTTGTCAAACACACTCTGCCCCTACCATCTACCCATATTTACTTCCCTTTTTTCACATAGTGAAGCTCTTCCATAAGTTTTTATGTTTTGTTTGTTTGCTTGCTTGCTTTTTTACTTCACAGTATGACTTAGATTCCTTGATGCTAGTTCAGTTTTCCATTACTTGTGCTATTATTTTTAATAGTCACTTCAATTTATTTATAGAGGAATCTTACATTTAAGTGTGCTGATTGGTGAAGTCATATCTCCCTTTCCCTATTAATACTTATTTTCATTTCTCAATGCAAGAATGGAAAACTCAGAAAGTAATTCATGAACATCATTTTTAAAAGTATGACATATTTTAATATTCATTATTATGAGAGTAGTTCATTTCTAGTTTTCTTAAAGCTATGCTAAATTTCTTCAAGTTTGGAAATGTTTTAGTTCCCATGTTCAAGTTTATAAATTAACTCATCCTAGCATTTCCACTTCCCCAACTTTGCTCTACTGGTTTTCTTTGTGACCTTGGCAAGTGAATTATTACTGTGTGCCTCAATTTCTCCTGAAATTGGCAAAAATAATAGCTATTTCTCCCTACCTCACAGGGATGTTGTGAGGATAAATGTTTTCATGGAAGAAAGAAGTTATATAAAATCCCTAAGCATTATTTTTATGGTGTTGTTACTGAACAGAAATAGAAAAGTTGAACAAAAAAAATTGCTTTGGATTTTGTTACATTTATTAAAGATAATTTGGGGCATTTGGTTTCCATTTATTTAGGATATGAATTAAGTGGACTTAGTTCATTTGAATTATTTTTTAGATTAATTTCATTGCTTATTTTTAAGATATACAAAAGGAATTTGACCAAGAAGTCATAATTTGTATATTCATTTATTTACTGAGCTTTCTTGAGTGTTAAAAAGTTTGTGTTGATTTTGTTATAACTCCCTGTTGAATGTTTTTATGCCTAAATCCTAAATAGAATGGGGAATGCATCAGCAACCCCCACATCCCCCTCCAGATCAGCCATGGATGCCACCAACTCCAGGCCCAATGGACATTGTTCCTCCTTCTGAAGACAGCAACAGTCAGGACAGTGGGGAATTTGCCCCTGACAACAGGCATATTTTTAACCAGAACAATCACAACTTTGGTGGACCACCCGATAATTTTGCAGTGGGGCCAGTGAACCAGTTTGACTATCAGGTGAAAGATATTTTGTTGCTTTAATATTATAGATGTGCACATAATCCATTCTTTGGAAGTTTGTCTCACCAAGAAAGAGTATCTGAGATATGTGTTTCGCTTTTCAGTCTTATGCAGATAAGTGCATATTATATCTCAGAAAAGTTACCAGTTTTTGAGTATGGAAATAATTTAGATTTTTTTTTTGTGATTTGCTTAGGAAGGTGGTATAAAGGATTAGGGAAAAATTTGGATAAAATGAAGATCTGTAAGTGCAAGACTTATATTGTGTTTTGTTTTCTAATTTATAATTTCAAAATGGTATATTTAAATGTTCGGTAAAGTTTAGAAAATGCACAGTAATTGAATATATTATTTATCAATAAAATTATGGTTAAGACATGAAGAACATAGATGATTTTCTAAATGCAGTGCCTTCTGTGTAAAGTTATGACTTTTTCTAGTGTTGTCTTTTTTTTTTCCATTCTAACGTAACATGTTTGTTAATGGAATTGTACATAATTTCCTTCAGAGCATCTAATTCATTCCTAGGGACATAGAACTCTATGGAGAATAGTGTCATTTTCTCAAACCAGGCTCTACCCTTAAATTATAATGCTAGGTGTCATGTTGAAATTGTAATTATTACCTTATAAACTAAGCTATCGTAATTTAAAATTTTGAAAAAAACGTACGTTATTTTACTAATTATATGTGTAATGAATATAAATATAAACAATAGTCACCTTGAGACAGTAATCCTCTTATTCATACATATTCAGATACATGTTACATACTCTTACTTGATGTACAGATATGGTAGTTTTTGTGGTAGGGAGCTTCTACTTGTACCATATTTGCTTGGTACATCCCCTTGCTAAAAAGACAAAGAACTCTGTTGGCAACTGGCTTAGAAAAGCCTCTGAAAATGGTAAAATTAAAGAATATATTTAATGATTCATTAACTTTGATCTTTGCTTAAAATAGCTATTTCTTGAAAGATTATAGAAATAACCTAAATTCACAAGCACTGGAAAGTTGAAATTGGTTTAAAAATTTTTTCCTGTATTATCTAGTTAGAGAAAAATTGACATTTTGATTTTTTGGTAGTGAAAGGATTAGTTAATAAATGGATACGGAATGAAAAAGTTCATATGTATCTTTTTCTTTGCTTCTTGAAAATAGTGTATCCCCTGGATTTTGATGGCTCTTGCATTTCTGTAGGCAGAAAATATTTTTCTTAAGAAAAGTTAGCCTAGCTTCTTGGGGTTACAGGAATATTGGTGGGTATTAGGACCTTGGAATTCTTGGATTTGCTGCACACATGGATTTCTACTGTCCCAGTTCATAACACACGTGTGTCCCCAAGTGTATATTGTATTAATGTGAAGAAAAATAAACTGCAATACTCTTTCAGCATGGGGCTGCTTTTGGTCCACCGCAAGGTGGATTTCATCCTCCTTATTGGCAACCAGGACCTCCAGGACCTCCGGCACCTCCCCAAAATCGAAGAGAGAGGCCATCATCATTCAGGGATCGTCAGCGTTCACCTATTACACTTCCTGTGAAGCAGGAGCCTCCACAAATTGGTAGCTATTTAAGTTTAGTGAACCACAATTGGCATGATTTCTTGCTCACATGAAAAGGATGTCTTATTTTCTTAAATTGTTCTAATACCTCTGATATGTTAGGAAATGATACTTTAAAACCTATTATTTTATAGTCATAAACCTTAAAATTTCAAAGAAGACATTTGTTTTTAAATATTAAAAGCTTAATTTTCTTTAAAATAAATCTTTACCTTTAAACATAGATTTGGTGATAAAATATAAATTTATCATGGCCATAGTATTTTAATCTCTTGTTTTCACTGTTTGGTTACATTATGTCAATATCTGAACATTTCCCCCTTTAAAACCACCTACTTTTTCTCTCTGGTTTCTTTCCATTGTCAGTTCATCCGATACACTGCTGCCAGATTAATTTTCTTTTCGTTATTTTACTTTCCATAAGTATTTTATAGAAATTTTCATTTTTTAAAAGATTATTTATTGATTTTTAGAGAGAGAGAGGAAGGGAGAGAGAAACATCGATTTGTTGTTCCACTTAATTATGCATTCATTTATTGATTCTTGTGTGTACTCTGACCAGGGATTGAACCTGCAACCTTGGCGTATTATGATGATGCTCTAACCAACTGAACTATCCGGCCAGGGCGAAAATTTCATTTCTTAAGTAACATATTAGAACTAACTGATAATAATAATTTCCAATGATAAATTATATATTTATGCTATTAAACATCTGGAAATCTAAATGTAGCAGTTAATGGACCAGAACATTTAAGTCTTTTCTTATCACAAAGTAGACATTTTAGGGAGTTTATTGCTTCTTTTGTAACTTAATGGAATAAATTAAAAAGTATTCCAGTGGAATACTTGTTAAGTGAATTTTTAGTATGAAAATGGACTTGTGTTTGACTCTCTTCTGTCTTGACGTTTTAGGAAGTGGTGTAGTGTAAGTTTTGCTCTGAAATATCACTACTTACTGGCTTGGTAACCTTGAGCACATCTCTTAATCTCTTTGGGTCTCAGTTTTCTCATTTGCAAAAGAGATCAAGTAATGGTAGTGACTATATTTGGCTTTTGTTTTATGGTTGAGATGATGGTTTAATGTGCTTTCTAGTACCTTGGCACATTGTAAACATTAATAGAATGTTTATGCTGCTATTAAAAGTATTGATTTGAAAGAAAAGCATGATGTTTAACAGGCTGTTTTTGTTACCACTGTTTTGCTGGACAATGATAGTGATAGTATTTGTTAGAAGTGCTCAAGTGGCACCAGCATTCTTTCTCTAAAAAATTTATTCACAAGTTTGTAGAAATTCAGGAATAAGGATATACATTTGATTTTTACATAATTGACTTACAGTTTTTCTTTTTCCCGTGTGAAACAGATGCAGTAAAACGTAGGACTCTTCCAGCCTGGATTCGTGAAGGCCTTGAAAAAATGGAACGTGAAAAGCAAAAGAAGTTGGAGAAAGAAAGAATGGAACAACAACGTTCACAGTTGTCCAAAAAAGAAAAGAAGACTACAGAAGATACTGAAGGAGGTGATGGCCCTCGTTTACCTCAGAGAAGTAAATTTGTAAGTAGAATCCCTGGACCTGAAACTGCATTTGATATTTATATGAAAAGGTTATTGAAATGTCTTAATCTATAGAAAAATATTAATATTCCTGAGATTACTTTCTGCAACCATATTGGGGATTTTGTTTCTATATCAGGTATATATTATTGAGGATAGAGTAAGGAGAAAGGGAGCATTGACTTTATGAAACATTTCATTCTGAGGAGGAATTATCCAGTGGGATGCATGATAGATTTTACCTTGACAAACATCTGTATTCTTGTTGTATTGGCACAATGCTTTAATCAGCTGAGCTACCAGGCTGGGGCAACATCTATATTCTTTTGTTTTGGTACAGTTAACTCCCTAGTGGAGGTTTCTAAAACAAAGCTAAATTAAAATGGCACTGGAGAATAAATCTGCCTTTTTGAACATTTAAGTAAATACTTACACTGTGCCCTGGCTGGTGTGGCTCAGTGAATTGCATGCTGGCCTGTGAACCAAAGGGTCACTGGTTCAATTCCCATCTAGAGCACATGCCTAGGTTGCAGGCCAGGTCCCCAGTTGGCATGTGAGAGGCAACCACACATTGATGTTTCCCTCACTCTCTTTTTTTTCCTCCCTTCTCCTCTGTCTAAAAAATAAATAAATAAAGTCTTTAAAAATAAATAAATGAATACTTATACTAGAGGATGTAATAGCCTTTATAGTTTTTGACATAGACACCAAAAGTAACATAAAGTTTTAAATTTAAATCTTCATGAGTTAGATGGCAAGAGTGACTTAGGAATTTTTTAATTCAGCGGTAATGTGCCTCTACCTGGTAGGATAGTCACAGCACTGGCTTATATCCCACTTAGGAGATGGGTCTTCCTCCCAAAGCCATTTTCTGCTTCAAAAATAAATCTCAAGGACAGCAAGGTAACTAGATATAAGAAGACAACTTGATTTTGCTTAAATTCTGTAAATGCCATAAATTACTTTTATTTTTACAAAGGATCATGCTAAAGATGTACTCTTTATTCTGGGTATTCAAAATAAACTACAGACTACCATTGTTAAAGTTTACCTTAAAAATTAAAAAAAAAATCTTTACTTGAAATAGTTGATTTCCAGAATTGGTGGTTTTTTTAAGGTAAAAAAAATTGGAGATTATCCTCCTCCCGGATGCCTTTGGGCTTGTGTTACATGAATTCGTCTCCTGGTTTAAATGGTCTTGCCATGGTAGTATTTAGGTGATCACCTAACTTTTACTTAGTGGGATTGCTAAATGTGACTCTGGAATACTTCTTTGCCTAAAGCAGAGTCTCCTCTTTAAGGTAAGGTACATTGTTTGGATTACTGAAAATCTAACACATGCAGAGTCAGACAAACTGCTGGCTTTTCTTCCATCTGAAGTAGACCCCATTTCTAATCTATCTGCCCATGATATAGCTAGAAAGAAGTAAATTTCACAGTTTTAGGGCCAGCTGAGATCTGGAAACTGACTACAGATTTTTCATTTTAAGTCACATGATTTTAAGTAAATAGCTTACATTTACACCTGTAAAAGTAACACTGAATATAATATGATTGTGGTTCATTTACCCAAAGTTCTCAAACCACTCATTTCAGCCATCATATATAATGGATATTAATTAAGTCTGTCTATGGGCATGATGTGTTTCTGGTTTTTTATAAAATAAGCTCAAAATTGACTAAGGAAGATATTAAGTTGAAAAAATAATTGAATCTCATAAGCCATCTTATAATCTTATTCTCAGGTAGCACTTTACCAAATGAAATCTGTCATACAAAAATACAATTTAGAGAGAAATTTTATTTTTATATATCTGTTTCATAAACTTTTTAGGGTTTTAAAGTAGGATGGGCAAGATAGTGGTTTTTACATTATAAGCATGAATTTGGGGTACACATAATACTACTTTTTTTAGGATAGTGATGAGGAAGATGAAGATGCTGAAAATGTTGAGGCAGCAAGCAGTGGAAAAGTCACCAGAAGTCCATCTCCAGTTCCTCAAGAAGAGCAAAGTGAACCAGAGATGACTGAAGAAGAGAAAGAGTATCAAATGGTAAAAATGTAAATTTCTTTTTTTAAATTATTTTTTTGAGGTATAGTTGACATAAAACATTATATTACAGGATTTATTTTGTTTACAATTTATTAAAACTATTGGTTGGTATCTTGAACATTTAAACTGAGAGCTCATGACACAGTTATAAATCTATAGATTTGCTGGGCAATAATGTCTGCAAAATCCAGGTATCACTTATAATGTGAAATCACAGCTTATAAAGCAGTTATTAAGCACATTTCCTAATAGCAATGTTGTAATTAAACAATATTTTACTATATGAGACCCAAGAAAACATAGCTATTATTTTCTAAACTGTGTTTTTTGAATACTGGAATGATTAAAAGATTTCATATAAAATATGTTTAGGAAGCATTGGGTGGGAACATAGGTAAACATTTCTTCATTGCAAGACTTCATTGCAAAGCCTTAATATCTGAAATGTGATTTGTCATTTTTCTGAGATTGAGAATAAAAAATGCTGCGTTTCTCATATTAAAAGACAAGTGACCTTTGGAATGTATTTAGCAGATACTAATTCAGTGTACTCTCATTTTAATAGATGAGTACTGTGATCTGGAGCCCAGAGAGGCTAGGGGACTAACTATAGTAGTCTACATTTGAAAAAGCTGTTGTATCCAAATCAGTGCTAGAATCCAGCTCTATTTCAAGTCTGTTGTACTAGTCTATATTACAGCAATCAAGAAAAAAGGGACTTTATCTGATGAAATGAAATAACTGCCTTTTCCTTATTTATTTCCCCTCAAATTTTACTTTTGAGCCTAGGGTTAATGTGAATTCTTAAGCAAGTTAAGAAACTAGTGTTGAACTGCTTACTAGTAATATTAAATGAAAGGATACTTCTTTCAACTTAAAACACCTGTGGAAATTTTTATTAACAGAGACTTCTAAAATGATTCATCTCCCATGTTAGAATTCAGTGTCTCTATACAAATAAACTCATTTTTTTCCTTTAACCCATATGATTTTGAAATTTTTTAAAAGTTTTGGTATTTTAGAACAATTTTCAAGATACTCTATTCCTTGGAATGGCTGATGTGATCTCATCTCTAAAAATGTTTTATAAAATAGTTTTGCCTTTTAATTTTTTTGAAAATGTCAAACCGTATTAGTAACTATAATAATAAATTAGAAACAATGTATATTCCTTAGATGTTACTGACAAAAATGCTTCTGACTGAAATTCTACTGGATGTCACAGATGAAGAAATTTATTATGTAGCCAAAGATGCCCACCGGAAAGCAACTAAAGGTATATTGTGGGTATTCTTGGCTTTGTTTTTCTGGGGGTGTTTTGGTTTTGGTGGCTATTTTGGACTTTTTTTTTTGTTGTTGTTGTCTTTGTTGAAATAACTAGCTGAAAATTTGAAATTCTCTTCTTGCATGTTTTACTCTTTGGGAAAGTTTAGATTTATAGGCACCATATTTCAACTACACAAGTATTTTTATTTCATCCAATCTATCTGAGCACAAATTACTAATTATGCTGTTGTTCTATAAAATGTATTGTGGAAGATTCTTGATGTTCAATTTATTTCACCTGATTTTTTTTATAGATACCATGGCATTGGTGTATGACTTCTGATGCAGTTTAGTTTTACTAATGAATTGAATTATGAACCTTTAGTGTTTTCACAGTTTACCACTTACAATTCCTGCAGAAGCTAGTGATTCTCCCACCCAGCCCCACATTTTTAGTAACACTTAAAAAATATACTCAAAGCAAAATTTAAATTATGGGCCATACCTCAAAAATAAAAATAACAATATGCTGTCAACATTTTTTCTAATTATAATCCAATTTCAGCTCACATCAGAATTATATTTTCAAGGCCAGACATGCTACTGGTTTAAAATGAATGTTATGTTTTTAATGTTTCTTCTCTCCCCAAGAAGCAGCAGTAGTAGTAGATTTAACAATACCATAGACTCTCATGACTATGAAATCGTGGCTATTTGTGTTAACATGTTGTTCCTGTTGTTGATGTGATACAAAGCTCCTGCAAAACAGCTGGCACAGTCCAGTGCACTGGCTTCCCTCACTGGACTCGGTAAGTGTTCTCCTTATTTGTGAGAGGGCCTTAGAGGGAAAAACCATACTTACCTTGTCTCTCTACATGTTCTGTTTTGAAACTGTACTGTTCCTAGTTAGTTTATAAAACCTAGGTCTTAGGGTTATATCAGTTTCTAAACATTTGCCTATTTTTTTTCTTTGACTGTGGCAGTCACAGTGAGATTATTATCAATGTGACATTCATAGTTTATTGAGGCAAGTTATAATTTAGTCATGATAGTATTTAAGCTCACTTTCAAAATTATTGCATACATGCCTTACAGAAAAGCCTATCTAGTAATGCTTTTAAGGACTTTTATTTAGATTGTGTTACAGCAAGTTAGGTTTACCATAGAAGAAAGGGTTTATCTTATATTAGAAGAGTAATGATGTGTTCATAATTTATTATTTGCATGATGTATTATCAGGTATATAAAACTTGAATTTGCCTTTTCCATATCTTCATTTGAAATTGATCCGTGTGAGGATCAACAGAAATGGCTAGAACCAAATGCCCATGTGATTTTGTTATAGTATTTAGATCATTTCAGGGTGGGGAGTAGTTTTAGCCTTGTATCATTTCTGTGGAGTCAGAATTACAGTATTGTGATTTTTTTAGAGAAAAAATACTTAGCATAATACCTGGGATTTCTAAGCTTTGAACAACAAAAAAGTAAATTGTAAAACTTTTCAGGATCATCATAAATTTTAAGATAGTCGAATTGATTGTGCTCCAGTGAGGCTATGTTACTGCCCTATTGGTTAGCATGGACATTAAAACAAAACCATTATTATAATTCCTTTATGGTGACAAATATATGAAATATTCCAGAAAGAATGAGATACCAAGTATCAATTTTCATGAAGGGGTCTATGAACTCCTTAAGAATTGGAATTTACACTTCTCCCCACCCCGAATAAACATAATCTTCCAACAAAATGCAATGGCAGAAAGAAATGAGCTTTCTTCTCAAATCTTAAAAAGTTTTTAGTGCACAGAATGATTTTTCCATATGATAGACTGGGCTTTATGCACACAGGTGGACTGGGTGGTTATGGATCAGGAGACAGTGAAGATGAAAGGAGTGACAGAGGCTCTGAGTCATCTGACACTGATGATGAGGAATTACGGCACCGAATCCGGCAAAAACAGGAAGCTTTTTGGAGAAAAGAAAAAGAACAGCAGCTGTTACATGATAAACAGATGGAAGGTATATCTTTTAGATTCACTTAATTTTTGTCTAATTTTGTTTGTATTTTCATTTTTCAACCAACCTAAAATATCAAAAGGTGGAATTGAGGCTAGATTATAAATAATATGAGATGTAACTGAAACTGAGGTTTTTTGCTCATTTTCAATCTTTATCATATATAAAATCAAAATTAATTGTATTCAAAATGTATAGTTAAGGTAAGGGAAGCTTGGGAGGGATTAATTTCAGGGGCTTTAAATTAAGTATTTCATTCTATTTTAATTTCTTGTTAAAGTTCTTAAAATGAAAAGAGGACTTTTGAAATGGGATAAATATGTTTGTAAAACTATTGAAAAGTAATTTGTAGCTAGGGCAATTAAGGATATGTAAAATACTGTAGTAAGTACCATTCTTAACAGTTTATACAGGAACAATGAAAGAATATTTATTTAGAATTTCTTTTTTGAAAATTCTTACTTGGACAATTTGAAAGGTAATTATTAAAAGTTTGCAGCCAAAAAATTCCTATAAATTATTTACTACCTGTAAATTGCCTTATTGGACAAGAGGGAAATTTTTTTCTTTTTTCTTTTTCTTTAAGATTTCATTTCTTTTTAGAGGGGAAGGGAAGGAGAAAGAGAGGGAGAGAAATATAGATGCGTAGTTGTCTCTTATGCGCCCCCTCCAGGGACTTGGCTTAGAACCCAGGCATGTGCCCTGACTGGGAATTGAACCTGTGACCCTTTGGTTCATAGGCTGATACTCATGCCACTGAATCACACCAGCCAGGGCGGAAATTTTTTTCTTACTTGCTTCACATATACCTCTCTCTACACCTTGATACTTTGTGGCTATACTTTCCAGGAGATTAGCTAACTGCATGTAGCTACTGAGCTTTTGAAATATAGCTAACTCAAATTGAAATGTGCTGTAGATTTAATGTATATGCTAAGTTTCAAAGACTTTCTGTGAAAAAAAGGTACTTCAGTATTCTTTTTAATTGATTACATGTTGAAATAATTTTTTATATGGGTTCATAAAATTAATTTTACCTGTTTTTACTTTTTTAATGTACCTACTAGAAAATTTGGCATTGCTTATATGGCTTGCTTTATTGTTATAGTTTGGTAGTATGGGAGTTTTTCATTGTACATTTGACTCTTCTTATTATTTTTGTTTTTTTCTATTTCAGAAGAAAAACAACAAACTGAAAGGGTTGCAAAAGAGATGAACGAATTTATCCATAAAGAGCAAAATAGTTTATCATTACTAGAAGCAAGAGAAACAGATGGTGATATGGTTAATGAAAAGAAAAGAACTCCAAATGAAACTACATCAGTTTTAGAACCAAAAAAAGACCATAAAGAAAAAGAGAAACAAGGAAGAAGTAGATCAGGAAGTTCTAGTAGTGGTAGTTCCAGTAGCAATAGTAGAAGTAGTAGTACTAGTAGTACTGTCTCTAGCTCTTCATACAGTTCTAGCTCAGGTAGTAGTCGCACATCTTCTCGATCTTCTTCTCCTAAAAGGAAAAAGAGACATAGTAGGAGTAGATCTCCAACAGTTAAAGGTAGACGTAGTCGGAGTAGAAGTTACTCTCGCAGAATTAAAATAGACAGCAATAGGGCTAGAATAAAGATTAGAGATAGGAGGAGATCTAATAGAAATAGCATTGAAAGAGAAAGACGGAGAAATCGGACTCCTTCTCGAGAGAGACGTAGAAGTAGAAGTCGCTCAAGGGATAGGCGAACCAATCGGTCCAGTCGCAGTAGGAGTCGAGATAGGCGTAAAATTGATGATCAACGTGGAAATCTTAGTGGGAGCAGTCATAAACATAAAGGTGAGGCTAAAGAACAAGAGAGGAAAAATGAGAGGAGTCGAAGTATAGATAAAGATAGGAAAAAGAAAGACAAAGAAAGAGAGCGTGAACAGGATAAAAGAAAAGAGAAACAAAAAAGGGAAGAAAAAGATTTTAAATTCAGTGGTCAGGATGATAGGTTAAAAAGGAAACGAGAAAGTGAAAGAACATTCTCTAGGAGTGGTTCTATCTCTGTTAAAATCATCAGACATGATTCTAGACAGGATAGTAAGAAAAGTACTACCAAAGATAGTAAAAAACATTCAGGCTCTGATTCTAGTGGAAGGAGCAGTTCTGAATCTCCAGGAAGTAGCAAAGAAAAGAAGGCTAAGAAGCCTAAACATAGTCGATCGCGATCCATGGAGAAATCTCAAAGGTCTGGTAAGAAGGCAAGCCGCAAACACAAGTCTAAGTCCCGATCAAGGTAGTATACTTTTTAAAGTATTTTGTCTGATTTTTAAAAAATTTGACTGAATTTATTCAAAGTTGAAAGTGTCCTTTCTCTCTCTCTTTAATAAACTCAGTTTGGTACTTGATAAATGATCATAGTCTTAAGTAATTTTAGAAATCCTGTATGTTATTATTTATTTAAAAATTGCATTCTTTAGTTTAAAATACATTTTTATTTTTAAATTTTGTCTTTTCCCTGTTTGTTTTTTTGCAGATCAACAACTCCTCCCCGTCGTAAACGCTGAGGAATGATGTGGCAAGAATGCCATGATGTTTAAAAAAATTCCATGAGTTTTAAGGGCTTGTCTCATTATAGAGGCACATTGTGGCTGTGTAGGTGAAACCAGAAT
Source organism: Anoura caudifer (assembly GCA_004027475.1). Lineage (NCBI taxonomy): Eukaryota > Metazoa > Chordata > Mammalia > Chiroptera > Phyllostomidae > Anoura > Anoura caudifer. Next base: position 267,622 of record PVKU01001205.1, on the reverse strand, counting down.
TTTCTTTTTATCTGTATATAGGTATACTTTTTCCAAATGCTGCTTCAAGTTAATAGGATTTCTTTGTATTACTTTTTTTTTCCAAAAAATAGTGCACAATAAGACTATAAACATGCCATTCTCTTTCAGCTGTAATGTTCTTAAAATTATTCTCGAATGTACTGTGATGTCAATAAAGCTCTTTAGTTCATTTTTGTTAACCTCTTGCACCTTAATTTTATGATTTTATTCTAAGGAACGTACTTTTATAAAAAGGCAGCTGGAACTTTGTATAACAAGTTTTAGAGGTACTTCCTCCCATTTGCCCCAAAGAAAATGGTTTTATTTCAATAGTTTGTCAAAGCTTGTAAATTGTACCCATGGATTTTTGTCAAATTCCAACTTTAAGGGTGTGGAAGAGGGCCAGAAACAGACCTTTACTTTTCACTTGGAATCACTTGACAGCTTTCTAAACTTTTGCTATTTGGGGGATTTTCAAGTAATATATTCTCTGTGTATAAAGTATGGTTTGCTCCTGTAAAATGAAATTGCTGGATTCAGTCGAGTCAGTGTACCAATCAATCAAAGTTACTTAGAAGGAATGATTGTGTTTGACACTAATAGTCAAGTCTGGAAATATATTCTGCAGTTACCCACTTCTGTTTTAGAAGCATATTTTAAACACTTTGGGGGTTATTATAGAAATAAGACTCACAGTTCAATATATTTATTTATATTTTTAAAGTATAATATGACCTCAGCTCAGTGGAGGAATGCTGTTTTACGCAGACTTGTGTCAGTTTCATAGCATTGAAATGGTTTGGTTTTGTCAGTTTCTTAAAATTAGGTTCAGTGAGTGGTTTAGCCATTTAAGGCAATCATAACTTACAAATAAAATGAAGGCTCCACAGGCATTCTGAAAGCTCAACTGCTTTCAGGGTTTGTTTTTATGTGATTATTCACTTACGCCACAATAAGTCAGATAAATCTCTGAAAACAAATGCTTTTAAATCTTAAAGAGAAAAGAGCAGGTGCAGGTCACAGAAGTGTTTTAAAGTATGCCTTTTTACCAGCAATAATTCATTTAAAATAAGCCAGATTTTTGCCAAGATCAGTGTTTCCTCAAAACAAAGGTAGAAAATAGATTTGTATAGTGTGCTCTTGTACCTCTACATAAGTTCTTGAATAATTTTGAACAGCTTATGCATTTATCTAGAGGAAAAAAATCAACTGTGAATAAATGCATGTTTACCAAAATGGTTGTTTTTACAGTGCATTTAGTTCTGATATTTATAAAGTTGACATTTCACAGAATAACTTTTAAATAGTTTAGAATTCTATATAGTTTAGACATCAGTCACATCTGGAGACAAAATAAAGTGTGCAATATTTTTTATGTAGGTGAGCTAACATGGTATACCTAATTGTAGAATTATCCAATTAATTTGTAATAGATAAGTTGTATAACATTTTCATATCTTAAAATGTTTTTTAGATCAATCTTCAAGTGAAATAATATTTTCAAAATAAAATTCTACAGAAAAGTTCTGCTGGCTATGATATGCACATTTTTGGGCAAGATATGAACTAGAGCCAAAAATAGTATTTTACAATTTACTCTGCCATACTACACAAGCTTCTTATCATTTAAATCTGTAGATACTTTTAAGAACACAGTCATGGTGTGTGTGATTATTAGTAGACACATTAGTGTTATAATTAAATATTTGGGTTTTCAGATTTTTATGGATAATTCAGAAAATTCATTTCATTGACATGTAATGAAGTATGTTTACCTTGAGTGGTAAGACTTTATAAGATACAGCTTCCATGCTTTAGGATGTGAATGCTAAAACTTACACATAAGTTAATTAAATATATAATTTGATTATGAAGTCTTTTCTAAAATGATACCACCAGAATATTAATAGATTGAATTTTTGAGACAATCATTGATCTGGATTGGTTAATAAAAACTGTCTAAGAGGTTCTTTAAAAAAACATTTCTAGTGTATTAATCATACTTGTTTTTGTGGAATTGGGGGTAAACCACACCATTAAGAGAATAAAATGTAATTTGGAAGAGGTAATTACAAGTTTTGTTTCAGGCCCCCAAATATAAATAAAGATTGGTGTGGAATCTTAGTGTATATGTTTTCTGCCATTGTAAAATGTCTTTTTTTAAGCATCTATTTCTAATGGTATATACACAATAGGTGAATTTCCCAAACATAGTCAGTTTTTTTTTTAGTATTTGAATTACTTTGTTTCTTCAAAAAAGCACATGGTGTATAATTAATTATAAGTGAGATTTTTAATTTTATGTGGGAATATTTACATAGGAATTAAATAAGTTCCAAAGTCCCTATAATAATTGTCTTATGGAAATCTTTTCATTTAAACTGAATGCTTCTCTCTCTCTCTCTCTCTCTCTCTCTCTCTCTCTCTCTCACTCACTCACATGCACACACTATATATGTATACGTATATGTATAGTATATATGTATATATGCTTATATATATTTTAATTTAGTGAAGCTTCTAAAATGGTACTAAGCATGGTTTAATGGAAATAATGATGTTTTGGATTGTCTTGGCGCTGCTTCTTGATGTGTTTTGGGCAAATAATTAATCATTATGGGCCTTAATTTCTTCAACTGTATAAGGGTGGAATTAGATTAATTCCAGGATTTTGAACACTTAAAGCCCTAAGTTCTTCAATATAAAGTCGAATTTGATTGTAAAGTCTAAACCTGAATGAGAAAATGGGCTTTTTATTAGTCCTAAAATAACTCATGTATGATGAGTTACATATACCATAAAGGTTTATCAGATACAGAGTTCTATAAACACACATAGGTTAAATCTGCCACAGTTTGATGATGATAAGATGAAATTATCCTAACAATTCTAGTTAACAATTTTTGTGTGATTTTGTAAATGCGAAAACTTACCACTTAAACTCTGAGTGGATATAGTAGTGTATCATTTTAAAGGAATAAAACTGTTAGTCCTAAGGGAGCACGTTACCCTTAAATGAAAAATGTTTATATAAAATTGAATTTCAAAATATTAAGTAGAATTTTAGTTTTATAGTGAAATGTAGACTAGTTTATAACACATTTATGGGTGATAACTAAAGTGTTAGTCCGAGAAATAACTCCAACAATGGCTATATACCACGGAACAACTGCTAGTCCTTCCAACACAACTCAGGTTTAAGTGTCATCAGAAAAACCTTTTAATATTTGTAGAGAAAAATAGTATGAGCTAGTTTTGCCTGAGTCACACTAGTGGATATTCAAGAAGCTTTTGTTTTCTGTTGGTAGAAACAAATTACTGATTGTCTTTGTTGAATTCAAAATGTGAGAAAGCTCTGAAGCCCAGTGAGGTGTAGTGCGTTAAAAAAAAGTACATTTAAATAAAGCTCTTAGAACTTTATTTGATTATACTTGGACTTTGCTTTTTATCCTTGGATCTGTCACTCCAACAAATACGTATTACACATGCTAAACAATATTTTGTGGAGAGCTTTCTGCCATCTTGAGAGAGGAGCTTGAAGAGATGACTCAAGTCCCCAGCCACTCTTAGGAGGAGGTCAATATTTTACTAAGAAGCCATAAGTGAAAGACCATTACTTAGCTATGTAAATTGTAATAATTCAAAGAACACCAGATTGACACTTCCTGTTGAAAATGTACAATCATATTTTTACCTTTAATGTTGAAAATTTATTGTTCTTACCCAAGGAAGGGCTTTTATGCATTTAGAGGTAAAATGCTACATAATCACCATTCTTGCTCTAAATGAAGTTTGCCTAACCTGAGTAATTAACAGTCTCCTGCTGTATAATATGTGATCTGTTCAGAATATTTTCAGGTCACTTGTGGAAAATACTGAATTTAGACTTTTGGCCCTCTGACATTTGAATACCATCAAAATGGACACATTTCTGACTTTAGAGAAATGCTTACATGCTTTTTATGGTTCTAAGAGTGTATCACAGGAATACAAATGCCCTAGGAGACATCTTTTATGTATGAAATACAGCTACAAGGATATAAAAAAAAGCTAGGTCGCATAGCACAAAGCAGTACCATGATTGATGGCTACTTCGGCCATGAGGTTTGAGTCAAAAGAATAGGCCTAATAGAAGGATCTTGAATTCGTTTATGATAATAACATTCTGTAGTTTAAATGCATACACAATCGACATGCTGAGGGTAAGAATATTTAGTCCACATATATATAACACCCACTAATAACGCAGCCGTGTTTAAATTGACTCCTGACTCGACTGCGCGAGAGTGGATCTCGGAACCTTTCTGTTGGGGATCTTTTGCGGGAGGGACCGGAAAAGAGGTTGGTCCTTTTGTCGCGATGTGGGGAACCCGCAAGCTAAGCTCCTCCGGGAGTCTCTTTTTAGGTGTGTTTAAGTTGGGGTGCCGGGGTACACAGGCTGACTCTTCTTGCTTAACCACGTCGGCCGGTAAGTATGTGTAAAGGTTTCCCCGCACTCAGCCCACCGTGCGGACCAGCTACTGTGCGCAGGCGCGGCAGAGAGTGGAGGGCTGTTGCTGGGCTCCGTGCCGGATCCGCACAAGACCCTTGATTGCTTTCGGTCCGGCCCTCGCTGTCCCTTGAATGGCCCTTCTGGGTTGTTGCTTTTCTCTTCCCAGAAGCAGGGAAAAATAGCCTAGAACTTGTGCTGGCCGAGGAGAGCGCAGGCCGCGGGCTGCCGCCACAGGTCCTGTGACTTTTGTCTCATTTTGGTTGAGTTGCTTAGGAGCTGGCGACTGCGCTGTGCCCGCCGGAGTCTCAAGGTCGTGTGCTTTCTTCCTCTGCCACAGCGGGAAGGGACACCAGCTGCTGTCTTATAGTTATTAATTACGTTGTCTTTGTGTATTGTTTGTACTTGCCTCTTTTCAGAAAGAATTTAAAGCAATTATTCTACGTTTTGATTAATAGGTTAATTCAACGGAATGTATTGGCAAAGATTAAGAAAATAACTCATTGAACTTGATGCTTGTGGAAGACAGTTTGATTTTTTGTTCCCAGTTAACGAGAAAGTTAAGTTCATCCTTTACATGAAACTCATTTAATAAATACTATATGTAGACACTGGGAATTTTATTTATTTAATTTTTTTAAATATTTATTTTGTTATTGTATTTATTTTTTATTTATTTATCTTTAGAGGGGAAGTGAAGGAGGGAGAAAAATATCAATGTGTGGTTGCCTGTCATGCATCCCCTGCCAGGAACTGGCCTGCAACCCAGGCAAGGCATGTGCCCTGACTGGGAACCAAACCGCAATCCTTTGGTTCCCAGGCCCGCACTCAATCCACTGAGCTACACCAGCCAGGGTGACACTGGGAATTTTAAAATGAAAGATAGCTCAAGGGTCTCTTTTTAAAAAAAAAAAATGTTAGGATACAACTATGATTTATATAATAAGAAAGAAAGAAACATGAAGGCAGGCCCTCCGATAGAGTTAAGTTGGTATTCAAATACAGTAAAAAAGTGTAGCCAATAAAAAGGATGATTTAAATCAGTGTGCATCCACATAGAAAAATGATCAGGGTATAGTGTTAAGAAAGTGTTACAGATCAGTGTGTATTATGAATTTAGAGATACATAGATGGAGATTTAGAGGGGCTAGAGATACATAAAAATTTTAGCAGTGATTACTTGTGGTGGAGTTGGTGATCTTTCATTTTATAATTCTTTATATAGTTTTTGCAGTTTTTTTTAGGTAAACATGTTTTTTATAATCAGAAATTTAGAAAAAATACAATATAAATATTTCCAAATAATGGGAGTGAACATAGAAGGGGCACCTAATACATATTTGGGGATCCTCTTAAACAGATATTTAGGGTGCTGTCTTGAAGGAGTTGGCCAGTTTTAGAAGCAGGAGTGGCCTAAGACACCAGCTTGAATAAATATCTTTGAGGAGGTTTCTGGGAAACAGCAAAGTGTTCCTTGAAAAGTAGTGTGGGTGGTGGACTGGATATGAGGGCAGAGAATGGAAAGGGATGAGACAGGAGACTTTTTAGGCCATGACAAGTCCATGAAAGGCCAGGTATACCTCCTGTGATTGACTTTGAGGACAGTAGGAAATTACAGAAGGAGCAACATAATCAGATTTGTGTTTAAGAAATAACATTTAGCATTTGTGTAGAAAGTAGCACAGAGGCAAGCAAGACTAGGCTCAATAAGCCTTAGTAATCCAGATAATAAATGATGATTGCTGTTAGGTATTGGCAGGTTAGGGTCTTTATTTACTGATAGCCGAATAAATGACTTTTGAAGTAAATGAAATCTCTCCCCATTCTTTTAAAATCTCAAATACTAGAATGATCACAGATTCAAGGTAGAGAAGAAATTGGTACCATCCTATTTGTTAATATAAACTGAATTAGTTTCAGTTGTGGTGATGTGGTTTTTGACTCTCTTGATTGTTCTGGCAATACTGATCACTAAGGGACTAATTTGCCAGATATAGGGGAGGTGAAGAGAAGATAGGGGTTATCCCTGAGCAGAGAGCAGGAATAGTGTTAAAATCTCTAAGGCTCAGTTTCATAATAATACTTTATATATCCTTACCTATGTATTACAGTTTACATGTTTCTCTAATAATATCTCCTTTACCTACCTAAAGGCATAAAGTAGGTGGTATTTGAATTAGGTCTTAAAAGGTAGTACAGCCCTGGCTGGTGTGTCTCAGTGATTGAGTGCTGGCCTGCGAAGCAAAGGGTACATGCCTGGGTTACAGGCCAGGTCCTGAGAGGAAACCACACATTGATGTTTCTCTTCCTCTCTCCCTTCCCCTCTAAAAAGAAATAAAGATCTTTGAAAAAATAAAAATAAAAGATAGTACAGATACTTCAGATAAAACACAAGACATGAAATATAAATATAAATAACCTTTTGTCTTAGTCCATTGGAACTACTGTAACAAAATACCTCAGTCCTGTTGGCTTATTAGCTACAGAAATGTATTTCTTATAGCTCTGAAGACTGGGAATCCCATGATTCCGGGTCCGGTGAGAGTCCACTGCCTGGTTCATAGATGGAGCATTTTGCACTGTCCTCTTTAGATCTCTTTTATAAGGGCACTATACCAATCATGAGGACTCTACCCTTGTGATCTAATCACCTCACAAAGGCCCATCTAATACCATCACCTTGGGGGTTAGAATATGAATTTGAAAGGTTCTGGCCAAGATGGAGGCATAGGCAGAAACACTTCACTTCCTCACACAACCAAAAGAAGGATAATAACCAATTTAAAAACAACAACCATAACTGCCAGAAAAGCTTGCATGGAAGTCTAACAACCATGGAGTTAAACATTCATCCAGATGGTAGGAGGGGTGGAGATGGGCAGAGAGGACACAGCAAGGTGGCAGCTGCTGGCAGACCAGGGTGGGCAATCTTTCGAGCTCAGACAAGCCCAGGGAACAGTGGAGGAGTGAGATGGACCCTGAAACCCAGGGTGTCAGTGCTGGGAAACTGAAGACTCAAAACCCCAGGCTGTAAAAAATCTGTGGGGATTGTGGCAACAGAAGAAACTCCCAGCCTCACAGGAAAGTTCGTTGGAAAGATCCCCAGGGTCCTAAAACTTACACAAACCCACCACCTGCAAATCAGCACCTGAAAGGGCACAAACTGCTTGTGGGAAGCTAGGGAAATGACGGAAAGTGGGATGAGAGCAGCATTGTTCCCTCTCACAACCCTCCCCCACAAACAGCACCACAGTGCAACAAAGAGGGTTGCCCCACCCTGGTGAATACCTAAGGATCCACCTCCTTACACTCAACAGAGGCCCCTAGACAAAGAAATATGGCCCAAATGAAAGAACAGATCAAAACTCCAGAAACAGAACTAAACGATGAGGAGATAGCCAATCTTGTCTGATGCAGAGTTCAAAATACTGGTAATCAGGATGCTCATAGAACTGATTAAGCTCAGTTGCAAAATAAAGGAAGAAATGAAGGCTACATAACATGAAACAAAGCAAAATATATAGGGAACCAACAGTGAAATGAAGGAAACCAGGACTCAGTGATTTGGAACAAAAGGAATACATAAACATCCAACCAGAACAGAATGAAGAAACAAGAATGCTAAAAAATGAGGAGAGGCTTAGGAACCTATGGAACAACTTTAAGCATCCCAACATCCAAATCATGGGAGTGCCAGAAGGAGAAGAACAAGAGCAAAATATTGAAAAATTACTTGAACAAATAATGAAGGAAAACTACCTCAATCTGGCAAAGGAAATAGACTTCCAGGAAGACCAGAGAGTCCCAAACAAATTGGACTCAAGGAGGAACACAACAAGGCACATCATAATTACATTAGCCAAGATTAAAGATAAGGAGAGCATCTTAAAAGCAAGGGAAAAGGAGAGAGTTACCTACAAAGGAGTTCCCATTAAGACTATCAGCTGACTTCTCAAAAGAAGCCATATAGGCAAGAAGGGTCTGGAAAGAAGTATTCAAAGTCATGAAAGGTAAGGATCTATATCCAAGATTGCTCTATCCAGCAAAGCTATCATTTAGATTGGAAGGGCAGATAAAGTGCTTCCCAAATAAGGTCAAGTTAAAGGAGTTCATCATCACCCAGCCCTTACTATATAAAAGTTAAAGGGACTTATCTAAGAAATAGAAGATCAAAACTATGAACAGTAAAATGACAACAAACACAACTATCAATAACTGAACCTAAAAAACAAAAACTAAGCAAACAACTGGAACAGGAACAGAATCATAGAAATGGAGATCACATGGAGGGTTATCAGTGGGGAGAGGGAGGGGGAGAATGGGGGGAAAAGGTACAGGGAATAAGAACCAGAGTAGGTAGGCACAAAATAGGTAGGGGGAGTTTAAGAATAGTATAGGAAATGTAGAAGCCAAAGGACTTATGTGTACAACCCATGGACGTGAACTGTGGTGGGGGAGGATGCCGGAAAGTGAGGGGGTGGCACAGGGAGGAGGGGGATAAAGGGTAGGAAAAAAATTAATACAATTATAATAGCATAATCAATAAAATATAATTAAAAGAATTGGGGGGGATAGGGACACAAACATTCAAACCAGCGTACCATTAAACTTTTTTTTTAATTTCATGGGTTGATTTTATTTATTTATTTTTCTATTTTTTTACTTTATGGTTGTTCAAGTACAGTTGTCTGCCTTTTCCTCCCACCTCTCCCCCACACCCCAGCCATCCCCTCCCTCCCCTGACTCCATCCCACCTTGGTTTTGTCCATGTGTCCATGTGTTCCTGAAAACCCTTCACCCTTTTCCCCCCATTATCCTCTCCCACCTCCCCTCTGGTTACTGTCCGTTTGTTGTTAATTTCAATGTCTCTGGTTATATTTTGCTTGCTTGTTTGTTTTGTTGATTAGGTTCCACTTTAAGGTGAGATCATATGATATTTGTCTTTCACCAACTGGCTTATTTCACTTAGCATAATGCTCTCCAGTTCCACCCATGCAGGAGCTCCTTTCTTTCTGCTGTGTAGTATTCCATTTTGAAAGTATACCATAGTTTTTTGATCCATTCATTTACTGAGGGCATTTAGGTTACCTCCAGCACTTGGCTATTGTAAATTGTGCTGCTATGAACTTTGGGGTGGATAGGTTCTATTGGATTGGTGTTTCAGGATTCTTAGGGTATAATCCCAGCAGTGGAATTGCTGGGTCAAAAGGCAGATCCATTTTTAGTTTTCTGAGGAAACTCCATACTGTTTTCCACAGTGGCTGAACCAGTCTGCAGTCCCACCAACAGTGCACTAGGGTTCCCTTTTCTCCATATCCTCTCCAACACTTGTTTGTTGCTTTGTTTATGATGGCTATGCTCTCCAGTGTGAAGTGTCAAATCAACATACCATTAAACTTAAGAGAAGACACTTAACCTGGTGGTAAATTGGAATGACATTGAGATAACATTTTCACCTATTAGACTAGCAAAGATAAAAATATTTGATAATACATTGCATGGGTGACTCTCAATGTGTTGTCACTGAGGGGAAACCAGCACTAGAAATACTCATATATTACCCATGGAATTAAACATCTGTGACTAGCAATTACAAATTTATAAATGCACCTGCCATTTGACACAACAATTCCTGGGATTTATCTACAGGTACTCTCAAACTACATATCTGTGTGTGTGTGTGTGTGTGTGTGTGTGTGTATTGCATATGTAACTCATATGTAATTTAGTCTTATGTTTTTGAAATAGCAAAAAATTAGAAATAACCTAAATAAATATCCATTAATAGGGGGGTTATTTAGTAAGTTATGAGATAGGCATGCAGCCCTATAAAAGGAAGTTCTTTATGTTCTGTTATGAAAAAATCTTTTAAGATACATTGGTGAAAAACATAAGGTGCAGAAGGATGTATACTGTGCTGCATTTTGAAGAAGATAGGAGAGAAATTGATGTACAAAGGGGGCATATGTATAAAATATCTCTAGAAGCTTACATACAAATTTAGTAACGCTGGTTGCCCCCCAAGAGGAAAACTGGATGACTAGAGTCAAGAGTCAGAGAGATGCTTTGTGGTGAGCCCCTTTGTACTTTTTAATTATTTTTTTTTATTTTGAAGTAATTTAAGACAAGAAGTTGCAAAAATAGGACAGAGAATTTCCCTATGTCCTTCACCAATTCCTTAGTGATAACATCTTACTTAACCATAGTATATTGTTAAAACCAGGAAATTGACAGTAGTATAATACTATTAACTAAACTACAGACCTAGTTTGGATTTCACCACCTTTACATGCACTCTGTGCTTGTGTGTGTGACCACATGTAGAGATTTGTGTAACAACTACTACAATCAGGATATGGAATTGTTCCGTAGTGACAGAGAAATTCCCAGGTACTGCTCCTCCACAGTCAGACCCTAACCCCAGTCTTAACCCTTGGCAGTCACTGATCTGTTCGTCATTAACAGAACATTGCCGTTTCAACATGGAATGAGCCATGATACAGTATGTACCTTCTGAAATTGTTTTTTGTTTCCCACTCAGCATAAATATGCTTGAAATCCATCCAAACTGTGTGTAGCAGTACTTCATTCCTTTTTATTTCTGAGTTGTATTTCACAATATGGATAGACTGCAATGGTTTATTTAACCCTTCACCTACTATAGTATATTTTGGGTGTTTCCAGTTTTTGACTATTATGAGTAAGTTTACTATGACCATTTTTGTACAGATTTCTGCCTGGACATAGCTTTCACTTCTCTGGGATAAGTGCCTAGTGTTGCAAATCCTGGGTTGTATGATAAATGTATGTTTAACCTCATGAGAAATTACTAAACTGATTTCCATGGTGTCTATACCATTTACATTCCTACCAACAATATATAAAAGATATACTTGCTTCATTACCTGGTTCACACTTGGTAATATCAGGATGGTTAAATTTTAGCCATTGTAATAAGTATGTAGTAGTTTTCCTTTGTATTCCTCTAATGGCTATTGATATTTAACATTGTTTCATGTGCTTATTTGCATTGTATATCCTCTTTGATGAAATGTATGTTCATGTCCATTTATAATTGGATTGCTTTTTTAAAAAATATGGGAGTTGTGTTTTGTGTTGTACTGTTGAGTTTGGAGAATATCCTCACCTATTCCAGATATAAGTCCTTTCGTGGGATATGTGTTCTGGAAATGTTTCCTGCCAATCCGTGACTTTTCTTTTTCTTAATAGGGTCTTTTTCAGAGCAAAAATTTTTATTTTTGATTAAGTTTAATTTAATCACTTTTTATAAAAGGATTGTGCTTTTGGTGTGAGATATAAAAACCCTAGCCTAACCCTAAGTCTTGAAGATCTTCTATATTTTCATCTAAAAGTTTTATAGGTTTGCATTCAGGTCAGTTATCCATTTCAAGTTCATTTTTTGCATAAGGTATGAAATTTAGGTTGAAGTTTACTTCGTCCAATTGCTTCAACATCATTTATTGAGAAGACTGTTTCTCCTCCATTTAACTGTTTTTGCATCATTGTTGAAAAAAAAACAGTTGAGTGAATTTTTTTTATTTACCTCTGGACTCTCTTCTGCTACACTGGGGTGTGTTCATCCCCCTCTAGTAGCACAGCGACTTCATTACTGTAGTTCTGTGATCAGTCTTAAAATTGGGTGTTGTGATTCCTGCAATTTTATAATTCTTTAATATTGTTTTAGCTATTGTATTTCTTTTGCCATTTCATACAGAGTTTAGAATTAGCTTGTTTATGTCTACAGAAAAGAGGATACTGGGATTTTGTTAAGTGGTTTTTGATTTCTTTTATCTGTGTTTTATGTCAATTTTCAGCATGTAGACCCTGTACATGTTTTGTTAGATTTATACAACAATGAAAGTAATTCATTCTTTTCTGGACTGATTTTAAATAGTATAGCATTTTCAGTTTTACTTTCCAACTGTTTATTGTTAGTAATAGATATAGAAAATTGACTTTTTTGTGTGTTGATCTTATAATCTGACGTTGTTGAACTCACATATTGGTTCCAAGAGCTTTTGTTTTGTTTTTAAATGAGGACAGTTTAATTTCTTCCTTTCTATTCTGTATGCCTTTTATTTCCTTTTTTTCTTTATTGCACTTGCTAAGATTTTTAGTACCATGTTGAACAGGAGTCAAGAGAATGGGCCTCTTGCCTGGTGCTAATGTTTGGGGTAGAGCACTTAGTCTCTCACTGTTGTGAAAGTACTAAGTGAGCGATAGGATTTTTATGGATGCTCTAAAGATTGAAGAATTTCCGTTCTGTTCTTAATTTGCTGAGGATTTTTAATCATAAATGAGTGTGGTTTTGTCAAATGTTTTGTTCACATCAGTTAATAAAATCATTTCATTTTTCTTCTTTTGATTATTAATATGTAAATTACATTGATTTTCTAGTATGGAACTGGTGTTGCATAGCTGGAGTAAGTCCCACTTGGTTGCGCTGTAGTATTTTTTTATACGTTTCTGGATTATATTTACTGATTGTTGAGAATTTTTGTGTCTGTTCATGAGAGAAATTGATCTATGGTTTTCTTTACTGTCTCAGTTTTGTCTGTTTTTTTTGTGTCAGAGTAATGCTGGCTTAATAAAATGGGCTGGGAGGTGTTCCTCACACTTTTATTTCTTGGAAGAAATTGGGTAGAATTGGTTGTATTTTCTTCTTTAAGTGTTTGGTAGAAAGAATTCACCAGTGAAGCAATCTGATCCTGGAGATGTGTTTTTCAGGAAGTTTTAGCTATGAATTCAATTTCTTTGCTAGTTAAAGGACTATTCAGGCTACCCATTTCACTTTGTATGAGTTTTGATAGTTTGTGGTTTTTATGGAATTAGTCCATTTTGTCTAAATTGTAGAAAATTCTGTGTAGAGTGGTTAGTATTCACTTATCAGCCTTTTTGTGTCTCTTGGGTTCATAGTGATATCCCCTCTTTAATACCTGACATTGGTAATATAGGTCTCTTTCTTTATCAGCCTTGCTAGAAGCTTATCAAGTTTTTTGATCTTTGAGAGGAATTAACTTTTGGCTTGATTTATTTTATCTATTCAGTTTTGTTTTAAATATTATTCATTTCTACTTTTATTATTTTTTTCTTTTATCTGATTGCTTTGGGTTTATTTCACTTTTTTTCTAGTTTGTTGAGACAATAACTTATGGTAGGTTGTTGACTTGAGACCTTTCCTCTTTTCTAATATGCATATTTAGTGCTGTTAGTTTCCCTCTACTGTTTAAACTATGTCCACAGACTTTTTCTATTGTATATTTTAATTTATTTCAGTTTTGTTTCCCTGAGAGTTTGACCCATGGATTGTTTAGAATTGTGTTGTTTAATTTCTAAGTATTTTTTCTTTTCATGTTTCTGTTATTTATTTCTAGTTTGATTCCACTATAGTTAGAGAACATAGTCTATATCAGGGGTATCAACTCATTTTCACCAGGGGCCACATCAGCCTTGCAGTTGCCTTCACAGGGCTGAATGTAATTTTAAGACTATATAAAATGTGACTACTCCTTAACAGTTAAGCGAGAGCTTGGCGCTGTCACTGGGTAGAAACAAGGTGTTGGGCCGTATAAAACAAAGCAGAGGGCCAGATTCAGCCTGAGGGCCGGATTCAGCCTGTGGGCCTTGTGTTTGCCACCTGTGGTCTATATGATTTCACTTATCTTATAGTTGTGAAGGTTTGTTCACTATCCCAGGGTATAGTCTATCATTATGAATGGTCCATGCATGCTTGAAAGAATGTACATTTTGTTTTTGTTTGGATGGAATGTTTTATAAATTTCAATGACATCTTATTGGTTGATTGTGTTATTCAGTTCTTTTGTATCCTTGTTGATTTTCTGTCTAGTGGTACTGTCAATCACTGAGAAAGTGGTATTGAGGTCTCCAGCTATGGTTGTAGATTTATTTCTTCTCTCAGTTCCATTTTTTGCTTCATGTGTTTTGAAAGTCTGTTGTCTAGCGCACACACACACTTAGTATTGCTTTATCTTCTTGGTGGATTGTCCTTTTTATCATACTGTAATGATCATGGTGATTTTCTTTGCTCTAAGGTTTGCTTCCTCTAAACTGAACAATTATTGAATGTTCTGCAGCACAGTAAATAGTTCATAAAGCAGGTCCCTGTGTAAGTTTGAACATATAGACAAGATGAGTGTTATTTCAATATTTTTATGAGTTTTTTTTGTGAAGGGTATTGAACATACATGTAAGTCTACTTCATGTAGCTAAATGGAAGTGACAGAAGTTGAATGAGTTTTGATAATCTCATAACCAATATTACCCTATTTTAAAAGTTAATGTAGTTTTAATTTGACTATCATTTTTAATAATTTTATGCAGCATAATGTGGATGCAAAAATTAATGGCATGTAAAACTTTTACAGATGTATTACTTATTTTTGCTAATTACAGTTTCAGAAGTGTCTGATTAGAATCTGATGGTGGAATGCAAGACCTTTTATATTTTAGAATAAAATCCAAAATTAGGAATAAAGTCTTTTATTTGTCATTGTAATATAAGATTGCCATATAAAATAGTTTATTCAAGTACATATATGTTAGGAATTCATACTGTGCTTTCTCTAGACATTTAATTTTTTTTCAGTTTATATACCAAATCAGCTCAGTTGGACTCTACAAATTAAGCCATGGGTTTTCAGTGAATACAGAATTATGTGGTTCAAATCCTATAGAAGGAATTTTACCTTCTTGACTACAATGAAAAACTACAGGTAAGTTTATTCATTACTGTGGGAAATATTTACATAATTATGTGAGTAATAGTTTTATATTGGTTGTATTTAATAAACCCTGTCAGTATTTAATAGCTCATGTGATTTGATTAAGGTATATTTTTATCTAAATATTTTTATTTCTCCAGCAACTTTTGAATTTGGCATATTTCAAACCCACAGAAAAGTTGTAATACCATATGCAGAGTATACCCTTTATCCATATTCAGGGATAGCTTTTATTTTTAATAGAAGACTCTATGATTTGGAGAAGTACTTGTTATTTCCTCATGTTATCTTTGTGAGAGGACAGAAATAATACAGTGCTTAAAGTCGTAAATGATTTGGGTGCAACATAAATAGTATGATATGATGGATAAGTAAGTGTACAAGGTAGCAAGATTGAGTAAAAGTAATTTCTTTCTGTATTCTTATTATAAACCAATTTATAATCTTGTAAAAAAATATTGTGTGGGGTTGAGGTACAAGTGCATGTTTTCACTTGTAAATGAGCTAGCTCTTTTAAGATTGGGTGTGTGTGGATCATAATTATAGTCAACTAAGCAACCATCTACTGTTACCTAGTGTAAGTTAGTCCTTGGTTACTGAGCCTTTGTATGAAGCATGGAAAGGGAGGGTAATATTCAAAAGATAATATTAAAGAGTGATATTTAATTCTTGAAGGGATAATAAATAATCACAGTAGAATGTATTCTGTGTAGCTAAGAAAAACAGTAAAAATGTGAACAGCATTACCTATTTTAACATAACAACCTTATTCTCTTTTACCGAAGAACCTATGGAGGATTTTCCTATCGTGTACTTTGATCTGGAACTTGGTATAGTTTCTGTCTGATCCCTGTTTAGTCCCTGTTTGATCTCATCTGGTTAAAAAAATTTTTTTAAATTGAATTATCTGCTTTTCTGGGCCTCCTCCCTCAGATTAGGCAGTTGACAAATGTTCCCTGAGCATCAGCTGTGTTCCAGGGAATGTGCTATTCACCAGGAGTGAAGTGGTGAGCGAGACACTCTGTGCCTTGCTCTCACAGTGCTTTTGTGAAGTGGGGAGACAGGATCAAATGACCACACAGCCCCATGAAAAAGTATGAAGTCGTATGGGACTTAAAATAGGGGAATATGACCCAGTTTGGAGAATCAGGGAAGACTTCTTAGATGATGCTCAATTCAGACTAAGAGCTGAAAGATGAGAAGGAATTAGTGTGTACAGGGGGGATAGGGTAATCTGAGAGTAATGCTCCAGGGAGGTGGAACAACATATTCAATGTTCCTGAAGAAGCTGCAAACATGGTCTGTTCAAAGACCATGTTTGAACTGGTGTGGAGAGCAGATTGGAAGAGGGTGAGGTAGGGAGCAGGCAGACTAATCAGAAGGATAGGATAATGATTCAAACCAGAGATGATGGGAGCCTGGACTAGGGTGATAGCAGTAGACATGGAGAGGAGAAGATGGGGGCACCTGGGTTCAAATCCTGACTCTGCCACTTAATCTCTTTGAGCTTCCCTTTCCTTATCTATGTAATAGAGATATTAATAGTAGTACATACCTACCTTATAAAAAGTTGCCAGGAAGACTAAATGAGATAACATATGTTGAGTTCTTAAATAGTAATGGCATCTAGTAAATGCTCAATAAATGGTTACTGCTGCTGCTGCTACTACTGCCATATTAAATGTGACTCAGAAGGCCAAGTTTTATAGTTTCATTTTCATTGTAACTTACTTTGAAAGCAAATTAATTTTGTTTCATCTGTGAATAAAGGTACATTTATAAGCAGTGTGATTATAAGGAAACTTGGTTTTGAAGCATCAAAAATGAGCAATACATGTGTTTAGAATGTAATAAATTGTAAATTAGAATATCTTTCTATATAATATATTCATGTTACATTTGTAAAAACACCAGTTTTTGCCTGCTCTTTATTTTGACCTCTTAGATACCCTTGGACAAGACCGTACAGTACTTCTCAAACCACCGTAGATAGCAGTGAGGTAAAAATCTTCCTGACCCTGGCTCACAAATGGTGGGATGAGCAAGGAGTATATGCACCTCTTCATTCTATGAATGACCTGAGGGTGCCGTTTATTAGGTAACATTACACAAATTCTAAGTCTTTTAAAATGCAAGTCTTTTTAATAATTGATTTTTTCAGTTCATTTTTCTCTTGGTTTATACCTAGGTTCAAAATGCCATGTTTAAGTTCGCTTTAGAAATTAGGGAGATTCTCTTCAATGTCCATTGTTTGAAACCATTAATTTTTATATAACATCATCCAACTTTTAGGCTGCTTTTATCAATTAATTTGAAGCATTTTTGGACATCTAATCTGGTAATTAGAATTAAATACTTATGAAAAGGAATTAGGACCCTATGGCATCAATGTCATTTTATAACAACTTTGATTTTTAGGCAGTCCTGATAAAGGAACTACTACTGAGATAGCTCAATTCAACAAGTATTCATTGACAAATATTTATTGAGAACTTACCTTGTACAGAGCTTGGGGTGAGACACTGTGGAAGCTACTAAGATATTCATCATTAAAAACATAGTCATGTACTTCAGGAACTTATAGTTTACTGTCAGAGGTACAGGCAAGAAGGGTTCATTAGACTACATTTTTTCAAGAAATTGTTCATTCATTCTTATGTTTGTTCATTTATTTGATCATGAAACATTTTTAAGCAACTGACATGGGCATGGCACTGTAATAGACACAGAATGTCAAGGAACTTCCTGATTGGTTTTTACTGACTCAAAGAATTAGCACCTTTTATTACCACTGAATTTGTGGATCACTGAAACGCTAAGAGAAAAGTGGAATGTCAGTTTTTAGATTAGATAGTGGTTCTGAAGGTATAGGCCCTGGACTGGCAACATCAGTATCACCTGGGAACTTGTTAGAAATAAAAAATTCTCAGGTCTCACTCTGGATCTACTGCCTTGTGGCATTGCAGACTATGTAGGGTTTTTTAAAAAAAACTTCCAGATAATTCTAGTATCCTTTCAGCTTGAAACCCACTCTGTTCAAACTACTGGGACACCATCTCTTACAGAACACTGTAAAGAAGATCAGCCAGGCAGTGCGAGTTATGTTTGGAAGTGTAGACTTAATTCTCAGTGTAATTGGAAGCCATCAAAGTGGAGTGATATGATCTACATCATGATATAAAGGAGTGGTTTTGGCTGAAATAGGTCCTTTCCGTGTGTTACAACATTGTGAAGTTATCTACTTAACCACTATCTAGGTTATTCTTAGAAGTCAATTAATTTTAATAGCAATAAAGATATGCTAAGATAGCCTTATTATATATAACATTTATGTTAATAAGTATAATGAAAATTCATATGCAGTCCAACTGAAAAGTTTAATTTACAATACTGTGTGTATGTTCACTTATGTCTGCCTGTGCAGTAAAGCATTGATATGATTATCTTAGAATTAAGTTCACCTGATTTGGATGACTGTTTACATGATCCTGATAATACCACTAACTTAGAAGATTAAAAGAAACTCAATTTAGAAGGGAATACAGGCAAATTCTGAAAATATAATTTCCAGTCTGCTTCTTCTGAGCCCTGTAAAGTACCCTGTTTGTTGCAGACATGAAATGGGTATAGCAGTACGACAATGTAGGTGACATGGTATCTCAGGCAAATAAATTAGGTTACTCTAAACTAGATTACTTGAAAAGTTTTTTCTTTTGATTATGACTAAAACAATAGTTAGGTCATAAATATTGCTAGGTTACTTTGAAAGTTTTACTTTAAACCTCCTGCTTTTGATTATTAAAAATATCTTGTCCTGGTCAGGAGCTCAGCTCGTTAGAGCATCGTAGGTTCAGTCCCCGATTAGGTGGGAAAACAAATTGATGTTTCTCTTGTTCTCTCATGTTCTCTCTTGCTCTTTCTCTCTCTCTCTCAAATCAATAAATTAAAAATAGCCTATAAACATAGTTATTTAATGCTGAAAATAAAAGACCTGTTTACCTCCAAATCATTAAGCCCTTTAAAATGAGAGTTTAATATTTTATTGAAAATTGTACATTTTAAGACTTAATTGATATAATTTTTATATGTTTTGAATTTTTTTAAAAGAGACAATCTTTTAAAAACAATTGCTAATCACCAGCCAGGAAAACCTTTGTCTGGGATGAAGATTCTTGATGTTGGCTGTGGTGGTGGATTGTTAACTGAAGTAAGTGATTTACAACTCTCCTGCTATTTTTAATAGGGAAAAAAAAGTTTAAGAAGGGGGCTTATGCCTCATTTATCCTTTTAACATATAATATTGTTTATTAAAATGCCTAATGTTTTAAAATATTTTTGTGATTATAAAAGTAATATATTTTCTTAACAATTTCAGAAAATTGTAGTGAGGGATCTTTTTTGACACAAAAATGAGGCACTAGTCATTTGAATAGTGACTTTGGCAATTTTGTTGTCTCTTCTACCCCAAGAGATTAGGCAATTTCCACTGGTTTAGATGCAATGACAAGCTGTTCTTTTACCTTTTCTTTAGTATCAAAACCTAACAGTTTTGCCTGCTTATGGAACTTTTCCCTTCTCAAGTGCTTTAGAGTGCTTGGAAGAATGCCCATTCTCCCTGTGAAGATTTGCTTTAGCTTATAGTAAATTTATGCTCTGCAGCTTTATTTCATATTTTATTAACACAATAACTTTTTTTAAAATGCTGCATCATAATCTGATCTTTGAAAGATACTTGAAGCAATGGTGTGGGATGTAAGTGTAAGTGAGGGTTCAGCAGGGTGTGGTGCTGTTGAGGTCCATGACAGCACGTTGAGAGTGAGCCTGCCAGAGGCATTTGATGCGTAGCTAAGTGTCCACATGCTCAGAGAGCGTGTTCTTTATACTGCAGTGGGCTGGTTTCTCTGATATCAATTATAACATTTCAGGAAATACGAAATATGCGAAAGTACATTTCTTAGAATCAAGAATAGGTGATGTACCAAATTATGAATAAGATTTTATGTGTTCTACAATCTTCTCAGTGCATTATTACAAGTCTTATGTCTCTGAAGTTAAAATAATGTAACTAAAGAGTTGTAAAATAAATGCTGTGTGAGTTTTGATAAATACCAAGGCTGTGTTTAAAAACTTGGGCATTTCATGGGAAGTGGTTGAATATAAAAGTTGAAAGAAGACTTAGCTGTGAAAAATCAGTCATTCCTAGTCAGTTGCTGAAAAAGCTATCAAGAAAATTTGACAATTTGAATGTAAGAAAATCAGCTGTTTTTATAATGTTACATTTATTGTACTTTAAATATGTCAGTACTATACTATGTGCATGTTAAATGTACCTGGCGAATATAAATAATTTTTTTCACAATTCTCAAGTAGTTCTTGATGAATTTTCTGTTGTTGTGATTATTGTTCTCACTTTTCAGCTTTTTATCATGGAAATTTTCATATGTGTACAAACTAGAGAAGATGCTTTATCAAACTTCCTTGTACCCATAAACGATCTCCAGTAATTATCCCCTCATGGTTAATCTTGTTGCCTTTTGATAAGCCTTTTATTGCTAACACGCATTCTATTTTCTTCCTGAGGGTAACAGTTTTTTTGCACCATTAGCCTCTAGGGCGGCTTGGGGCTTCAGTTACTGGAATTGATCCTGTGGATGAGAACATTAAAACAGCACAGCACCATAAATCATTTGATCCAGTTCTGGATAAGAGGGTAGAGTACAGAGTGTGTTCCCTGGAAGAGATTGTGGAAGAGACTGCAGAAACCTTCGATGCTGTCGTAGCTTCTGAAGTTGTAGAGCATGTGATTGATCTAGAAACATTTATACAGTGCTGCTGTCAAGTGTTAAAAGTAAGACTTACAGAGTTCACTTGTTTGATTTTTCTTTTCAGTGTATATATGTAGCCATACCAATAAATGTTTCATAATACTTGAAACCAGGAAGCCGTGAATAGGGAACAGCTTCTCAGCTAGGGATTACTTCTGCCTCTCAGGCTGCCCACTACTGGGGTTTTCCACATCCAGTGTCTTGATGTTCAGGGAGCTTGAAAAATGTTGGTGCTGAACATTATAATACATCCGAAAGATTTATAGTGGTATTTTCCCATTGGCATAGTATAGATTAAATATCTAATAGACACTGAATGACAATAACTAGGAAATTGGTTTGGATTAATACTTAAAAATCAATAAAAATCATTATTAGCATAAATTGACTTAGATAGCATTTGTTAAGTACTCTGTAGACGATATGTATAACATTTTTCAGCTTGTAAAAGAATACTTCCTGTATATGCCCTCACCTGATCTGACCTACCACCAGGTTAGGAAGGTAAGGCCGACATTATGATGACTTCCTTTGACCACCGAAGATCAGAATTTGGGAGATGTCAAAGGTCACTTGGTCTTTAAATTACAGGTCACTAGATACTGAAGTAGGGTTTAAAGCTACATCTTTTGATTCCAAATCTGTTTTTTTTCCATTATTATCCTTATATAATTTGCTACAGACTTAGTCTTCTGAAAATGATTCCAAATTTTCTTTTAATATCCCTAAAGTATTATTATTATTATTATTACTCTATAACTCTGTTGTTTTTATATTTAAGAGGTAACACCCTAAGGTCAAGTGCTAAAAGAATGCAATGCTTAGCCCTTGCCTAAACAGAATTTTTTTTAAATGGTTTTTCTTTTGAATAATTTTAGATTTATAAAAAAGCTGCAAAAAATTGTAGAGTGTTTGCATATATGCTTCACCGAGTTTCCCCTACTTTTAACAATTTTTTCCCTAGCTCTATTAAGATATACTTGACTCATAAGTGATTCTTAAGAAGATGTTTTAGAATACTGGAGTTTTATAGAGAAAAGTTACAATGTGTGATGAAATAGTGTTTGATATTTCAGTTTTTAATTTAAGCATGCTTGGCAATATTTCAGGGCCTCCCCTTTCCAATTTTTGGTTTGGGGTGGTATTTGAGATATATTCTCTCTCTTTCTCTCCTGTATATGTACACACAGCATGGGGCAAAAGTAGCTTTACAGTTGTGAGTATGCAAAACACAGAGTTTATTCCTGTATTATTATTATTTACTAATTACTGTATTATTTTCCATACAAACAACTGTAAATCTACTTTTACCCACCCTGTATGTAGTAATATGATTATTTTACAGAGTCTCTTTGGCGTTTTATCCTCACTGGACTAATAAGAATGTGTAAAAGAGGGAAGAGATGCTAATGTCCTTGATATTTGTGGGAATAAATATAGGAAACACTAAATATAGTCACTAAAAAATGGCAGACTAAACAGCTGCATAAATGATTTGTATTCATTTAAAATTATTATCTTGATCTCCTTATATTCTTTATACTAGCGATTTTCAACCTTTTTATCTCATGACAAACATAAACTAATTACTAATATTCTGCAATACAACAAAAAATATAACTTGTGCTGATCTGACAAAAAATCAGAATAATTTTGGTTTATTCACACCAGATGGCTATTGTTGTGTTGGCTGCTGTCATTTTTTTATTTGACAATCTAAGGGAAAAGAGGTCAGTGCCCCTGGCTAAATAAATAGTCAAGTATTGCACTGTTTAAAAATCCTGCAGCACGCCAGTTGAAAATCCCTGCTTTGTAATAATGAAATCAAAACATTTTCAAACCTTAATCATTAATGTTTTTGTTTAAGAGCAGCTACTGGTGTTGCCCTCCTGCATGTGTAGCTGTATGTTGTACCAAAGAAGTGAGACAGACTCAGCACCCAAGAGAAAACAGCATGGACAAATATTAAATAATAAATGTGGACATAAGAAAGAGCAGCCTTATCTCATTTGTATACTTTTATTATAAAGTATTTGATATGTACAAAGCAATGTATATACTATAAATATGTCATAGTAATGTATGACTTTAAGAGTTATAAGCACTGTTGTGTAAACTCAGTGAGTGTATCAGTAGTGGATTGCCTTTAGTAATGAATTTCCCAAGAGAAAAAAATGCTATTTTGGTAAATTATATATTATTCATACTTATGTATCTTAACTACACTTAAATTATTCAGAAGGAAGGAGGAGGGTGGGGGAAGCCATGCCTTTGCCTAACTGATGCTCCTGACATTTAAAATTTTACTTCTGTACATATGTTTTTTAGCCTGGCGGTTCTTTATTCATTACTACAATCAACAAAACACAGCTGTCCTACGCCTTGGGAATTGTTTTTTCAGAGCAAATTGCAGGTATTGTACCAAAAGGTACTCATACCTGGGAGAAGTTTGTTTCACCCGAAAATTTAGAGAGCATTCTGGAATCAAGTAAGTATTAAGAATTTTTCCAGTTTTCAAGGCCTAGCTGAACTTTTAATGCACCTATAATTATTAATCACAACATAGCACTTAATTAAAGAGGCCACAGTTCTTTGGATGTTTGTTTCATCTCCTCAACTAGATCATAAACTCCTTGAACTGAGGGTTAAGTATTAGAAACTGCTTCTCTCTCACCTTAGCACCTAGCCCCGGGGCCAAGCAAATCATAGGTGATCCATGCATACCTTTTGGCTGCTTAATCCTCACTTGTTTAAGGATGAGATGCAAATGTGTATTACTTACACACTCTGAGTTTGTCCTGTTGAGCCCTCCTTGTGTCAGCTTCTCTTACATATTATTTTTTTGGATTCCCCTATACTCAGATATATTTTGAACTTCCTTGTCAAGTTTTCTGTATTTTCTGCTACTTAAAGCATGTCTTATACAATGGTTAATTTGGTGTCTTCAAGCCCCTTCCTGGCCTGTAAGGTTCTTGAAGTCAAACTATGTCTCTTCATTGTACTCCTTGTGATGCCTAGCTCTGCTGTACTCACTGTTAACGTTGGATTTATATGTCAGATTCCTGTCAAGCAATAACATATATCAGTTCATTTATTTGGCACTTGGTATTCCTGTTAAGTACTTAGACTCATGTATGTCTCATGCTTTTTGTTCGTAAAACAGTATATCAGTAAACTTGATTTTACTTGGAATGTTATCAGCCCAATGCAGTAGTCACTTCTAAAGACTTCTGCAAGTCACCTTGTTGAAAATAGAGTTAAAAAAATGTTTTAAAGATGCTTCATAGGAACAATTACTTGTTGGCAAGTATTTTCTAAACACAGCTAATGTTTATTGAGTACTTACCAAATTCCAAGTGCTGTGCTACTTTGTACATATACCTCATCTAATTCTAACAACTTTAGGGTAAGTGTTCTGTCCATGGAGAAAACTGAAATTCAGAATGGTGAACTGACTTGCTCAGGGTCACCTAATAGGTGCCAGAGCTGGGATTTGAACCCAAGCAGGTGGCTTTAGATTTTATGTCCTATGCTGCAGTAAAGAATGATCAGCACATGCTTACAAAGTATTTTTTGCCCATTGAGTTAGGAATCTTTTTTTAATGTGGAGAATTGCATGAGACTCTTGGCATTTGGGAGGTAAATATTTATTAAATCTACTCTTTGTGATATGTTTTTCAGATGGTCTGTCAGTTCAAACTGTGGTGGGAATGATCTACAACCCCTTCTCAGGTTATTGGCATTGGAGTGAAAATACCAGCCTTAACTATGCAGCTCATGCCGTGAAACAGGAGCACCCAGTGCCTGCTGGGTTTGTTGTAAAGGGAGAAGCAGAAGACTGCCAAGCTGACGCCTCCACCAGCCCAGCTGTGCATGACGAGCTGAAGAAATGAATTGTTGCAAAGGACTGCAGTGATATGGCTTGAAGCCTGGTGTTTACAAATACAAAAAATGCACAGTTTTATTTTTGAGAGAGGATTATGCAGAAAGGAAAGTCAATAAAAAGGGCCAAAAACCTTGGATAAAAGTTTTTGTTGTTTCATCTAATAGTTACTCCTGGGTGATTATTCTATGGATAACAAAGTTTTACCCAGGGATTGTGTGATTTAGGAGCTTATGTTCCTCAGACTTTATTATATAAATAGGGTATGCCTATTTCACAGATTATATATATATATATACATATATATATATATACACACACACACACACACACTTCCCATTGTATATGCCCATCCATATATATGTTTTTAACTTAAAGGAATCTGTGTTATCTGTGTTCTTTATCTGGTTTTGGTTAAAGGCAGTTATGCTTCTGACTGATGAAAACCAAATAGTTTTATACCACTTACATTTGGGAAGATAAAATATATTTTTCTTTTATTTAATGAATTGAATTATTTATTTTAATCCTCACCTGAAGATATGCTTATTAATTTCAAAAAGAGAAAAGGGGGAGAAAGAGATAGAGATAGAGAGAAAGAGATAAATAGATAGAGACAGACAGACAGACATCAATGTCAGAGGTAAACATTGACCGTTTGCCTCCTGTACATGCACAGACCTGGGATTGAACTCGCAACCTTTGTAGTGTTTGAGATGATACTCCAACCAACTGAGCCACCTGGTCAGGGCTATTTCTTCTCTTACATTTTAGTTTGCTGGAAAGCAAATGGATTGTTAAATATGTGCTGGATTTGGATTTAAATGTTAAAATCAAGAAATTCAGATTATGCTGGACATACTTCTCTATATAGTTCCATAAGCATTTTATGGTGCTTTCTTTTTTAAGTAGAAAGGATTTTTTAAAACTCGGTTTAAAAATTCTGTTACGGAAATTTCCTTTTTCAACTAATTTTTATAATTAGAGGGGCTGACTTGAAATATATTTTTTGCCTCTTGAGTTATGTGAGTCTCTAGCTCTTTCTGAAATCCATTGCTGTGTAAGGACATTTGTAGAGAGTGTATTAGGGCACTAAGAATTAGGAGCTCTAGCCCTGGCTGGTGTGGCTAAGTGGATTGAGTGCCACCTTGCAAACCAGACGGTTGCTGGTTCAATACCCAGTCAGGGCACATGCCTGAGTTGTGGGCCAGGTAGGGAGCAATTGTGAGGCAACCACACATTGATGTTTCTCTCCCTCTCTTTCTCCCTTCCCTTCCCCTTCCCCTCTCTCTAAAAATAAATAAAATCTTTAAAAAAAAATTAGGAGCTCCCATTGACCTGCATTTAAAAGTTTGATTCTGAGTCTGAATTTTGATAGTTTTATTCCCAAAACAAAGCTTCCTCATTCTGTTAGGAAGAAAAGTTATTAATCATTAATATAAGAAACATGTAATGGAACTGATTAAAAAACAGTCCCTCAAATAAAGTGCATTTATTTTAAAACGAAAGCTGTAACTTTCAGTTATTGAAAGTATACATTAAGTGCTGAAAATTCAGGATCATTCAGTAATACCTACTTCCGTGTTTCACTTGACTGCCTATGGAGTGAACATATGAAAATTGTGTGCCTCTGTTTATAATCTAATTTTATCTTTCAGGCCAATTTTAATCAAATTCCAGGGGAAATTGGCTCAAAAAGACACTGCACATTTTTTAAAAAAAGATTTGGTTTAGTTTTAGAGAGAAGGGAAGGGAGGGAGGAAGAGAAGGAGAGAAACATCGATGTGTGGGAGAAAGATCCGTAGGCTGCCTCTTGCACGCCCCCAGTGGGGGACCTGGGCCACAACACAGGCATG
Source organism: Anoura caudifer (assembly GCA_004027475.1). Lineage (NCBI taxonomy): Eukaryota > Metazoa > Chordata > Mammalia > Chiroptera > Phyllostomidae > Anoura > Anoura caudifer. Next base: position 240,806 of record PVKU01001205.1, on the reverse strand, counting down.
TGCCCTGACCGGGAATGGGACCTTTCCTTTTGCCAGACAATGCCCAACCAGCCGAGCCACACCAGTCAGAGTGACATCACACATTTTTAAAACTGCATCTGTAGAGTGGGGATTGCCCAGGTGGAAAATGTTAATTTTGAGAACTACCTGCTTTTGAAAAGTAGTAATCTAACAATTAGGGCTATGGTAGGGAGTTTAGTCTGCAAACCTTCCCTCAGGAACAACGGGTTCATGAGTCCCTTGCAAGAATTAATGATGGAAACTTCACAAAAGAGATTGCAGGCTTGTCTTAGAATGGACAACAACAAGGCTGGAGAGAGCAAGAAAGTGAATTTGCCTGGGACCTTGGTTTGGGCTGAAAGGAGCAGTTGTGGGAAGCTGGGCAATGACCTGGTCCACCCAGTACTGTGAGGGAGTCAGATTGCTCAGCGCAGCTATAGTTATAAAAAACTGCTAAACCACTTAGGGTTGATTCAACGGGCTACGAGTGCTAGGAGTACAGAGTTCTGGACACTGAGAAGTAGCAGCAGATGATGGCAGGAAGGGTCACACAGCAGGCAGGTGGTGACGAGAGAAGTCAAGTGTTCTAGCTTTTCCCAAAACTTCCATAAGGAAGAATAGGGCCCAGCACACAAATGCAAAACTCCCATAGAACTGGAGTAACCTTCTGGAAGCAGAATTCTAGAAACAAGCCTGGTTAGGAGACTAGAATAGAAAATAATTGTTGTTGTTACTGAAGCTTTGATTTTTTCCCTAAGTTGCTATATTCTGAGAAAAATAAGTTATGCAGATTGTAAAACATTGCTATGTGTATCTTCTGTATTTTTCCTGAAGACAAAACATCACAAAATATGATCTTTAATTCTTTTATTTATATCTAGAAGTTTGTATGAGGTGCTAGAAATGTTGTCACATTGTTTATCCCCTACATCATGCCTGAGTGCCCTCAAATGAAGATGACAGTATTTCCCAGTAGTGATCTTAGGCAACTTTGTACATCTTGATGATCATGTTTGGATTTGGAAAGCCGCTGCCACTTGGATCGTGAGGTTGAACATTGTGTTTGATTTGATTATGATTTGCTAACAGTCATTTTGTAGATAAGCCTAAGACTCCACAAAGAATCATTCTTTGGAATTGTGTTGCCTTAGAGGTTTGTTAAGGGAGTCCCTGTTGTTACAGTGGATTGCACAGTGGGAGATTGGGAAGCTTATAGAATGAAGTGTCCTATCTTTCCCTCCCCACCACAGCTGAATATATCGAAAAAGTATCCCCATTTTTCTCACTTTCTCACTTCTCAATGCACTTTGGTCTGCCTTTCTCCATCGTTGCTTTGTTGAAACAGTTCTTACCGAAGCCACAAATTGACCGAGGGACTATATCCAGCTTTCGGCTCTTATTTTACTCATTTGACATTGTTAATTACACCTCCTCCTTCAACATTCTCCTCATTTCCATGGCTTCACCCTCTGCCTAACCTCTCCATGTTGGTTGAAATCTCCTTTTCTTCTTCTACCTGCTCTCCTGTTGGCTTTAGTTGGATGGTTCCCTGTGCCCATACTTTTATACTTCATGTAAATAAATCTCCTCGGGTTATCTTATTTTGACTGTGCCATCCGTTTCCTGTGGGGACCCTCCATGATAAACGGACCCACACCCAACCTCTTTCTTAAAATCCTTTAGGGTTTTTCATTGCCCCTATGATGAGAGGCCCAAACTCCTCAGTATGGCTGCCAAATCCCTGCAAAGTCTGCTTCCACCTACTTCTCAAACCTCACTGTTTGGTTTTTGACAAGTATGCTGAATTTTAATAACAGAACAGTTCTTTACAGGTATCCTTCATTATTTTAAACTGCTATTTAACATAATTGTAAAATAATTTCAGACTTGCAAAAAAATTTCCAAAAGTAATCCAGAGTCCCCATATAACCTTTACTCAAATGTTAATGTCTTCACCACAATACAGTGATAAAAATCAGAAAGTTAACTTTGATCCAGCGTGCTTACCTAATCTGCAAACATCATTTAACTGTGTTAACTGTCCTATGAATGTTTTTTTCTTCTCTGGAAACGAGATCCCACACTGCATTAAATTTCATGTCTGCTTAGTCTCCTTTAATTTGGGACAGTTCCTCAGTCTATCTTTGTTGTTTATGACTTTGACACTTGAACCTAAGTAAATACAGCTTTTCTTGAAGTTCTGAAAAGTATTTAATCTATCTGTCTTTATTCAGCTATTCCCCTCTTCCCCTCATCTTTTTCTAACAATGTTGCCTGGATCGAACCCTGGCAGCCTGATTCCCAACCCGGTGCACTTTACCACTTTCATTCTTGGACCTGGTGTCCTCATGTGGTCACAGGAGCAGCATAACCACACACGACGAGATTACTATCTCACACCTGAATCATCTGCTTTCGAGGCAGCATCTCCACAAGCAAATCAAACAAAGCTCCGCGAGGTCTGGAGTCTGGGCTGTTTGCTGTGGTGCTCTTAGAGCTTCACTGCCCTTCTGTGTTTACGACAACTACTTGCTACTTATTGCAACTGGGTGCTTTAAATACCATGAAAAAAATTGTGATCTTACTTTCTATGTTATAGTTTATACTTTTGTGTTAGTGATGAATTGAAGAAAAGTATTGAGTTAAAATACTACACATCAAGAATATTTCAGTCAAGCAAAACAGTCAAAATTTCGGACAGTATTTGAAATGTCTTTGTGATGCGTGCTAGGGACACTCACAAGTGTGGCTTCTGAGCCGCCCTTCATCTGGAACACAAACCGCACTGAGAGGCACCAAGTAGAGATTTAGAGATTTAGAGGTACTGCTCCGTAACCAGGGGTAAGCCGTGCTTACGGGAAATGTTTAAACCTGACTGGTGAGTTCCCTGCAATTCCATGAAATACTTGCATCATTATAGGCTTACAGAAGTAGGCCCCAAAGTGTACGATGTAAAATGGCCCCAAAATGTCGATGTAAAAATAATGATGGAAACAAGACGAAATAAAAGAAAGTGTTAGTACAGTCACACACAACTGCTTTTATTAACTTACAATGCTCTTTTATTAGAAAGGAGATTTTATTTGACTTTTTTTATTACATTTATTGGGTGACACTAATTCTCATTTGATGCAAATTAGATGAAAGCCTTTTCTGTGTCAAAAAAAAAAAAAATAACATCCTGACACTGATGGTTTGCACAAAATTCAAGCAAAAGAATTTATTGTGAGATCAATAAACTTCTTGTATCTTGGCAAGAAAAGGATGCAATCCATATAAATGAGCCACTGTGTAGAAGCTAAAAGGCACCAGCTGGAAAAGGATATGTTCTCAAGATGATGTGGGCAGAGCCGAGAATGGGGGGTGGAAAGTTACAAGGTGCATATGGATACCAGATGTTTCCACGTCACTGGATTTGAATCCTTGTTTCTTGTTGAAAGACAGGACCTAATGGACATGGAACTCACTAACAACACATACGATCTCCACGGTTCTTTACTGACTCTACAGCAGGCTATGCATCTGGGGTGCACAGAAAGGCTTCCAAGGTTCCAGGAACCTCCTCCCCACCCCAGAAACAGGGAGAAAATTGTGTGTATTTTTCTGCTGAGAATGTCCCATAGCTTTCATCAGAGTTTCAAAAGGGTTCATGACCACCGCCCCCAAGAAAAGGTTGAAAATTACTGCACTAAAATACTGCTGTCGGGAAATATAGTCTTTACTTGACAAGAGGATGTCAGGAAAAGAAAAATGTGTTCACTCTATCTTTGCCCATGTTTTGTAAAAGTTAACATGAAGTCTGTCAAAACTCCTGAAAGGCAAAAACTGGGACATGGTTGAAATTGCTTCTTCTTGGTCGTTCTTCAGATATTGAATTGGAGAGACTTTCTGGGTTTCTGTTTTGAGACTTGGTTTTGTCAGGATGGGATGCTGGGAGGCCGGTCTGGATTAATAATCATATTTATGCAATGTTTAAGGAATTTGAACTCATAAAAAAGAATACTGGTGTTATTTTATTTTTTTCTGTCATAAATGATTTTGTATTACTGTGTTATATCACAGTATAATACACTTTAAAGAGCTGAATGAGACACGGGACATAATAGTCTAGAAAATAGAATACATTAGTAAAGATCGCTGTGTTTTTAATTTCCTATATGTAAAAGTAACTTGGCAGGGGCTGAGTATGGGATTTCACTGCTTTAGATGCCAAGATAATTGGGCCTCAGTCTCGAGGGGGCTCCTTCTTTATGTCCTTAGTTATAGGACTTCTACTCAGCTAGTCTTCAGATGCTTTTCCAGGTTGATGGCTCTGTAATTTAGTTGTAGTTTTGATGTGGCCATGGGAGGAGGCGAGCACAGTGCTTACCTACTGGGACTCCTGCTGATTTTAAATAGAGGTAAACAGATTAGTGGGTAGATGGCTGGGTGAAGGGATGGAGGGATGCATGGTGATGAGAAATACTCAACAACATTATCAAAGGGCCTAGTGGCACTGCAGGAACTGCCTTAGTGCAGCCCGATGTCTGGGCAGCTGTTCTCACTTCCACCCAACCCCACCGCTACCCCCACCCCACACCACCAGATGGTGACCAGACCTTTGTCCCCTCAGGCCTCTGCTGTCTACCTGAGCACCCACAGACCTGGCAGTTATGCACCCAGTACTTTCCCTGAGAACCAGGCAACTCTATGTTCCTGAGATAACATCTTCCTCTGAGACCAGTCAGCTCAGGCCCTTCCAACGGGCAATCCAGGGACCCGCTGGGGCCAAATGCTCACCACACTTTTGCAGCCTGAAGAGGGTCCCTGCCCAGGGATCCCTAGACTTTGCCCAGGATTTAGACACCCACACTCATTCTTTCCAACAGTCTCTTCCTAAGGATCTTTCTTGAATTCACCTTCCATGACTACCTCCCACTGTTCCTTCTCTGACATTTTCCTACTGCAACCTCTGTTAAGTCCCATTTCATGATTTACTAATTACTTCTCAAGTCTTCACCGAAGTTTCCTTTACTTCCCACCTTAACTGAAACCTGGCTCTCTTCCGAGGATATAGTGTCATCTGGAGCCATTTTGAGAGGAAGTTTCACACGTTCTATGAACCTCAGAGTTGGGCGATGGGGTTTGTGTCTCCTTCACTCACTGCCATTATTCTTCCATAAAGGCTCTCCTGTCCCAAAACCTCAAGTCCAGCTCTCCTGTCCTCCACTCATCCCCTATTGCCAACCTCCACTTCTGGTCACTCCCCTCAGTTGCAGGTCTTTGTTCTTCTTCCCCTCCCTAAGTTCTCCCAACTTCCTGAGTAACTCCACTGTCTATGTGGATGTTTCGTGTCCGACCTCATCAGCAACAGGACATTGTCTCAGAGACATCTACCTTCACTGTCAGGCCCACCACTTGAGGCCACCTGAGAACATCTGCCATCATGGATTGTAGGAACATCCCACACAGAGGAAAAGGCCTCTCTAAAGCTATGAGAGAAAAACCAAGAAGCTGTAGAAGAAAAAATTAAAAAATAAAAAGCTGGGGGAAATATCTGCAAATCAATTCACAGACAAAGAATTGTTTTTCTCAATTAGGAGCTCATATAAATCTAATAACCCAATTAAAAAAAGGAATAGTTCACAGAAAGGTCCATATAAATTCATCTTTCAAACAATGTACTCAATCTCCCACATAGGAGAAACACAAATTTGAAACTACAGGGAGATACTTCTTTCTTACTTATCAAATTAAGAGAGATCAAAACATTTAAGAATATGGGTGGTAAGGGGATGAATGAGGGAACAGTCACTTTCTAAACCGTTGCGAGTGTAAAGTGCCCTCTGTAGAGGGCAATCTGGTAACATCTACCACAGTTACCACGCATGGCTCCTCTGACCTGGAAGTTCTACTTGTAGAAAGGTATATTTATGTATGCAGATTTATTTATTTCTGCTATGTTCTTCAGCTATAAGAAAAAGAATCAGGAAGCTGGAAAATTCTACGTTTAAGATAAAAAAAGAAAAAGTAAGTACAGGATAGGCAGTTAGATAAAACAATTTGTGTAAAAAAATGTAAAACTATATATATGTAAAATACTATTTTTGCAAAAATACTATTTTTACAATAGTATTTTTATACTATAGTTTTATTGTAAAAAACTATTATATGTATGTGTATATATACACATACATATGGGCAGGCACAAGTATACGTAGAAAGTTTTTTCATAATGCATAGAATATCTCTGGGAATAAACACGGAATCTGATGACCATATTTTTCTCTGGGTAGGGGAACTGGGGACAAGATTAAGAGGGAGACTGTGTCCCTTATTTTCCCAGCAGGAAGCTGAAGGCATGCTTGAATTGGATATTTTGAGGGGGATTTAATAAAAGGACTATTTGCTAAAGTGCAGAGCCCTAGGGCTGGCAACAGCGAGACGCCATCAGCACCCCTCTTGCAGAAGGAGAAATGTGTGGACTTAATTCCCGAATCCCACAGAGGGCAGCAATATGGAGAGAGCTGCCTGATAGGAGCTGTGGCCTAGGGTGACCACAGGAAAAGACACCAAGGGCTAGACGTTCTTTCCTTATTCTCCTCCTGTCTTCCTGTCTCCATCTAAGGCAAACTCCGTGAGGGAAGTCCAGTGCATACAACTGGAAGCCATAGTGCCAGAAAGCCATCAATATCCTTCATGCAGGCCAGCCTCCAGGGGAAGGAGCAGGGCGAAGAGTCAGAGCACACCTGGAGGCGAGGGGAGAAGAGCTGGCATAGAGATGTACTTTTCATTGCCTTCTTCTTTGTAGCTTTCGAATTATGTACTGTGTTTATGTATTGATATTAAAAATAAAATCAATCTCTTTTAAGACAATGAAAAATATTTATTTTTTAAAGATTTATTTATTTAGTTTTAGAGAGAGAGAGGGGAAAGGAGGGAGAAAGAGAGGGAGAGAAACACTGATTGACTGCCTCTCACACACTCCCAACTAGGGACCTGCCCCACAACCCAGGCACGTGGCCTGCCTGGGCAGGCATCCATCTGGCAACTTTGCTTTGTTCCCTAGGCTGGCACTCAGTCCACTGAGCCACACCAGCCAGGGTGAAAAAAATATGTATTTCTCTCTCCTAACTCTATCACTGATGCAGGCACTGGCCAGCAGTGTCCACATCATTATGGATGAAATAAAACATTCACATGGACTACCGAGTCCGGTGGAGGAATGAGGATGACAGCATGGCTTTCCTCTCAAGGGGAGCAAAGGCCGTGGCCTCCACCATGACAGGCCTTTATTTTATTTTCTGGTCACATTACATGATGGTCCTCATTTATTATTCACAGTTTCGCTATAGGTGATTACCTTTTACAGACAACAAAGTAGCCAACGCCCCTAATCACATCACAGAAGAAGGGTATTAGCAAATGAAAAGAGAAAAGGGTTGAACCAGTTACACTTGTCCTTGCAAGGTTTAGCATGGATTTTTAGGAAGTTACAATAAGCACTTGCTATCCCAATCCAGGGTGACGGAGTTTTTCCAAAAGCAAGACTAAAAGAGGATTAGGTATATTGCAAACTGATTTCCCACGAGAGAACCTATCTGTGGGCGTGGGTCCTGTGCATCTCCAAGTGGGAGCTGGGCCCATGCCACGCAGAAGGGTCTCCCACATATCACCTTTGCTTTCCTCCTTCACAGCCAAATTAGCTGCAGGTGTTACTTGACATCCTGCCCTTCTTCTCTCAAGCCTAGCTTCTGCCTGGTCAGCATTGTCCCTCCTGCTGGCTAAATTTGCTTTACTTGACTTTAGGGGAACATATGTCACCATTGATACTACCTCGCAGTTTCTTGAATCCCACTTTCCTTTGGCTTCTGCCACCCGACACTTGCCTAGCTTCCCTCCTGGCCCTTTCTCTCTCAGTCCCCTGGGCGAGCCTCCCTTCCTTTGGCCATACTCTAAATGTGGTGTCATCAGGGCTCTGTCCTGGGCCCTTCTCTCATCTCACATAGCATGCACCCTCACATTCTCATGTCTACCCCCTTGCCTTCAATGACTCCTAGCCACCTCAATCCCAGGCCCAGAGCTCTTATACAAACTCACACACTCAGTGGCCACTGGGCACCCCCACCTGGCATTGTATGGGCTGTCTGTTATGGGCCAAACTATGTCCCCCTAAAATGCATATTCTGAAGTCCTAACTCACAGTTCCTCAAAATGTTGCTTTACTTGGAGATAGGGTCATCAAAGAGGTAAGTAATTAAGGTAAAAATGAGGTCATTAGGATGGCCCTAAACCAATATGATTAGTGTCCTTATAAAAAGAAGAGATTAGGGCACAGACATACAAAGGAAATACCCTGGGAAGACACAGAGCAAAAATGGCCATCAACAAGCCAAGGAGAGAGAACTCAGAAGACACCAACCCTGCCAACACCTTGATCTTAGATTTCTAACCTCCAGATCTGTGAGGGAATTTCTGTTGTTTAAGCTGCCCAGTCTGTAGCACATTGTTATAGCAGCCCTAGCAGACTGATACACTGCATTAGCCGAAAATATCCCAGCCGCTTGTCATGACTCACCTTCTCAATTACCCCTCACTCACCTGAGCCTGGTTATTCTTTGCAAACCTTTTCTTAGCATCAAATCAATCTTGTAGGAAGTGTTTACTGAGTTATGTAATGATTTATAAAATACCCAAGTCCAGTGAACCAGAAAGTAGATAGACGAAGTCACCTTATGGATTACCAATTAGGATTCAGTATACCTGGGTAGGGAAATAGTACATCTCTTCTTCACAAGTCAAGCCAGGAAAGCAGAAGCTTAACAATATTTTAAAAATATTGTTTATTTTAAAAATAACATTGAGATATTTAATAAAATGGCATCATAAATTTTATTATGTAAAACCAGCAATAGTGCCAACATCACATCCACTTGTTACCACAGCAGCAAGGTCTTAAATCTCTCAAGCTACATTTCGAAACACAAAATATATTCTCATTGAAAAAAAATTTCCAGAATCAATGAAATTTATAAAGTGTTGTGTTTATTTATGTTCTTTGTGTTGGCACCTGAGAAAGGTGCCACAATACCACTAATCTCCAGGAGCCTGGGTCCTCTCCTTCTCCTCTCCTTTGCTCCTCCCCACACCCTCTCTCCTGCCCAGTGGCTTCCTCCCTCAGCTGCTATCCCTGGGGCTAGGGCCTCTCAGAAGAGGTCTGCATTACTATCTGTTCTAATTGCTCTGCTTGGATCTTGGTGCATTTTCTTTCCATGTCTGATTCTACTTCAGAACCAACCCTTTTGTCTGTCTCTCTGGTGTGTAAACTCATCAAGACCAATGACTTCATTATGTTGATTAAGGACCATCCAACATGTGGGGTCCCTTGAGGTAGAGTCTTTGATCCTCCTCAGAAGCCAGTGGTCTAGACCATTGTTAACCAAAGTGTGGTCTGGTCTCATCTGGAAGCTTGTCAGAAATGCAGAAACTCAGACCACACTCCAGAACTATTGAGCCAGAATTTACATGTTAAAAAGATCCCCATTGATTCACAGGCACAGTGACCACAGTGACGTTTGAGAGGCACTGATCTAGTTGTCCATTATTTGCTCATTGTGACAGAGGCCTCCTACTCTTAAAGTTTGGGAAGCACTGATTTAATTGCTTTTGTGTCATATCATCTTGGCCAGGCTGCAGAGTCACGTGGTACAGTCCTAGCAATGACTATGTAACTAGTAGGCCTGTGAGTCTTTGTAGCCACTTAATTCGGACACAGTTCAGAATTAAATGCTGTGCAGAAGGAGTACCATGGACAGCGCTCCAGCGCCAGTACCTGGTGTGAGAATTGTCTTAGATGGTGAAAAGCCGGAATGGCTGGTGGCGTGCGGCAATTGGGGTTTGAATGCTGTTCTGTCATTACGTACCTCTGGGAAGTAAACTTGTTAAGTCTCTGACCCTCGGCTTCCTCACTTGTAAAATGGCGATGACAATCCCTATTTAACACATGTTGTTTTTGAAAAGTGACTGAAAAAAATCACTAAACATGTAGGTGTTCAATAAATATTACTCCCTTCTCTTTTCTTATAATACCTCAATTAAAGTTAGCAAGACAAAGTCCTTGAAAACTAAAAATAACAAGATGCCTCTAACTCGAAGCTAATAGGATGCCACGGTTTACGGAACTGATGCTGGTGGTGGGAGGGGTGGGAGCAAAGATGCCCACTTGATTTTTTTTTCGGCTCCCCAGTTTTAAATTATCCATACTCTTCTACAATTTGTATGTACATCATAAACTTCTGTGAAACACGATCCTATCCTTTGTACTTACACGCCTTTAAAAAAATGAGGTTAAGGGGAAAAAATTGAGCGCACACACATTTTGACCGATTTTCTGTACCGAAGAGGAAAGGAAAAACAAAAACACCGCACATCAGCGAGTTCAGTGATAGTGATTTAAAAGAGGAAAGGCTTGAAGCTGGGTCTTTCAGAAGGAAAAATCTGCCTAGAGTGCATTTTTGCTATTTGTTACAGCACATATCTTTCCCTGAGCACGTGGCCAAGACCTAAGTAATTGTGTAATGTAATAAGAGTATTTTTACAAGTTACGCAAAAAAAAAAAAAAAAAAAATAGCGCTTTGATAATGGCCAGAACAATCTAATTCCCGACCTTGATCCGGGTCCTGGTAGCCTGCCCCGCTGGGTGGCGTTTCCTGCCCGCAGCCTTGCGCGGCCCCAGGTAAGTCCTGCGCGTTCCCCACGCTCGGGCTTGCGGGAGGGGCTGGATCGTAGGCGGAGGGCGGGCCGCGGGTTCGGGGACAGAGATCCGGGCCCTGACTGCAGCTTGCTTTCGTCGGAGCCGCTTTTGCAGCCGCATCCTCACTCTTTTACAGGGCGTGCCGCCTGGAGGCGCAGAGCCCGCCCCGTGCGCCCCAGCCCTGCAGCTCCGGCCCGGGCGGAGGCCGCCCGACCGCGGAGATGCAGGGCGGGGGCAGGGCGCGGGGTAGGTGACTTTATCCCGCCTCTGTTTCCCTGATCCGGGGAGCAATGACATCACGCGGCCTTGTCCAGGCGCTGACACAAAGAGAGGCGCGGAGAGGCCGCTGCGGGGGAACCCGGCGGCCGCGCCTGCCGCCCTGGACCCTAGGGTCCCGCCGGCCAGGTCCGCCTCTCGCGGCCCAAGCGCTTTCAACTCCTCCTTTGCAGTCACCGCCTCGGTCGCCGCGGCCCGCGCCGCGGTCTCTCGGAGCGCGCAGCTGAGCCCGCGCCGGGCCGCGCGGGCCCCTTCTCATGCGGGCGCCGGTCCTGGGAGGGGCGCCCGCAGCCAGCCGCGCAGCATGCACTGGGGGGTTGGCTTTGCCTCGTCCAGGCCGTGCGTGGTGGATCTGAGCTGGAACCAGAGCGTCTCCTTCTTCGGCTGGTGGGCCGGGTCCGAGGAGCCCTTCTCCTTTTATGGGGACATCATCGCTTTCCCTTTGCAGGATTACGGTGGGATCATGGCAGGGCTGGGCTCCGATCCCTGGTGGAAGAAAACACTTTACTTGACCGGGGGAGCTTTGCTGGCCGCAGCTGCGTATCTGCTCCACGAACTCCTGGTCATTAGGTGAGCAGGAGAGAGGGCCCCGCGTTGGGGCGCCCGAGGGGCACTTGGCCAGGGCAGGGTTGGCTCAGGGTGGGTGGGGGGCGTGCCAGCCCCACGGTCACGCTGCCGAAATGCTCAGAGGCCTGTACTTACCTTTCCCCAGAGGCAGTCCATGGGCACCTTGTCGTGAGGGGCAGTTTGGAGTTGACAGGCAAATTAAACTGGTATTGGGAGGGAAAAACATTTGTCTCCCAATCTTTCGGTGCTGAAAGCAAAAAGACTGGGCTGTGGAGCAAAATAGTCTAATATGAAACGCCCTGAGGAAAATGCTAAGTGCAATGTTTTTGCAACAATAGAATTAGGCCCTGTAGAAATACTAGGTTACACTTTTCTGAAATCCCTTAGTTGTTTATAGATAATAACGCTGGAACGTTAACCACTAACCTTACCTTTTACTTAAAGGTTAGTTCTCCACTATCCCTCTCCAAATGTTAAATTAATATCATCAAAAAGCTGAAATTGCACAAGGTCCAGAGACCTCTGTGTCCCTGTTAAGGACGCATGGCCAGGTGTGGTGGTGTGCAGTGTGCTGTTCTGACGCAGTTTAACCTGGTTCTCTGCTAATCTGGTATTTAAAGCTAATCACCATCTTCAGGTTTGAATGCCTTGGTTGTGTGAGCCGCAGGAGTTCCGAGGACAGGGCTGGCACATGGGCCTGTTTGAGTCACCCAGGGCCATAAACAGTTGCATCTGGCTGCCTGCCGCGGAATGCTTACAGGATTGACTGAGAAGTACCAGAAAATGGAGGCCCTGTTATTGATGCCTCCCACCGGTCGTGAGACCTTTGTTTGAGCAGGATAATGCCATGGGCTGCTGAGAGAGTCGCTTGGCTAATTGCTACGTTAATTTGCCATTAAAATTTCTGTGTGCTTGAACCCTCTGTCACTGGAAAATGACTAGGAGCGAGAAATTTTCTGTCCCTGTGGCCAGTATTTTGTAAATACTGAGAAATGGGTCCACACTGCTTTTTTCCAGTGGGAGTCCTGCACAATAGGCCGTGAACAGAGACAGTGACAGGTGACTTTTCACAGGCCTGCAGGCATTCCAGGAGGGCACTGTGACAGCCTAACTGAGCTGTTGGGAATATTTCTAGTCTCAGAGGGTGGGGAATCATGTAGGTCTGGGAAGATGTATTGGCTTTCATATTATTTAGTCGTAATTGAGAAGTTTTATTTTCATCTTATTATACATTGGCTGCTCTCACTTAGCACAGTGCCTTGAATCTAGGAGAACCAAATAAAAAAAATAAGTGAAATTATCTCTCCAGATTATTTTATGTTTTTGCTCCTGTTAAAACCATTTCAAGTTAGGTTTTAAGCTACATGAAAAACCAAAACATCTGTGCAGTAATTTAAATGGTAACCCGGTTGTTTCTCAATTATATTCTAGCCCAAAGACTTTTCAGGATCTCAAACCATGTGGCTTCTCACCAGTTGTCCACTTTGTGGAGGGAGTGTAGGCACAGCTTCACAGGACTGAGTCCAAACCTTGCTTAAATGACCTTGCAGAAATAGCAAGGAGCTCAGAGCTCACCCTGGGAGCAGGCCACGCCCTGGTAGGTGTGGTCGATGGACACAGAAGAGGCCTGTGGACGCAGAAGTGTCCTTCCCTACTTAGGGGTCTGCTTGGATACTTAATTAGTCGAGGCGTTTTTAATCCTTGGTTTATTCATTTTTGTTTCTTGACAAATAATTAAAATCCTGTTACAATATAAGTAATAAAAGTGCCTGCCCATTTCCGAGCCCTTAGCAGGGGTTCTGCATCGCAGTGCTTTACTTGCGTGATTGCATTTATTCCTTAAAACTAGCTTTGGGTGCTTGATCCCCACTTTATAGGTAAGGAAAATGAGGCCCAGGATGGTTAAGCAACTTGCCCAAGATCACACAGTAAGAGTAGCAGGATCCAGATTCAGGTCTGGGAATGTGTGTCTGCTGAGCTTGAACTTTTTGCACCACTGGCTCCTAGAGAGTATCAATCCTGAAAGAGGTTTTGATGGGAGAGGAAGAGAAATGTGGAGAACTGGGGCATTGCTTGGGGAAGACAGGCCTGTGGTGAGGACCTGAGTTTCTGACAGCCTTTAGGGGCATGGAGGGATGGGGGAAAACTGAGGCTGGGGACTGATGGTCAGAGGTTACATGATAGAAACCTCCACGTAGGGTGAAGTCAGCAGTTTTCTGTATAGTTTAGGGAAAACACAAAACAACGCAAAATATGCAAAATGGGCAATACACTTTGAAATGGCTACACTAAGTTCACTGGCAATTGCCTAACCTCCACCATTCTCCTTAGATTTGCTTCTGCATGGACTTAACTTTAATGTATGGTTATGCCTCCAGAGTGGAGTCGACTCTGAGTGTTCATTAATGAGTATAACCAAAGTAGGTATTTTGGATTTTATTCATGTTTTCCCCACCACAATATTTTTAAACAAATGTAGTTCCAACCCCATGTTTTTCCTCTCTGAGTGGAGGTAGACTAGCAACCGTCTTCAATTCATTTGGCATTTGGAAATGTATTATTTGTAAGTTGAATGACTAAATTAATGACTTTTTACTGGTAGCTCATTTGCATTTAAGGCACATGGGCTCAGCCTGCCCTAGAAAACTTAGGGAATCAGAGTGGGCTCATCTGATCTCCATAACCAGTTCTTCAGCCTGACACAGAGGCACAGTCAGCTGTGATGTCTTTCACCACAGGAGTAGGGGCTAGTCTTGCTGCTCTATAGGTGTTCTCTTATACAACTCTCATTATAAGGTCACTTTATAAAACATAGCTGTCCAGGAAATGGGTCACCTGCTTCTCTGATTCTAAGTTGGAGAGAGGTTCCTAATGTGTGGAGGTAGGGTTCTGGGGCCAGACTGGATTCAAATTCACTCTGCTTTTAATCCATCATGTGACCTTGGGTTGGAGAGTAACCTTCTTGGCTGCTTGGTTTTCCCGTTTGTAAAGTAGGGATGGTAATAGTAGCCTTCCTCATAGAGTTGATGAAATGAGTTAACACATGTGAAGTGCTTAGCACACCATTTGACATATAGTGAGCATACAGTTAAAAGCTGGGTATTAGTGACTATAGACTTCCATTAGAAAGTTCCAGGCTTGAGTGGTCCGAGTCAAACTGGCTGTTTTAATAAAATTAACTGAGGAATGGCCCATTTTGGTGTAGTTGAAGTGCTTAAGAATGGGGGAACTGGAGCTATTAATAATTTGATCTTAAATTGATATTCCTTGGGCAAGTTATTAACCTCTTTGAGCTTCAGTTTCCCTGTGTACTATAAAATGTAAGTATGGCATATACTTAAAATTATACAATTTTAAACTATAACAATATCCACTCTATAGTGTTACTGAAGTCAGTTAATATGCATGTATACAAAGTCATTGGCATATGCGCTTGTCACATAGCATCCATTCTTATGACACAGCACAAGTTAACCAATAGAATGAGATTGTTCTAGCCAGTGGCCCAGGGGATTTCATATTTATCTCCTAACCTTTCAGTTCTTAAAATTTTGCCCAGCTAATTTACATGAAAATACTACTCTGTGACTTGAATTATTTAACTGGACAAAATCAGTTAGTTGTCAAATCTACAATTTGCACTTTCTAGGAACGAAGTCTAAATGGCTTCTTAATGTTAATATTTGGCCTTCCAAATATGTCATCTAAATGAAAACCTTTGTTTCATAGCAAATATTGCCAGAAAGCAGTAAATATTTTTATTCTTTTGCCCAATATTTTCAAAATGAGCCATTCTTACCTCCTGAAGTGGAATAGGCTCTTGAGTGGTAGGCATCTCCAAGAGCCTGTTACATTGAATGGAGATGCTGTGGTAAGCGAGCATCTGTGTGATGATGGTATGGTGAGCTTGTCGTTGCTTGCTTAGATGGAAGCTCTTGAGGGACTAAGCTAGGAGCAACATGAGGGAGCCAGAGTCTCAGGGAAGGCCAGGGAGAAGGGCGCAAAGTGGTTGGGTAGAGTGAAGGAAGGGGATTGCAGAAGGTTCCTGTGGTGCACGAGTGGGGCTGTGTGGAGTGGTGAGATTTTGTAGCATAAGGGGATAAGAGCACATCTCTTTGAATAAGAATAAAGCCTACCTCCCTTACATAATGCTTGATAGCTCACCAAATGTTTGCGGATATTAACTTACTTAATTTTCAGGATAATAATCAACACAGAATGGGTATGGTTCTCACTTTCCCTATGAGAGAAGAGACGAAGTTGAGGGTAACGTGGCCAGTAGAAAGCAGGAGTTGGACTTGACCCCAAGTGTCCAGGTGCAGAATCCAGTATTCATTTTACTTCCTGATGTCTGCTGAAAACCTGTACCAGGGAAGTCCTCCCCACTCAAAAAAGTAGTGTGTGTGGCTGAGACAGAAGAAGGGGAAAAGGTGGAGGCACTCAGATAAACACTGTGTGGTAGAAGTGGGGACCATGTGAAGGTGGAGGATGAGAGAGCCCAGGAGCCAGGTTCCTTGGTGCCGCAGGTGAAAAGCCAGGTGAAGGCACGGAGTTTGAGAGAGGGATCGGAATACTCAGCATCTCAGGTCCTCTGAAGATTGGGTCACGGCAGGTAAATCAGCACTGTTGCTTCAGGGTTCTGGGGATGAATAGACTGTTTTATGGTGCAGTCTCATGGTCAAGGACATAGCCTCTAAAAGAAAAAAAGAAAAAGAAAAAAAGAACATAGGCTCTGGCTACCTCATTTAGTCTAGGTTCTGCTGTTCACTAGTAATGTGTCTTTGAGCAAGTTAATCCTCTGTGCCTAAGTTTCCTCATCTATAAAACATGGATAACAATCGCACCTACCTCATAAGGTTATTATGAAGGTTAAATGAGATAATACCTGTGAAGCCCTCAGAACAATGCCTGATACATAATAAGCACAGAATATCATTTTTATCCATCCAACTTGTCCCTGGCAGGTGGACTTAGCCAGTAAGGGGAAGAGGGGGACCTGTACCCAAGAGAACTCTTCCTATCCATAGGTACGAGATGGAGGTTGATATGTAGTTACTTTTCTGAGCTTTTGGGGTCATGGTAATAACAGAGTTTCTAAGGTTCTTTTGTATCTCAAACAAGCTCCCACTTTCTAAGTGCTTCTGAGTGAGGTAAGCCCCATGACAAACAGATCTGCTTGTTTATTGAGGAGCTACAGCTCAGCTCCTCAAGGTTGAGGAACTAAAGGAACCAAATGTATAACATGTGGATTGTTCTTTATTTCTGTTTTGGTTTTAACAGGAAACAGCAAGAGATTGACTCCCAAGATGCTATTATTTTGCATCAGTTTGCAAGACCTAACAATGGTGTCCCCAGTTTATCTCCTTTCTGTTTGAAAATGGAAACTTATTTAAGGATGGCTGACTTACCCTATCAGGTACTTGTGTACAATTATGTTTTATTCTCCTGACAGTGATGTTGATTAGAGGGTGGTACCTAATCTCCCATGGTGGGGAGGGCTGGCACTAGGTGCTAGAGGGGTAAGGATGAAAGCAGCAGTGCCCAGTCCTTGATTGCAGGGGCTGGTGACTTTTATGTCTAATTTAATGTGGGATCAGAAGGGTTATGAAATTTGTAAGGTTCAGGGCCATGTTATTTTTTCCTGACATAGAGTGTAATTTGGTTAAGAGTTTGGGTAGGCTCACTGGACAGCTTTAACCCAGGTGGATGTACCATTGCCTGACATGGTTTTACCCCTTAGGTTTCTATTTATTGACTGCACTGTATTTTTGTCTCCTGTGAACCCTGGGGGCAGAGTGCTCACATGCCACCAGGGAGATGAGTGCTGGTTTTGTGAGAGCTTCCCCACAGCGTTCCCTGTTTGGTGTGGGTGACTTTCAGGGAAACACCAGCTCAGTTCAGCATTAGAGAGGGAACAGAGGAGGGTACAGGGCATGCACTTTTCTCTGGGTAATGCTTGAGCTGTGTCTCACAAATTTGATGGCTTTGTGTTTTCATTGTCATTCATTTCTATGTATTTTTAAGAATTCTCTTATATTTTTCTTCTTCACCTAAGTTCTAGCTAAATGCAATTTTTTAAAAGCTTTTATTTTTGTTATTGTTTTTTAATTCTATGATCAGAGTAGGTAGTCTTTGTGATTGATTCCTTGGAATTTACTGACCCTTTAGCCTAGTCTGTGGCTACATTTTATAAATGTAAAAAGTAATTGTGTGTTCTCTGTGTGGGTGTATAGCTCTCTCTATGCCCTTGCAGAAGCATATTTAGTGTATTGTTTAGACCTTCTATATCTCTGCTTATTCTTTGTTCTCCTGTTCTCCAGTTTCCGAAAAGAATGGGTTAAATATTCAAGTGTATATGTTTATCTCTTTTTTCTGTCCTTCTGTCAGTGCTTTCTTTAAGAGTGTTTATATGTTTGAAGTTATGTTGTTAGGTTCATATAGTATGAAAGATCACATCTTTTACTACTTTGTTTCTTTATCTAGTATATATCACCCATCTCTGTCCCTTATGAATTTTTTAACCTTGAATTCTATATTATCAGTTATTGAGAATGATTCTTGAGCTTTCTTTTGGCTACTAGTTGCTTGAGGTATCTTTCCCTTCCTTCCTTCCTTCCTTCCTTCCTTCCTTCCTTCCTTCCTTCCTTCCTTCCTGTATATTTACCTTTTGTATGCAATGTATTACTTATACCCAATCTGCATTGGTGTTAGAACTTATTTCTGACATCTTATTTAATGCTTTTCTCCTTACTATGACTTTGTTCTTAATTTTTCTCATTTCCTGCTTTCCAATGATAGCTACATTTTTTTCTGTCATTTTAAACAAATTCTACTTTTGTTGTTATAGTGGTTACACTTAAGATCCCAATGTGTGTTTATTTATCCCTATTTATTTCTTAAATGTATCCCATTCTGTATTCGCCCTCTCATGGTACAAGTATGTTAGCAGGTTCACGTGAATCTTGCATTCCTTTCTTCCAGACCCTCATCCCATTTGCATTGCTGGTATGTAATATTTTACTTCTGGAATTTTGAAATCTCTCTCTCTCTCTCCATCCTCTTTCAGACAACAAACCTTACTAAGTTATGTAACTAGCCTAATTTCCCGTATCTCTGATCTTACAGGATCTGTTTGTCTTTTCTATCAGAGTGCTTCCTTGATGAGTATTTTCAGAGTGAGCCTTAAATGGCAAGCCATCAGTAGCTTTGCATGCCTGAGAACATCTTTGCTATGCCCTCACACTTGATGATTCTGTGCTCAAAGTTCTTTCAGTGATTCAAAAATTATATTTTCATTTTAATATAAAATTTAACAATATACCTTCATTGCCTTTTTGCATCCATATTGCTATTGAAAAAATCTGATGTTAATCTGATTATTTTTCTTCCTTTTTTCCTCTGGAAGCTTTTATAATTTGCATTTAATCTTGACATTCTTAAATTTCACTATAATGTGCCTTGGTGTGGGTCTTTATGTGCCTTGTGTGGCTCTTGATAAAGTCTTTTAGTTTGAAGTCTTTAATCTTTGTAATTCTTTTCTTTTTTATTTGTTTTCCCTTCTTTCTGTATTTCCTGGATACTGGAGGCCCTGCTTTTATTTTCTGCATCTCTCAATGTATCCCTTCATTCTTTTCTTCTTCCTTCTGGGAAAATACATCTCTCTGAGCTTCCATGGCTCTGTTCTCTTCTTGTATCAACCATGCTGTTTCTCTCATCTGTTGTGTTCAACTTTTATATTTTTCTTCTTAATAGTTCTCCTTGGTTTGTACTGTTGATTTCTTCCATTATCTCTTAGAGGATATTTATAATGCTAATGAAAATGTTTTGGTCTTTCCCAATAACTCTGCCTCATGTTGTAGATATCCAGTCTGTTGCCCTTCTCTTACAATGGCCGTATACCTCTGGTGTCTACTTATTTTGGTTCAAGGTATCCTTTCACCAGAAATGTTAGCTCACCTGCCTGGGAATTTGTACTGAGCAAGGGCTAAAGCTCTTGTCAGAGGGAGTGAAGAAAGGGAAGGAGGTGAGCCCCAGGCATTCCAAAGCAGTGTGGTCTCTCCCATTTGCTGCCTTTTCTCCAAATGACTCCTACTGACCAGGGGCTCATTGTCAAGCTCTTATAAAGTAGCAGCATTGAGAGAAGGTGGTGTCCTTGGATGGAAATTGACCAGTAGGGAATTTGGAGGGAGAGAGCTTCCAAACCCAGCCAAGCCCTTGGCTTCTGTGATAACAACATCCTACCCTCCCCACCCCTCCAACTCCTGACTCCCTGTGGCCTGTGCTCTCTGAGCCAGTTTCTCTACAGAAGAGGGCATGGGGTCAGCAGCCATCCTTCTAAGGCAGCATTGGGACAAGATAAATGTCATGCTCTCAGCTTGGTAAGTGCCATTACGGAGGTCCTGTGGGAACATTGTGGAGTGGGAATCTGGATGTTGGGGTGTCTGGGAAGGCACAGGGTCTTTGTGACTGGGAACTCAAGTGCAAGTGTGAGTCTGGCTAGAAAAGCAAGGAGATTATTCAGGACTTTCTCAGCCAGTGATAGAGGAGAAAACAGCGATAAAAAAAAAAGGCAAGTCTTGACTTATCTAAATGCAGTGGATCAGATTTGAAAGATCACTCGCTGTTCAGCTTGGTGTTGACAGTTGGCATCAAAGATGAGTGTCACCGAGGGGCACAGATTGGAGGAGACTGCTATCCAGTAGCTGCCTGTCTCCTCGTCCTCATTCTAGGCCAGATCGCTCGCTCCCTGTAGCCATAATAGCTTTGGGACAGTATGGCCCTAAACCTGAATTTTTTGCTTCAAGTTTCTGGCTGATTTTACCTCCATCTGCATGAAGTGATTTTGCTGTTTGTTCTGCCCTTTCTGTTCTTGCTTTTTGGCCATCGAATGCTGGTTGCCACTGGCCTGTCTTTACCAGCAGCCTAACCAACTGCCTTTGTTCATATTTTGGAACAGCTGCTTTTTAGTTAGTATAACTGGAGCAGCAGGGCACATGCCTCACTGTGAAGGCTGGAGCTAATACAGAGAAAAGGGAACACTTACCCACTTCTAAAATTATTATTTTTTGTTGAGTATATTTTTTTAAAAAAGGAATGGTATGGGAATATTTTTTCTTCTGTGAAGTCCCTATGGGAAATAAATGCAGGGAGCCTTCAGCACAGGGCAGAGATTCCAGGTTAAAGGAAAGTGGTTCTGTGGTTTAGAGGGGATGCTCTGTGCCTGCCTGAGGGCCTCCAGCCCCACCTGCCATCAGGAAGGGGTTGGTTGACTGGAGAGATGCCTGGGACATGGTGGTGGGAAGTGCTCACTTCTCAGGTGGTCAGTGGAGAGGTTTGTTGTATTCCCAGGGTACCCCACCCTCTGCCCCTTCTGCACTCTGTGCCTTTTAAAAAAAGATTAAAAGGCCATATTTCTAAAAGCACAACTTTATATTTGAAGCTTTTTTATTTTTTAACCTAAATGAGACTGGAATGAATATTTGATAACCATTAATAGGCACTCACAAGGCTTTTTTAAAAAGCCTGATGTATTGGTCATAGTAATTATCTTTTAAAAATCTGGATATAAATATCAGTAGGTTAATTTTTAAAACTTTTCATTTTGTAATAATTTCAGATTTATAGGAACTTGCAAAACAAGCATAAGGAAGCCCTGCAGATATGGTTAATTTTTTAAAAAAACAGTTTATTATTTTTTCTCATTTATTGATTTCAGAGAGTGGGAAGGGAAGGAGGAGGTGGAGGAGGGAGAGAGAAACATCAATTTGTTGTTCCACTTATTTATGCATTCATTGTCTGATTCTGGTTCATGCCCTGACCGGTGATCAAACCTGCGACCTTGGTGTATCAAGATGACACCCTAACCAACTGAGCGACCTAGCCAAGGCTGATTCATTTTTTAAAAAACAAAAATAGCTTTACAAAAATAACTTTAGTATTTTTTTCAGATAATATGTTTTTGACATATGGTTCTTATCAGGATTTCAAACAACAGAAAAAAATATAAGTGGAAAATGAAAATTACCTGATATTTACTAGCTAGTGATTACCATCACTGGCATTTTTGACCATCCTTCCACTCATTTCTGTAGGCATGCCTGAAGACACCCACATCATCTGCAGTAAATGGTTGTATAAGAAGCATGTATTTCACACAACAATTCTTTTTAAATAAGAGAAGAAAAAGGAAAGACAGTGGCTTCTTTGGAACTCTCTACTCTGGCTCTCAGTTTTAACTTTTGATGTTCCATTTATTTGCTGATCTTGCCTTTTTTCTCTGATCCCTTAAAAAAAATTTCTAAGCTGCAGACAAGTTGAAAGAATAGGAGAGTGAACACCCGTATGCCCTTCGCCTAGATTCAGCTGTTGTTAACATGTTGCTTTCTTTGCTTTATTTCTCTTTATACATACCTTTTTGGACAATTTTTTAAATGAACTAGTTGAAAGTAGGTGGCAGAAATCATGACACTTCATCTATCACCATTTCAGTTTGCATCTGCAAAAAATAAAGACCTGCTTCTATAAAACTATCATACATATTATACATTATAATATGTAATATAATAGTGGGGTGCATGGTTTTTTTAGTGTGTTATAACCCAAAAAGTTTCTCAAAGCTTCAAATTTAGCCAGCAGGAGACTTTTCAAGATGGTTTCAGGGATGCAGGGAATACAAAAGATATGAATTTAGCTGAAAATTTGGGGGCAGCATGGCTGTGTAGTAAATCAGAATGACAAGACTTTGGGATTTCTTTTAAGGTCTCAAGTTCTGCATCTCAGAATGGTGATGGTGATATTAATCCTACTGATGAAGGCACTTTGTCAAACACTTCATGAGCATTTTCTCATTTGGTTCTAGCAACTGTTATTGTATCATCCCCAATCTATAGATGGGGAAATTGAGGTCCAGGGAGGATTAGGAGACTTGGGGAGGTACAAGGTCACACAATGAATAAATGGTGGAAGCAGATGTTTACGCCCAAAGCCTGTGCTAATAATGCAGTATAGGTATAGATGTAGTAATCTCACCTGGGACAGACTTGCAGGGGGAAACATCAGATTGGAAAAAGTGTAGAGATTTCCTTCTTTGTCTTCCCAAAATTATTCTCAGAAACTACACTTAGTGGGTTGGTCAGACACCAATTGCTCAAATAAAAATAGACCAGAAGTTCTTTAACATATTTAAGGAAGTTAAGGACATTATTATATATATGTACATATATACACACACATACACATGGGGGGGCAAAAGTAGGTTTACAGTTGTTCATATGGAAAATAATACAATAGTTATAAATAATAATATAAGAATAAACTGTTTTGTGTACTCACAACTGTAAACCTACCTTTGCCAGCCCATGTATAATAAAAATATACACCTATATAAATATTTGTTATTGTTTAAATGTATTTTTTTATTTTAAAAGTAATATAACCACTCTTAGAAAAATTGAAATGGATGGAAAATGTTACCTGCATCTACCCATAGTCTTGTTAATGACTTTCAACATTTTTGTGTTTCCTTTTAAAAGTATTCTCTAATTCATCTAATTTTTAGTTAGAGATAATGATAGTGCCTCTAAACTGTTGTCTTCTGCTTTTTTAATCAAGTAAACAAAATAAAAAATTTTCACACATTTTATTGATTATGCTATGACAGTTGTCCCAACTTTCCCTCCTTTGCCCCCCTCCACTCAGTACCCCCTTCCCTCCAGCAATTCTCCCCCTTATATTCATGTCTATGGATCATGTATATAAGTTCTTTGGTTTCTCCATTTTCTATACTGTTCTTAACATCCCCCTGTCTATTTTGTACCTACCAATTTGTACTTCTTAGTCCCTGCACCTTTTTCCCCATTCTGCCCCCTCCCCTCCCAACTGATAACCCTCCAAATGATCTCCATATTTATTATTCTGTGTCTGTTCTGCTTGTAGTCTGGTTTTTAGATTCAATTGTTGATAGTTGTAAATTTATTGCCATTTTAATGGTCATAATTTTGATCTTCTTTTCCTTAAATAAATCCTCTAACATTTCATATAATAATGGCTTGGTGATAATGAACTCCTTAAGCTTTTCCTGGTCTAGGAAGCACTTTATCTGCCCTTCAATTCTACATGATAGCTTTGCTGGATAGAGCAATCTAGGTTGTAGGTTCTTTCTTTTCATCACTTTGAATACTTCTTGCCAGTTCCTCTAGCCTGCAAAGTTTCTTTTGAGAAATCTGCTGACAATCTTCTGGGAACTCCTTTGTAGGTAACCACCTGCTTTTCTCTTGCTGCTTTTGAGAACCTCTTTTTAACCTTTGGCCTTATAATTATGATGTGTCTTGGTGTGTTCTTTTTGGGGTTCATCTTGTTTGGGACTCTCTGTGCTTCCTGAACTTGTATGTCTAGTTCCTTCACCAAATCAGAGAAGTTTTCTATCATTATTTTTTCAAATAAGTTTTCAATTCTTTGCTCTTTCTCTTCTTTTGGCACCACTATGATTCAAGTGTTGTTATGTTTGAAGATGTCCTGGAGGCTTCTTAGCCTATCCTTGCTTTTTTAGATTCTTTTTCTTCTGCTGTTATGATTGAATTTTTTCTTCCTTATGTTCCAAATCGTTAATTTGATTCTCGGCTTCATCCATTCCACTGTTGGTTCCCTGTGATTTTTTCTTTATTTTACTTAGTGTAACCTTCATTTCTGCTTAGGTCTTTTTCCTGCTGTTGAAGTACCTAGTGAGTTCCTTGAGCATCCTAATAACTAGTGTTTTGAATGCTGCATCTGACAAATTACTTATCTCCATTTTATTTAGTTTTTTTTTTTCCTCTGGAGTTTTGTTCTTTCCTTCATTTGGGCCATATTTCTTTGTCTCCTCACTTTGGCAGCTTCCCTGTGTTTGTTCTGTGTATTAGATAGAGATGCTTTGACTCCCTGTCTTAGTAGCATGGCCTATTGTAGAAAAGCACATTGGTAAGTTGGATTGGCCAAAGCCTTAGGTGATTGCCAGGGTGGAGGCAACCTGAGTTGCTGCTCTATGGCTCAGTGTGGGGGACTCAGAAAGGGGACAATGCTGCTGCCTGGCCTTTGGACTTTTGTCCGGAGGAAGCTGTCTCCTGGCACTCACCCTGATGCCAGATACTTCAATTTCTCCCCATATGCTACCGGTGCCCTTTCAGCTATTTCCCTGGTGCTGAAGCCCAGAGAGAATGAGTCTGTGTAAGTCAGAAGTCCATTGTGGGCTTTTTAAGAGGAGACTCCTGAAAATCCTGCAGTTTCTTCTGCTGCCCCAACCCCCACTGTTTTTTATAGCTAGATGTTATGGAGACTTATCTTCCTGGCACTGGAACCCTGGGCTGGGTTGTCTGGTGTGGAGCTGGGATCCCTCCCAATTTTTGCTTACCAAATGTGGGTGTGGGACTGCCTGTTCTGGGTCTCCACATCCTCCTCCCTATCTGTGTGTCTCCATATCTCCACCCCTCCTAAACATCTGGGTGAATGTAGCTTCTTTAATTTCTTGGTTGTCAGACTTCCATACAGCTTGATTTTCTAATGACTGTGGGTGATATTTGTTTTGTAGTCTAGTTGTAATTTTTGCTGTGGTTGTGTGAAGAGGTGAGCCATGTTTACCTGTGTCTCCATCTTGACCGGAAGTCCAATTTCCCAAAGTAACATTTTTGATGAATACATATACTAGAGCTTTAGTTTCCATGAGAGTTGATCATTAATTTTTATTACTACAATTTTAAAAAGTGGTCTTGATAGAAATGTACCAAGTACCCAGGGAAAGGGTGGTCCAGAGGGAAAGGCAGATGTGTAAACAGAAATTCTCTAAGAGGCAGGAGTTACACTCTACAGTAGAAGCACAGAAGAAAGGCACGAAATGGCTGACCTTGGGGAAAGTGTCCACTAACAAGGTGATATTTGATCTGAAGTTTTGGGATGGTCAGGACTTTTCAGAGAATGAGGAAGGGACTCCTGTAAAAAGTAAAGATTCTACAAAGTCAGAGAGGTGGCGAAGAGTTTGACTTAGGTCGGTGTAGGTATATTGGAATTCAGGAGACCGGAGGGACTGATAGCAAGGAGGCTGGGCAGGTGGGCAGCAGTGAGATGGTGTGGACCTAGACTGTATGTGAGGGAGTTAGATTAGATTCATTAGTGCCATTGGATATTTTTGAGCAGCAAAACTGAGTTATAAGACTCAGTTTTGAGTCTTATAACTTATTTGCATTGCAGGCTGTTCCCTCTGATGGTAACATGGAGGATAGATTGCATTTGTGAGTGACAGGCATCCAGAAGGGGATGTGTTAGATAGATACGATTTGTGTCGAGAAATTAGAAACTAGTGCTATGTTATACAGCAAATTTACATCTTTAGAGTGCAAATTAGATGAACTAGCAACTTTTAGAGGTATGTGCCATGCCTCCTGGTCAACATCAGGGGTGAAGTCTAGGGCTGCTCTGTGTGGTTGTGCAGATTGTTCACTGCACAACAGTGCCTGGCGAGGGAGGGGCCAGGAGGATTTGCCAAGCTGTGAATCCCGACACAGACAGAATCCACCAGAGTAGATTCTGGTTTCCTATTGCATGAAAGCAGTGGCTAACAGCCCCATTAACTCCCTTTTTCCAGGCTGGGCCTATAACAAACTTCTTTAGAATAAGCAATGAAGTAAAGTATCAAGATACCAAAAGATGGGGAAAGCAGTCAAAGTTTCCAATATGCACCATCAAAAACAGCCATAAACAACATTAAGGTAGTCCTGCTCTGCTTTGAGCCTTCCCAAAAGATGATATTTCCTCAAAGGTCTGAGAAGCCTGGGGTCCTCAAGCAGAGTCCTTGTGGGTACAAATGGACAACTGCCTTTAAGAGCCATGATATCTAGCCATATCCCTGTTACTTTACTGGGGGCCAATTCAGTGGTCATATATACCATACTCAATATGCAAGCATACTTCTTAGACCCAGAGAGATCTCACTTAGAAATTTTGGAACAGTCTGTGTTTTTTGTCCCTTGTGGTAGGATGTACTGTTTGGTTTTTGGGAGAGGCACACACAAATCTTGATGTGATTAGGTGAGAACAATTAGAGTACTAGTCACCTTTGTTAATCCCAATGATTTCTCACAAAAAACCCCGAAGTGGTAATTTTTTTTATTTCTTGGCAAATTTTGGTCTCTAGTCTAAAAGAAGGTTTGGCCAGGGTCTCCTGGAAGGTGGCCCTTGCAGAGTTTGCCATCATCAAGCACCGTACAAGGTGGCATCTTCTTGTGCAGGGCTTGATGCGTATGGTTACATACGCATGATCTTATTTCTCTGGGACACAATCTGGGTAAATGGATGCTCCCGTGCAAAGGTGGGCAGGCTGCGGGTCTGCCAGCCCGATCAGGCTTATGACCCAAGAGGAGTTTTTACATTCTTAAATGGTTGAATAAAGTCAAAAGAAGAATAATATTTTGCATTATATCACATTCACATTTTGGTGTCCATAAACAGATTTTTGCTGCCACTCTCATTCACTTATGTGTTGTCCGTGGCTGCTTTCAAGCTACACCTGCAACGTGGGGTCACTGTGGCGGAGACCACATGGCCTGCCCACATTGTACGGTCCCGCCCTTTACAGGAAAGCTTTGCTGACCCCTACTCTAGAGAAACAGTTTAAAGATGTCAAGGTCTGATATATTTAAAATTTACTTAATGCCATCTTTTTAAAGTGAAAACCAGCTTTAATGACATATAATTGACATACTATAAACTGCACATATTTAAAGTGTATAATTTGATAAATTTTGGCATATGTAAATATTCATGAGAACATCACTGTAATCAAGATAGTGGTGTATCTATGACCCACTGAATTTCTTCTTGCCCCTTTGTAATACTGCTCTCCTGTTATTTCCTGTCCCTCATCCTCCCTAGTGAAAACACTGATTGGCTTTCAGTCACTATAGATCAATTTGAATTTTCTAGAGATTTATGTAAATGGGATCCTACAGTAGCTACTCTTTTTTGGGGGGCGGGGGGGAGTCTGGCTTCTCTCACTTAGCAGTGTTATTTTGAGATTCATCTGTGTTCTTGTGTGTATCAGTAGTTCATTCCTTTTTATTGTAAGGTTATACCAGAATTTGCTTCATTCATTTACCTCTTGATGAGCATTTGCCCTTTCCCCTGTTTTTGACATTTGTACAACAGAGCTTCTGTGAACATTTGCATACAAGTCTTCACTTTCTTTTGTTTTGGCTCTCTCTCAACAATAAGCCAGAGCCCATGATAACATCTGCTGGAGTAAAGTAATGTCTTTATGTGAAGTAAATCTTGGTTTTTCTTCCCCCAAAGTAACCGTTTATTCTCTTTAAGAGTTTACGTGCTGAGTGAACTTATGTGAGTAGTACAGTCACAGTCAAATATACAGTTGGAATGTTTGTTTCTGTTAATCATATAGAGAAATTGAAATAAAACATTGCTTTTCTCTTTTTAAACTTTACTCTGCTTAGAACTATTTTGGTGGAAAACTCTCTGCTCAAGGCAAAATGCCTTGGATTGAATATAATCATGAAAAAGTTTCTGGCACAGAATTCATAATTGACTTTCTGGAAGAGAAACTCGGAGTGAATTTAAACAAAAACCTTGGACCTCATGAGAGAGCCATCTCCAGGGCGGTGACGAAGATGGTGGAGGAGCACTTCTACTGGTGAGTCCTGGGCACTGGGCAGGGGCCCAGGGCCTGCCCCCACCCCCCAGAGCAAGCCAAGTTCTGTGTCACTTTTCAGATACTCCCCAAACCTTTCCTTTTGGAAAGAAAACTTCTCAAAAGTTTTCTGCGCTCCAACTGACTTAGGGGTCAAACTTGTGACTGTGAAGTTTCTAGATATCTAGAGCAGGGCTGACATTTTCTGCATAGGCCCAGCTAGCACATGTGGTGGGCTTTGCACCACATGTCTCTGTAGCAACTACAGTTGACCCTTGAACAACGTAGGGACGATGCTCTGCACAGTCGAAAATCCCTCAGAACTTAACTACCAATAGCCTACTGTTGACTGGAAACCTTACTGATAACATGAACCATCAGTTAACACGTATTTTGTATGTTATGTGTATCATATATTGCATTCTTACAATAAAGTAAGCTACAGAAAAGAAAATGTATTAAGAAAAACATTTGGGACAGAAAATACATTTATAGTATTTTCTACATATTTACGGGGAGAAGCCCATATGTAAGTGGGCCCCTGCAGTTCAAGGGTCAACTGTACTCCACTCTGCCCTGCTGTTGTAGTGGGAAAGTGGCCGTGGATGAGATGCAAATGAATACGCATGGCTGTGTTCCAACAAAAGCACTGAAATTTGAATTTTATTTATTATAAAACTTTTTATTTCTTAGCCTCAACCATTTAAAAATGTGAATTTCTTAGCCTATGGGCTATAGTTGGCTCACCCCCTGACCTAGACTGGAACTCACTGAGGTGAGGGCGATATTTGAATAGACTGGGCTCTTCACCAGTACGAGCTGCTGGATTAGAATAACGTAGCCTCAGGTACCCAGAGGAGGGAACAGAAAACTAACACAGGAGAGAAGTCTTGGGTGAAATAAATTACACAAGCTTTGTGAGATCACGGTCAGTTTTCGTCAGAGGACGAGGGCGTCCCCATGCCCGGGAGTAAAGCACGCTACTGCTGTCTGCGTGTGTGTGCGAATCTGCCCCGCAGCGGGCTGTAGGTGGAAGCACCACTCACACTGTTGATGAGGTGGCCCCTGCCGCCCGTGGCATTGTGCTGGCTGTGACACCGCGGGGGTTAAACAGACATGGCTCTTCTTGCTTTACAAACTCATGGTCATTTGAGGGTTTTTTTTTTTTTTTCTTTTCTTTCATCCGTCTTTTGGGAGTCATAGTACCTTTCTATATCCCAGTAGATAAGAGAAGTTTTCTCTCTGATTTCTGCAAACTTGATCTTGTTCCAAAGATTTAATTAAGAATTGTTAAGCACAGGGTTTTGGCATTTATTGTTTGTTCCTCTTGGGTCAGTAGCTCAACCAGTAGCTCCTCCCTCCCCCACTGGGAGATACACTCAGTGTGGAGGTGACTGTGGAAGGTTCTTCGTCTTCACCTTCCTGTTTCATTCATTCAGTTCTTTAAATGGGAAACTTTCTCTGTCTTTTGGATTTTGAGTGACCCTCTGTTTCTCTTTTCATCTTTCTACTTTCAGTTCTTGTCCACTTTATTCCAGGGCAGACCTGAAGGGCCACCCCCTGCTCTTCCCACTCCCAGGACAGCGGTGAGGTGGGAAGGGGCAGGCAGAGGTGCGGGTTTGTGTGGGAGGAATCAGAGAGTGTGTTGCAGGTCTTTAGCTTACAGTAGCACCTGTTGAGAACTGCTGGGCTTCCCTTCTCAAAGACTGCAGGGTTTGGTGGTGAGGACCAGAAAGTGTGACTGTGAGTGAAAGCCTGTGGGACAGAGCCTGTCTCACCTGCTTGCCGGGTTCCATCACAGTGATTAAGGGAAATGAAGAACCAGCACGGGACCACCCTGACCCTCCTGCCACCTCATTTGATTGATGGGCCCATTAATGTGGAGAGCTAGCATTTTTGTCAGCTGCCGGAAAAGGAGCCAAAAGCCTTACGTGGGTTGGTAGTGTTGTTATAACTCTTTGATTTCTGTAGTTGTTCATAAAATTTATATTCCAGTTAGGAAGACATTTATCCAGAAAGATTCCCAAGTACCACCTGTCACTGCCTCTTCTTGCTCTGGGTGTGTGGGACATTTTACATATGTCTACTTCATGGCAGACATGGCAGACATGGTAGACATGGTAGAAGCTCATCTTCTGGTCTTCCCTCCCTTTCTCTCTCTACAAGGGCACCTGCTAATACTTGCTGGGGGTGGGAGGCAGGGTGGTGGGGAAGGAAGGGTGCTTGTGGGAAGGGTGGGAGGGAGAGATGGGAGCTAGTGTCCTGTTAGGGAAGTATCTTAATTCTATGGACCACAAACCTCCAAGTGCTTGGGTCATACATAGACTCTTCTCTTTTTAATTAGAAAAATACTTTTTTGGGGTTAGCTACTCTTTGTCATTTGTGCTCTTCAAGAGTTAATTTGAGGAAGAAATAGTTAAGGTGGAAGGTCAGGTCTTGATTGAGATGCACATGTGTACAGTGAACTTTCAAAAAAAAAAAGTCCTAATTCATTCAATTCCCTTAAGTCCCTAGTAACAGAAGGAGAAACAGACCTTCCTCGGCTTCATAAGTTTTCCAAACCTTTAGCCAACTTCTTGCTCTCGGGTGATGCTGAACAGGCTCTCTGGGAAGCTCTGAACCCCAAAGGTGAAAAGCCCTGTCCCCCTCATGGTGTAAGAAGGCATGGCATGGATTGGAGAATCCGTGGACCCTCCACCCCCAGGCTCCTCTCCTCCTTCCCCTTCTCTGGTCTCAGAGGCAAAACACCCAACGTGCACCTGTGGAAACCGGGACCAGCAGGGGGAACTGATCTCAATATGTAGGAAAACAGTGTAAGTATGAGCTTTCTTCCCATGAGAGCCTGTTAAATTCTGACAGTTTATAAGCTGCCAGGTTGTGTCTGTACTTACAGTTGTGGAAGAGATGGGATAATTGTTTGACTCAATTGATTAAATTATCTGGAGTTTTCAGATGTTTATTTTGGTCTGAAATTTTAAAAATATTACAGGTGTGATTTTTCTGAAGAACAGAGACAATGAAAAGCTCTTATTGTTCCGTAATGTCACATAATTCTGAAGGTCTGTTTTAGGTCTGCTCAAAGAAGCATGCTCAGCTATAAAGTGGTTTTCATCTTGCACTTGAAATCCCTGTAATTATGTCCCACTTGCTTTATAAAGCTATTACGGAAGATGAAGAAGGCAGGTTTTATCCTCTTTGTTCCACTGAATGCTTAAGTCAGATCCAATGCAGGGAAGTCCCTATGAGGGGAGTCTGAGAGACACAGCATCAAATTACTGGAGTGAAATTGATTTTTGGTAGCAGACACCATAGCTTCTTCTCTGTGACATACTGCCCCCTTGTGGACACCAGTGCCTTAAGAGTCTTCCCACCATGTAGGGATATGTGTAGGAAGCACAGTAGTCAAACTAGTCATAACAGCACATAACACCTATAAATACATAGGTGTTAGACAGGGAATTCAAGTATGCTTCTAGATTGCCCATAATTTTAAAATTTTGAGTTCTTCAGTGAGTGGAGAGATGAGAAGCCTTAATAAAATGACTTCACACCAAGATCTTCTGATAACAACTTGATTGATGTGTTCTCTTCTGATATGCCCCCTCCCAGTTCTATACGTAGTGAGGGCTCCTATTGGGAGGAGCTAATCTCATGCCTGTGAAATTTGGGAAAACACAGAAACTTGTTATCAAGTGCTTCTGCATCCTTGAGCATTTGGAGAACAAGCGAAATATGGCAAGGATAGGACAACGTGGAGAAAGGCCTTCTTGGGGTCAGGAAGGCCACGTGCAAGGACTCAGTCATCAAACAGTGTTTTGCCATGGTTTGCAGTTTCCCACCTATTGATATTTGTTTCTGTTCTGGGCCAGGTTTCATGTTAGGTTATAGTGAGACGTGTTCATTTAAACATCCAGAGTCAGTTTTTCTTTTCTGTCTTCTTGATATCCTTTAAAAATGTTTGAGTACCCAGACCAGTGTGGCTCAGTAGGTTGGGTGTGATTTTGCAAGGTGATGGAGTTGCTGGTTCGATTCCTGGTTGTGGTGCATGCCTCTCTAAAAATAAATTAATACAATCTTTAAAAAAAATGTTTGAGCAGAGTTTATTCTTCTGTTTCAATATAATCATTCTTTTTTAAAAAAAGAACCCTCTTTGACCCCATTTTACAGAAGAGATCAGATCCATCGGTTGCAATAGAGAACACAAGTATCAGCTTCCTGAAAGAGGCTCTCAGAATGATAGATTATTTTAATTGCTCAGTCTAGTCTAGTTTCCAAATGGCTCTCATTGGCCTCTCCAGTTAAGAATTCATGACTCCTTGTGCAGAGGCCTCTTCCCAGCAGAGAGTGACACAGATCTCAGAAGAGACAGTGGCAGCCTCTTCTTCATTCTCCATAGCCACTGCAGCTCTTTCCAGTTTTTAATTTAAATATTGTCATCCCTCAGAAACACTGCTTAACAGTGGCTGGCTCAGAAGTGAAGCCTTTTTTCATTCAACCAATAATTCATTTCTTTAGCTAACTTAGTGAATGAATGACTACTAGAGGCCAGGCACCATGCTGGATGTGGTGGCAGGGGGTGGCTGAAAGCAAGGTGATGAGATGCCACTCTGTCCTCAAATGGCTTCCAGGCTGGAAGGAGACATGGAGCCTTTGTATTCTCAGTGCTGGGGAGGAGTTTGAAGAATCAAGGAAAGGCACTGGCTGGAAGGATGAGGGGAAGGCTTCCCACAGGAGAAGGTGTCACAACAGAATCTAGGGACAGGTAGAGTGGCAGGTGAAAGGGTTGGGTGGTAGGGGAAGATTAGGATATCCAGGCAGAGGGAGCAGCATCTGCAAAAGTTGAGAGGCTCAAGAGCGGCATTTGGGAGCCACATACAATTATGTGGTGGGGCATGGGAGGCAGTGCAGGG
This sequence comes from Anoura caudifer, assembly GCA_004027475.1. Taxonomy (NCBI): domain Eukaryota; kingdom Metazoa; phylum Chordata; class Mammalia; order Chiroptera; family Phyllostomidae; genus Anoura; species Anoura caudifer. The sequence continues at coordinate 207,655 of PVKU01001205.1, read as the reverse complement.
TGATGTGTCACGCTGTGGGGAGGGGCCTGGTGTGGGCAGTTGATCAACGACTCTGAGAAGCGGCATCATTCTCATGTGATTAGATTTGTGTTTTAGGAAGCTCTTCGTGCCTCCTTGGGGCAAAGAGATTTCTGGATGGCCTTGAGGGGGATGTCGGCAGCCTGCTCGGAGGCCACTGTCCTCAGAGTTGAGAATGCTGAAGGGCTGAACTCCACTGTTAACTGAGGTGGAAACAAGAGTGAATTCCCAGGGTGACTGGCTGTCAGGAGTGAGGGATGGGGAGCAGTGAGGAATAACTCCAGAGCTGCTTTCTGGCTTGGGTGAGGAGAAGCAGATGGGAAGGGAAGGAAGATGATGAGTCCAGTTGTACAGGTGTTGGTTTGCAGTTCCCAAGGGTCCCTCACAAGAGTCTGTGGATCTCCGGACAGAGGACTGGGCTAGATACGGAGTTGGGAGTTACCACTTTGGAATCATGGGTGGGAAATAAGTCACTCCTGGAGTGGGAAGCTAGAAGGAGTAAGATAAAAATCTTGGCAACATGAAAGAGGTGAGAGGAAAAGCAGTGGAGACATAATCTAAGGAAGAATTCTAAGAAAGATGCCAGTATTGTTGGATGCTGTAGACAATTCAAGGGAGGTAAATATGGAAGAAGGATTGGATTATGCAAGAGGGAGGGATTGTGGGCTTGAGCAGGGTGGTCTCAGTGGCATGTTACAGGTGGCAGCCCTGCCATGTAGATAGAGTTTTCAGGAAACGGAGTTGCAGGAGGAGGTGGATTCGGGGTTGTAATAATATGGAGGCATGTGTCAATAATGTCAATTACCTGTAGTATTGATTTAGAAAGTCATGAAGCATACCTTTCCTTGGTATTTAAATTTTATGTACTCTTTATGGGGCTTCACCCTGAAAGAGCCTGCCTGGCCTTCGTTATCTTCTCTTTCCTAACTCATGGGAATGAGAGAAAGGAAAGATATTAAGAGTATGGCAGGAAAGGGAATGGAGGAAGGCCAGAGAGTTTCTGAGGTTACTCTTAACTGCAAAATTCTAAATCAACCCAGTGTTTCTTCTGTGTCTTGCATTCACCAGTTAATGCAGGTAGAGAACCTTACACACTTCCTTGCCTTGGTGGGGGCTCCTGCCTGCTCAGCTGTGTGGCCAAGATAGGTGTCTCTCCCACCCCTACCTGCTGCTCTACCCATTAGCCTTCAAAAACTCACCATTGCTGCGTCCTCCTCTGCAGCATGTGCCCTTGTTTCCTGCTCTACAGAGGAAACTGAACTTATAGGAGCTCTAAACCTCTCTGCAGCTCCTCACCTCTTGCAAATGGTATCCTTACTATTTTCCATCTCAGAAAGCCATGTCCACTACTTATCTCCAAGCTGGTCCTAGAGCCCAGCTGTCTTCTCTTCTAATTGCCCTTGAACTGTGGTTTCCCCAATACCTCTCCTTAGCCCTGAAACTTCCTCAGGCAACCTCATCTCCTCTCACAGCTTTCAAACTACCAAACTGCTGCCCCCGCCTACAAAGGCCCTGTCCTGATCTAAATCTATCTCCTGCGTTCTCAAACTGCTGGACTCCTCATTTTGGAGGTTCTGTGGAAACTTCAGATGCAACAGGCTAACTCATCTTTCATCAACTAAGTCTATCCCACCTTGTGTATTGCCAGTATTGGCTCATAGCATTATCATCCACTAAAACCATCAGCCTGGGAGAAAATGCCTAAGTTCTCCTTATACTTAAGCCTGAATAAGAAAAAGAAAAAGACCCATTGGTCTTTTTCTCATGTCTCCATGTTTTTCCTATTCTTTCCCTGTTCACCAATCCCTCCGCTATTGCCTTAGTTCAGTGCATCATTTCTCGCCTGGTCTTGCCGTGGTTTCTAGCCAGCCTTCCTCTTCCAATTTCTCCACTTTCAGTCCTTCCTTCACCACAAATCTGATCATGTTTCTTGTCTGCTTTAAACCTTTCAGGTGGTTAAACTTTGGTTTAAAAATAAAGTTTAGCCTCCTCTGCTTCTGGTCCATCCTGACCGATCCTTGCCCACCCTTCCAGCCTCAAACTCTTACGAGCTTCCTCAGACATCCTGTACACCACCCACCCGTCCTGAAGTTTTTGGCATTCATCCACCAGCCAGTACTCTTCCTGCACACAGCTTCTCCCTCTGCTCTGCCAGGTGAGCTTCTGCTCACCCTTCAGCATCAGTTATGCTTATGACAAAACCTATGAAATTTGCTTATACAGAATGCGTTTTTCCCCCACATCAACCTGTTAGCTTAGAGTCACCATATTCCTCATTTTTACGCCTTAGATGCTTCCTGGGTACTATTATTACCTGGTCCTGATTAATTTAGGATAATTTTGTTTTATTCTCAGATCGCTGATTTCCAGAACAATCACGGATGGCATAGCCCATTTATTGTGCATTTAGATGTAGTTCATTAGAATGAAAGTGCCAAATTATTCTGAGAGAATGTGAAAGTTGACTTGATTCCTGGTGTAGAAAGAAGAGCAAATGGAAAAGCATTTTGCTTGAAAATTTTTAAATATTTACTAGAATAAATATGAGATTTTTAAAGAATTTATTGATTTTTAGAGAGAGAGAGGAAGGGAGAGAGGGAGAGAGAAACATGGATTTGTTGTTCCAGTTATTCATACATTCCTTGGTTGATTCTTGTGTGTGCCCTGACCAAGGAGAGAAGCAACCACCGGGGCATATGGGGACAATGCTCCCACCACCTGAGCTACCTGGCCAGGGCAACTGTGAGGTCTTTTATACCAAAGGCTCCGTTGGCTACTCTGACTATAACATATTAATCAGTCACCATCACGATATACTTTTTCCTCTTTTCACCAAAATCCATTTCTTGACTCCTCAATACTTTATTTTAAGGAGACTTTTAAAAAAGAGGTACACAAATCTTTCTAACAGGATTTGTGGGCATCCCTGTAAAAGGTCGCAAAGAAGAGTGATGGTCGCAGTAGAGAAAGTACATTAAAATTGGTTGTAGAACCCTTCAGTAAACGTGAAGAATGCTTGAAACTTTTAGAGAAATCTAGTTTTTTTTCTAATTTTTATTTTCTAGAGAAACAATCCCTTAAAAAAAAGAACAATATAAACTGGTAAAAATTTCAGGACCTTTTATAGTTTTTTTTTCCCTTGAGGTGAAAAGTAGCTATAATTTACTATCATCCCTTGTGTTCTCTCTGTGAAAATATTTTTTACTCTTCTAATTATTTTGAAGTGGCCATCACTGCTCTATCAATCAGCACTACGAGTAGGGATGACTGCTAATACATCTTTATTGCTCATTATAAGAGCAAAACTAAGTATCTTATGCCTGTACACCCTCAGCTACATTTTTCTCAGCCTTTGGTAGGAAACCCTTTAATTTGTATCTACCAGCACTGTTAACCATAAAGACATTCCTGCAGTTGCACAGGTTCAGAGAGCAAAATCAGCAAAGGCCTGGGTGTTGCAGCCAGCACAACACACGACCAGTGAATAGCTGCTTAACTGCCCATACCTATTACATAGGGACACCTGGACAGATGAGAAAGCACCCTCCAGATGGGGAAAATGACTCCACCAAGTTTCTTGGGTATTTGCATCCACTTTAGAGTTCTGGAGAGCAAACTGAAGCAGAGAATTAACTTTCTGGGGAGTGAATCATTAATGTAATATTTATAGTTTGTATAGTTTACGATAAACATGAACAGGTATACCTACTTCCTGATCTTTTCACAAAGACAAAAAGCTTCTTTTAAAAAAATTCTTTGATATCATAAAATACAAAATGTATACACAAAGTATACAAAACAAAAACATGCAGCTTAATTAACAGAACCTACACCTGTGTAACCCTTGCTTTGATCAAGAAAGAGAATGAAGCCAGCACCCCAGTCCCTGCCACCTCCTCCCAATGCCCCCGTAGGTACGCACTGTGCTCCCTAAAACTCTTCTCAAGAGGGTTTCTGCTTTTTTTCTGTGGGGTTGCCTAAGAGCAAGCAGAGCAAGGCCTTGGGAGTGGGAGAGGGGACGGTCTGGAGGCGGGTGCCAGGAGAGGTTTGGTGGAATGGGCGTGTGGCACCATTTTCTGGATTTGTTACTGTGTATCACAGGCCTGAAGTCCAGGCATCCACAAGGGCCTGTTATCGTGGCTGCCATGCAGACTGCTCTTTATAAAAACTGCAGTGATTCAGTTCCTCCGGAGCGCGCTCAGTTCTGAACCACTCGGTGGAAATCGGCCCTGTGGAGCTGCTATGTATCTAATTCACAGTAGTAACTTGTTTCCACACACTTCCAGGACGTTAGCTTATTGCCAGTGGGTGGACAATCTCAATGAGACCCGGAAGATGCTCTCTCTTAGTGGTGGTGGTCCCTTCAGCAACCTGCTGAGGTGGGTCGTGTGCCACATAACGAAAGGAATTGTGAAACGCGAGATGCATGGCCACGGCATTGGCCGCTTCTCAGAGGACGAGATTTACATGCTGATGGAGAAGGACATGCGCTCTTTAGCGGGGCTTTTGGGTAATGTACCACACCTTCTATTCTATATTTTCTATCCTTTTTGCATGATTAGTAAAGAACTGTAAGTTTACTAATTTAAAGTAAGATTTTGATTGGTATCTTTGCATCCACGTGTAGGTTGCAGCCCCACCATGGGTTTAATTGTGCTTGGGAAGCCCCTCCCAGGGAAGCTGCCTTCGCCCATGGGTGGGTGAGGGTGCTGAGAGGAGGGTGACCTGCCCTGGCTGTAGGTGGCTGGGCTGATGTGAGTCTGAACTAGGCAGAGCCTGAATCTTAGCAGTAACGATTCATAAATATCATTTGAATTTAGGAACTTCATTGAGTGAAATGATGGCCTTTTCTGGGGACAACTAATGTTTAAGGAGCCATGCTCTCTCTGTGACTAGTCATATGACCTAGTCCTTGAGGGGCTGCTGCTTTTGTTTGGGGAAGATGGGTTTTCACTGCCTTCTCTCAGCACCCTCATGTCCATTCTGGAGCACATTAGGTACCTCACTTCTAGGAAGTGGGGTTTGAGATTGGTTTTGTTGGAACCCACCTAGTGCCCTGGGAACTGGGATCTGTGCTGGGTGTAACCTGCCCCCTGCAGGGAGACCTGCTCTGACTAGCTCCTTCCTGCTCCACATTCCAGATGCTTCCTGGACCTGGGCACCTCCACTGAACCCCAGCTTGCAGGGGGAGATCCTGATAGCACATGCAGCACTCACATCCGGTCTCGGGCAGCTTTGTTACATCGGGGTGCATGGGGGGGTGGTGTTGGCTGGGCTTCTACTCCAAACAGACATCGAAAAGCACTGCCTGGCTTGAAGAGTGACCCTGTCTGAACCTTCTGGTGCTTTTCCTGTCTGAGCCCAGGTTTGCCTGACTGATGTAAATATGAGTAGAATTAGACTCTAGTTTGTCTTGCTCCTTGGGAACGTCAGACTGGACTCCTGGCCTCACAGAGCAGGTGTGCAGAGGGTCCTTTCCTCCTTAGCAATGGCTCTGCCTGCTCCTGGCTTCCTCCCCTTCCTCACTAGCTCAGCTTTTGGGAGCCCCAGCAAACCACGTGTTGAGCCCTTGAAGTCAAGACAGAGATTATGCTGGTGACATGGTGCTCATCTCTTCCAATTTATCAGTGTGGCTCCTTAACCAGAGAGGGGTGATCATGACCTTTCTGGAGTGTTTCTGGTCAGGAGAACCAGGAGCAAGGTCCTAGCTGTAATAATGATAAACTGCCAATGTGTTTCTGGCACTTAATGACTTAGAAAAAGGCATTTTCTGCAAGTGTGGTGAGATGAGAGGTGAATGAATGGTCAATGATAGCTAGTCTGGATACCTGGCAAGTATTCAAAACTGCATCACGAATCTAGATGAATTTCTGCAATGGGAAACTGAGTGGGCTGCTCAGAAGCTGCGTTCGCTGGAGTTGGGTCCTGTATGGGGACCCAGGGAGCAGCCTGGCTCTCTCACAGAAGCACTTCTGCTGCATTTGGAGAGGGAGAGGCTCTTTGGCTGAACATCAAAGTTTTTCTTACTAAACAAGGCAAAATTATCTGCTTCTTCCTTTACCCAGGGAGAAAGCTTACTTTCAATGCCCAGATGCCTAAGAGACTCAAAATGCAAAATGACTTTCTTTTGAAATTGCTCAAGATTTGGGAAATTGATTCATCGGGATAAATTAGATACTGTTGTTTCAGCTTAACTGTCATCAATGATTTGAACACCTCCATGTCCAGGAGCTGGGGAATACAAAAATGAATTAAAGATCACCCCTGCTGTTAGGGAGCTTACAGTCCAGTGGGAGAGATGAGACTCTGAAGCATGAGTAGGCAGATTACAGCCCCTGGTTGGTGGCCCATTTTTTTTTATGGCCTATGAGTTTAAAATGGGGCCTATGGCCTATGAGGCCAAAATTATTTTTACATTATTAAAATATAAAGACAAAATGCAATAGAGATTAAATATGGCCTGGGAATCCTAAAATGTTTACCAGCTGACCATCTGGAGAGGTATGCTGGCCCCTGCTTGGAAAGAGTGACCATGCACAGGTCGGGCTGGAGCAGGTCACGTGACGGATACACTCAGGGCTGTGGGGACACAGCAGAAGCAGGGATGAAGTGGTGGGGAACTGGGGAGGACCATGCAAGAGGTTGCAGTTATGTTAGCCCAAGAAAGTAAACAGTCATTCTAATGAAGAAAATAAGGAAGGACCTTCCACGCAAATCATGAGAAAAGGACTCATGAGTGAGGGGCATTTCAGGATCAAAATTACAATGAAGATTAAAAGGTGGTTGGAGCCCTATTATAAGGGTTGACAATTATGCTAAAGGGTATGTACTTTAGCATACTGAAAACATGGAGGTGCTGCACATTTCTTAGTATTACAGGAAGAGCCATAGCTGCAACTTATACAGTGGCTCTCCTCATGCCTTAGAGGGTGGCTGAGGCCTGAGGAGTAAGTGGTAGAGACTGAAGGCAGGCAGTGGCTGTCTACGCATGTAGTTTAAAGAATTCTAATTAAATTCAAATTAAAATAAAAAATTAAATTTGAAATGAAAATTAAAGTTAGTTAATTTTAATTTCTAGTTACTTTTAATTTCAGTGTATTAAAAAGTTTTTTTACATCCAGACCAAGTAAAAACAGAATAAAAAATATGATTTGATATATGAAACACATTAATATACTTGTTATGATTAGCTAGGAGGAGGACCATAATTCTCTGAACACTGAAAAGGCATTTGATGATGGAATTAAGTATCTGTTTCTGAGAGAAACTGTTAGTAAAAGAGACTTGAAGACTAGTTTCTCAACATGGTGAAAGGACTGCACCAGTAGCCAGTGTCATAGTGAATGAGGGGTCACTGGGAGCATCTCCACCATGCGGAAGACACGGGCGCCTGTGCTCACTATTCTTTATGTAGTTTTGGGAGGGCCTGTCAATGAAATAGAGAAACTTGAAAAAAGATGATATCTCCAGTGTTGGAAAGAGCAGACAAAATGATTATCTATGGAAATTAAGAGATTATGTAGTTAAAATAATGGGGAAACAACTAAAGTTATTACAGATAATGAGAGAACTCAGTAACTACAAAAGTTACAAACAGGTTAATCTGCAAGGTTTTTTTAAACATCCAAATAACAATTTAGAAATATAATTTTAAAAATTCCATTCACAATAGCAATACAATTTTAAAATATTAGAAATATGATTCATGAGCCCTGACTGGTGTGGCTTAGTGGGTTGGGTGGTGTTCCACAAACTGAAATGTTGCCGGTTCAATTCCTGGTTGGGACATGTGCCTGGATTGTGGGCCAGATCCCCCACTGGGGGCGTGCAAGAGGCAACCGATTCATGTTTCTCTGGCACATAGATGTTTCTCTCTCTCTCTCTTTCTACCTCTCTTCCCCTCTCTCTAAACATAAAAAATTTTAAAAAAGAAATATGATTTATGAGAAATATTCATTGCCTACAGAAATAAAATCAAACAATCCTAATAAGAGATAGGCTTTTTTTAAAAGAAAATGGAGAGTGTACTTTCATTCATTTATTTATTTGTTCATTCAAGATTGATGCCTATAGATATCAATTGCAGTTTGTCAAGTAAAATGACAAACCCAGTTCTGTCATTTACTAGCTTTGTGACCTTGGGCAAGTTTCTAAACTTCTCTAGGCCTCAGTTTCCTCATGTGTAAAGTGGGGACAATAATGGTGAGAAGAAAACTAATACACGTTAAGTGCTCAGAATAGTGCCTGGCAAACAAACAGATGATAAGCAGATGTAAAATTCTGTTGTGACAGGGTCAGGAAGGAGAGGCTCACCGTGCTGTGAGAGCCCCTAGTGGCAGGGTTGCCTCCTGGTCAGCGCTGCTCCCTGTTTGGTTCTGCACGTCCCCACGTCCCTTTGGGAAGGTGTGTGTGTTTGAAGCAGAGATTCCACGTACACAGTGAATGCTGCATTTTTACCTCATTCAATGAGTATACACATCAACTGTTTCCATCCTCCTCCTTAAAGGGTGAGAGTCAAGAAGTGCTGTATGGAAAATATGAAAATCAAGAACAAAAATTTAAAAAAGTTAGGTTTTGGGGAAGCAGTGTGGGAGGAGGCAGGAAGCCTAGTGGCCCTCACATGAGAGAGAGAGAGTTCTGGAGTCAAATCCTCTGTGTTCATACATTGGACCCTACCAGTTCTTAGCTGTCTGACCTCACATGAATAACTCAAGTTTTTCCATCTGCAAAATGCATTCAGAACAATACCTACATCATAGACTGTGAGGACTAAATGCGAATTTAGGTAATGTACTTACTTTAATGACTGGCACATCATAAATGACAAATAAATGTTAGCTATTTTCATTATCACTTTCACAGATTTTATGTGTGAAAAGGGAAAGGGGGGAAGGTCTTTGGGGGAAAAAAACTTTCTTCTGATTTTAAAATTTAATTGTAGAAATTTGGGAAGGTTCAGAAAAGCACAGAGAAGGAAAATGTCACCCTAATCTTATAACCTATTACTAACCACAGTTACCATTTTGATGCATATCTTTCCAATTTTTTATGCATAATTTTGAATTATATATGTATGTATATACACATAATTTCTTGACCTGTCTGCCCCCACTTAATATATTGCAAATGGTTTCTTTTGTCATTAAGAATTCAATACCATTCAGTTTTGTGTACCTGGGAACACACCTCATGGTGCTATAAGACCATCAGCCAAACTCCACTTTGCCCTCTGCCTCTTTTATATTTTTGTTCTGTTATTAATCCTGAATCTACAGGTATGATCTTGAGGCAGAAGGAAAATAAGACAGAATAAAAATAAGAAATATATAGTTGCATCCTGTGTTAGCACCGAGATCCCCAGCTATGCCATGAGATATGAGTTTAAAGTAAGAACAGGAGATGAAGTCCAGCACGAATCAGGGTCACACCACCCATTTGCCACAGGAGGAAATGGAGACACAGGAAGGGTCTGTGACTTGTGCACAGTCACACAAAGAGTGAAAACTGGAGCCAGGAACCAAAGCCAGGCCTCTGACTCCAGATCCCTGCTAGTTCTCCCCAACAACTGCTCTGAAGTTCCTCATGAATTGCGACTTGAAGTGGGTTTGTGTTTGCCAAGATGACTCATTCTGAGCATTTTCTGAAGTTGTCACAACTAAGCAAGTTAAAATGTAGTTTTCAAAGTAATTTTTAAATGCGTTTTATAATGTGCTCCTGGAGGCTAAGTAGAGAATTAAATAAGGAGTTTTATCATTGATTCAGATTTCCTGCGCTGTGTGAGTTGAGGTCATACACTTCTTTACTTAGGAGGCTGGCTCCCCAACAAAGAAATGTGTTAAAACTCAGTCTGAAGTGCATAAATATTTGAGGAGGAATGATGTCTTTTTGAAGCTGCAATTGAAAGAGCCAAGTAATAAAGTGGAATTTGTTAATGGAAGTGAGAAAAACAAGCTGATTGCCAGCCAACTGCACTTGACTAATGACAAATTTAAAGCACTCCTCCCCGCCGCCCCCCTCCTTCTCGCCTTTTATTAAGACATAAACATGGCTTGGGAGTCTTTATTTTTCAGGGTCCTTGTTCACACTGGATTGGCGCATGTCAAAGAGTCAAATCTCTTGGTTATTTTTAATAAACACCAGTATGTGATCTCAACGATTTAATAAAGAGTAAAGGGAGGCAAAATAGCACTTCTTTTCAAAGGCAATAAAAAGGAGTCACTTGCCATGTGTACTTCCTGTCACCTTTCTCAGCGTGTATAGTTACAATGTGGGATAGTTTTTCAGGATGAGTTAAAAAATAAAATAATTTTAAAGTACATAGATACTTGATTTAGTTCTTAGTTAAATAATATATAGAAGATTAAAGGAAGCTTTTGTGTTTAGTAATAGAAAATTTCTAGCCCGTCGTTAACCAGACATGCCTTTGGGGTTCCGTGCCTCCAGACTGGAAAGTCTCGCTCAGGGCAAAGGCGATGTGGCTCAGGAAGCAGATGGACTGCGGCAGAGTCAGGGGTAAGGAAGAGGTACCAGAAATCTGTGAAGAACAAGGCACCACTTGGCAGACCCCCTTACCCCTCTGGTGTGCCGGGAGAGGGGAGGGTTGGTCTCAGGGAGCTGGGATTCCAAAGGGGGAAGCTGGAATCTAGGAAGATGTAGATGAGGGGAGGGATGTGGTCACTGCAGCAAGGGGGCCGCCCTCTCTGGGGAGTATGCCTTTGGTTGTTGCCAAGTCCTTTCGGTGGGTTCATACTCCATATCTGTTGTTCTCACATTTCTTCCAGTCACAACACAAGACTGTATTTTAATGCCTTTGGAAGGCAGTTTTCATAAAGTTGAGCTAAGAGTTATTAAGGAAAGCTGAGGTGGGAACCCCTTGTGTGTGGGTCAGGGTGGAGTGCTGCTGGGCCCGAGATTCCTCTCTTGTCTCTAGTGACGGTAGAGCTCAGGCTGGGGTAGCAGCCTGCAGGATGAGGCGGAGTTGGGGGTAGTTCAGATTGTGACAAAGGAGTCTTAAAGAAGCTGTGCATTTATCTGAGTGCAATGAGGCAGATACTACCAGAATCTAATGTGTCTTCACTTTTAATTGGGCTGTTATAGATCCTATGTGGTGACAGCAGTTATCTGATAGGGAAAGCCAATTGGTTTGAGAGAGTTGGTACAGAGAGTTAGTTTGGGAGAGATAATCATATGGGGGAGAATAATAAAAATACAGTTTCAGTTATGATGCTCAGCTATGCACCATTGGTGAGCAATAAATATGTGCCGAATGAACAGCAAATCTGGCCTCTAGGATCTGTGGATCTGGGCATACTTTCTTAGTAAAATATTGAAATTTGTGAATGCAGTTAAGAAGTGGAATCAGAAACAGTGATGGGTTCTTCAGATGACATCTTCAATTTTCTATCAAAGAACGTAATTTCCAGTCATGGCTAGAGACTTAAGAGACAGAGCATACTTGTAGTAACTGGCATTCAGACAGAAGGGCAATGCCTTTGACTGGGGACTGTGTGAGTGTACCTGTATGGGCAAACACACAAAGGTGTGCCAGGCTCTTTGTGAGGGGCTGAAGAGACAGTGGTGAACAAGTTGGGCACAGTCCTGAGTGACCAGAGCTGTCACTCAAGGAAGATAGTGTCATAAACATCTACAATGTAGCAAACCTAGGAGACATGCCATATGGAGAAATACAAGGTGCAATAGGGCATTGTGCAGGGGAAACTAACTTGGTTGGCGGGGAGGGGTTGTGGAAGGCCTCTTCGAAGGGATGACGTGTAAGGTGGGCTCTGAAAGATAAGCTAGAGTTAGGTAGGGATGTGTGTTGGGAAGAGGAACCGGGGTAGGACAGGGAGGAGATTAACATGGAAATACAAGGCTCTGAGATGAAGAGCAGCTGGGATTCTTTAAGGAACGAAAAGATGGCCAGTGTGTCTGGAAACTGTAAGAGCTGAAGTGTGGCATGAGGTGAGGTAGGCAGGGGCTAGATCAGGCAGGCCTATGTCTCCTAAATCATTTTGGGCTTTGTTTTTAAGAGCAATGGAAGCCATGAGAGGTTGAAAGTAGGGAAGTGGCATGACCTTATTTATATTTACTGTGCCGGAAGGGCCAAGAATAGATTTGGGGGCCCGGTGAGAAGGCCATCGTAGTCCAGGAAAGAGAAGATGGTGCTGTGGACTACAGCCAGGGTGCTAGAGTTGGGCATCAAATGGTGGATTAAGGCTATAGTTTAGAGACAGAATTGGCTAAAATTTAGTGATTTGATATGTGTGTATGGGGCAGGGTGAGGGTGGTGATAGTGAGGGCAGGGGTGTGGAATAACCAAGTTCTTGACATAAACTTACTAAACAAAATAGTGAATAGACTTGAAGAACACTGGAGGAGAGGGAAGATTATATCTTTAAGCTGTGGATGTTAAGTTGAGTGTGATATTCCTGCGAGACAGGCATGAGGGTGGAAACAAAGAATATGATAAAGGCGGCCATTTCTATCAGTGGGGAAAGACAAACCAATTCAGTAAATGGTTCTGGGACAGCTGGCTAACCATTCGGAACAAAATAAGTACAATCTTGACTTTATGTCATACACCTGAACAAATTGCAAATGGGTTAAGCAGTTCAATGTAAAAAATAAAATAATGAAGTTTTAAGGATAAAATGTGGAAGACTTTTCTATAATCTTGAAGTTGGGCAATTTTTTCTGACATGGCATGAAAGAGAGAAACTACAAAAGAAAAGTTGAATTGCTAGATTACATGAGAAAAATAAAACAAACCTCCTCTATGTCAAAAATCTTCATAACTCAAGTTAAAATTGAAATGGTAAGCTGGAAAAGTGTTTGCAACAGGTGACAAAAGCATTAACATTACTAAATATATGAAGAGCTTCTACAAATCAATGAGAAAAATGAATACCTGAAGGGGAGAATTAGGTGAAAGAGATACAAAGACAATTTGCAACAACAATACAAATGATGAATTACTACATGAAAAGTGTTCAACCTCTTTAGTATTGGGCTGGCCAAAATGTTTGTTTAGCTTTTTCCATATGATGGCTTGAGTAGTGTTTAGTAGTCTTGAACTTTATTCGAAACAATTTTGTTAGATTGTATTGTGACAGCCATCATTATCAGCATGCATTAAAAAGAAATCCAAATTGGTGAATATTTGTGCAGCCATTTTAATATTGAAGGAGATATGCAACATTTTCAGCTTATTATGATTTATTATTTCAAGAAAGGTAAAAATAACTGAAATGCAAAAAGAGATTCGTGCAATGCATGGAGAAGGTGCTGTGACTTACTGAACTTGTGAAAAGTGGTTTGTGAAGTTTCTTGGTGCTTTTGACATTTTGGCCAAATCATTCTTTTCTGTGGGGTTGCCTTAGGCATTGGACGATGTTTAGCAGCTCCCCTGACCCCTACCCACCAGAAGCCAATAGTGGGAGATAGCCAACACACTCAAAATAGCCAAATCAATAAAGTTATTGGTGAAAATAAAAAATGTGCTTCCCAGCAATTTTCATCAGTTTGGATCAAATAAAATCTTATAAAAATTAAAAAAAAAAAGAAAACTGTGTCTTTTATTTTACAGAAAAACTAAACAGACCTTTTGGCCAATTCAATAATTAGAGCAATGCAAGTTAAACGATGAAGTAAGCACCAGTCTCAAACTGGCCATTTTTTTTAAAAAAATATAATGTGATGTATTGGCCAGGGGTTTGGGGGATGCACTGACACTTTGCTGGTAGGAATTAAAACTGGTACATACTTTCTAAAGTTGCATTCCACAGTTTTAAAAGTCACAGAATTTGCTCTGGCTGGTATGGTTCAGTGGATTGAGTGCTGGCCTGTGAACCAAAGGGTCGCGGGTTCCATTCCCAGTCAGGGCACATGCCTGGGTTGTGGGCCAGGTCCCCAGTAGGGAGCATGCAAGAGGCAACCACACACTGATGTTTCCCTCTCTCCCTCCCTTCCTCTCTCTCTAAAAATAAATAAATAAAATCTTTTTAGAAGTCATAACATTTTACAGATTGTAAATAATTAAATTTTTAGGATTTTTTTCCTAAGAAAATTATGATTTATCTATAAAGAAGATTACAATATTGAAACATTGAAATCTTACAGTTGTTGTTGGTATGGAGTTTTTATCTTGTGTCCCTAGTTTTTGTTTGAAGTGGTAACAGGGAACTTAGTTACTTGAGGCATTTGGCTGCTCTCCCTTTCCCCGCCCTCCTCTCATGCCCTTATATTGTCATCTAGCTCCTTTCAGGTGGGGATGTTATGGTCGAACCATGGCAGAACACACATAAATTGGAATATCTTTAGGTGCCAACTTGTGGCTTATTTGTGAGTAATTTGCATTTCTCTTGGGAAAAAGGATATGATTTCATTAGTTTTCTTTGGTCACAGACACACCTAAAGAAATCAGTCACTGCAAAGGATGCCCTGAAGAGCTAAGCAGTGGGCCATGGCGTGGGGAGGTTGAGGGCAGTGGCACACCTACAGGTTTTGTTTAAGGGTGCAAAGTTAAGTGACAACAAGGAGAAAGCCAAAGCACTCACCTCATAATTTGCTTCTACGCAGGTAAGAATTGAAATGCAAACTAAGTGAAGAGGTCGCTAGAGAGCACTTCAATATCTGTAAACAACTAACAGACTAATAAGCAAACTCATTGTTTAAACATTATTTTTGCATTGGTTATATACCAGGTGCTAGGCTAGGCTCTTGGGAAACAAAGATGAATGAGAATCATCTCTACCTTCAAGAAGCTTACAATCTAGTGGTGCTCAAGTCCTAGGATGGGAAAAATTTCCCATGTGATCTTGCAACTCTGATTGTAGTCTTTCAGCAATGGGAAGGATAGGGAACATGTCAGAGGTGGAGATAGGAAATTGTCCCAGTTTCTAAAAGGGGAGGGAGAAATAGAAACTGGTAATGAAATAATATGCTAAAATGAGTTATTAAGTAGATAGTTTTCATGAAGGTCTGTCATTGGTTTATAATGAATAAATCATATCAAAAAGTGACCACTCTGCCTTCTTGACTTGCCAGACTGACCAGTTGGAGACACCATCTCTTGATTTCTTCAAACCACTGGATTCCATCTCATAATGTTCTTGTGGGCAAGATGGCTGGTTTTCAAAGGGGGCTCCATGACCGTGGCCGCAAAGTTCATTGAGTGCTCTGGTGGGGAGGAGAGGGTCTCTCCCCACTCCTGCTTCACCTACAGCAGCTCCTCTGTTATCTGTTTGTACAGGGTGGGGCAAAAGTAGGTTTACAGCTGCTTGTATGGGAAATGGACTTATTAATAATAATTAATAATTAATATAATAAGTAATGAATAATAATTAACAAGGGAAATACTTATTAATATTGATTAGCAGATTAATAATAAGTAAGTAATAAATGGTATTTGTTAATAGTAATTAATAAATAATAATTTGGGAGTAAACTCTGTGTTTCACATCCTCACAACTATAAACCTACATTTGCCCCACCCTATGTGTTGGAAGTCTGCTGGGTTTTGTTTGATAGACAACTTCCCCTACCAAATAAAAAATGTGAAAGTCTGTGGATTAATTGTGGTGCATTTGTGGCTGGTTCAGTGGCTGCATCCTCACAGTGCCACTTAATAGATTGATACAACCTTAAGAGAGCTCTCCAGGGACTCTGCTCTTGACTTTTCTCAATGTCCTGTTGGCAACTTTAAAGGCATACTTAGTGGTTTTTGAATGACTCTAGGCTGAAGGATAGCTAAAAAAATTGGACAGGAAAACCAGGAATCAAAGCTTTCATCTTGACAAGAAGAAACCTAATAGGGATGCGTCAAATTCTGTACCAGGTCCCCAAATTGAATTGCACAAATCTAGGATGAAAAGAGACATGTGAAAAAAGACTTATGATTTTGGTTGATTTTTATCTCAGTATGTCACCAATGTGATGGGCTGCCAAAGAAGCTAATACAAACCCAGCCTGTTTAATCAGAGCGGTGTCCTTTCTGGAACTTTATCCCAGAGTGTGTCAGGCAAACTTGTTCCATATTCCCAGGCACCTGGTGCTTTCTTCCTGAGAGCACTCCCTGCCTCCCTGCACCTTCTCTTGGTGATTTGGTTTGACTGCCTCCTCAGCTGGAGTTTGCTCCAGGTCTGGTGGATTCATTTCTGTCTCCAGGGCCTGAGTGCCTGGCACACATTAGGTGGCTAACCCAATTGTTTCTTGAATCAAGAAGTACATATTCAGTTGTGGAGTCCATCTTTTAAACTTTTTTTAAGAAAGATTTTATTTATTTACTTTTAGAGAGAGAAGAAGGGAGGGAGAAAGAGAGGGAGAGAAACAATGTGTGAGAGATACATTGGTTACCTCTCACATGCCCCCCCCCCCAACTGGGAACCTGGCCCACAACCCAGGCATGCGCCCTGACTGGAATAGAACTGGTGGCCTTTCAGTTCGCAGGCTGGCACTCAATACATTGGGCCACACCAGTGACAGCTAGGACCTATCTTTTAAAAAGAACTTGGCCAAACTAGAGTGCATCCAGAGAAGGATGGTTAGGAAGATTGTTAGTCTCAAAACAATTTTATGTTAGGAATTTGAGGATCCTGGGGATGGATAGGCTGGAGAAGTGAAGATATATGGATCATATGCTAGTTTTTTTTTTTTTTATTGAAAGTGGGGGGTGACTTAGGTTACTGCAGATGATGAACATATTTGGGGAGAGGAGGATGGAGCATGTATGTGGGAAAATAACAATGGATCGCAACTTGGGGTAAGGCAGCACTTTAAAATAGACCTGTCCAGAATTGGAAGGGCTTGTCTTGTGTGGTCGGAGCAGACTTCTGTGGAATTACCCAGCGTGCAGTTGATGGACAGGAGAGCTCAGGAGTCTCTTTGCAGATGATGAGATCTTTAATGAGACAGGGTCTCTGCAGTCCTTCCAGTTCTGGTGGTTTCATGGTTTTTATATTCATTCTCCTGAGAGGAGCAAAGACAGTTTCCTAAGCTATAAAACAAGGCAAGGCCAAAGTGGAGATTCAGTTGCTCATTCTGGTTGATCTCTTGGATTGTGATTTATGTTTAGGTGGCTACTCATGTCTTCCGAAGGCACAGTGCTTTCAGTGGTCCAAATTTCCTCTGTATCTTTTGTTATTAAATCTACTTTTGAATAACAATTGGTTTCTAATAATCTCTCTTCTAATCTTCCACTTCTTTCAAAGTGATTTTTTACTCAAGGCTTTGGACACTAGCAAACTTGTTTTTGTTTTTAAGGCACCAGGGAATAGGCTGTTTTGATAGCTGCTCTTCATACCCTGTTTAATCGCGTTGGGCAACAGCACTGCATTCACATTAGGCCCCCGGGCCTAGGCTGGGAGCCACCTGGAGCCCAGCAGCCACACACCGGGCCTCCCAGTGAATGACAGGGGGAAGGGTTCATGCCTAGGCACTAGAAAAGGGTGAGAAACGTTAGGTCACTTCTGTGCATGTTTTTGCATAGTTAGCATATGCTGAGTAATTGTGAGCAGAGGGCAGAGGAGGGGAAATAGAAGTAATTATGCCCATTAGTCTAGCTAGAAAGATGAAATCCACAGATAAAGAAGAAAATGATAGATAGTATGAGGAATGTTCTGGAGCCTCAAAGCAATGTTTCCTAATGCAGGTTCTAAACCCTTTCCAAATAACCTGCCTATCGGATCACTGGTTCTTAGCCCTGATTGCTCATTAGAATCACCTGGGGGGCTTTTAGCTCACAGCTGCGCAGGCCCTATGCCAGGCCACGGAACTCTGAGTCTCTGGGAGTGGCCTAGGGTGGGGGAAGGTGCTTTTTAAAGTTCAGCAGGTGATTGGAATGTGTTCTTATCTACTATAAGGCAGGGGGAAGGCCTGAAGGGGGAAGAGGGAAGGGCCAAGTGTGGGCCAGGGTACGAGGAGGACAGGGGTGAAGAGCCATGGGAGGGACCATTGGAGGAGGCTGACTGTGCCTTGGTTTGGGCAGGTATGAAAGGGGGAAATTGTAGTCCTTATAAGGGAGGCAATAAAATTCAGAACAAACCAGGCTTACTTTGCAGTTTTGTTGAGAGGGCAACCCTGGTTGGGTCCATTTGCGTGGTACTTAGCCCAGTCCTTTCTGATTTCTGTGTCAAAAACCTAGTATGTAGACTGCAGAATTCTTGTGTGGGTAAATCTTGGGCCCTCATTCTAACAGCATCTTGAGATGTTGTGGTCTTACGGTGCCTCTGAGAGCGAGTTATCTCACGGATGAGAAGGCCCAGTGAAGGTCAGAGCGGCTGGAGACTGGTTCTTGGGCTGCTTAGCTAATGAGTGCTTTTTTTTTCTTTCTCCTGTACAACCTCTGTGTGTTTGCCTTGGTGGCTAGTTAAAAATCATATGCAAGGATGGTAATAATTTGATTTGGAAACCATAAAATCTATTTTTACCTTTATTGATTGTTTTCCAGTGGGAGCTTACAAGTTCATAATGGAGCCTTGTACTCACCAACTGAAGTGGAAGGGATTCACTCTGAGAGGTCTTTGCATATTATTCAATAACTCTAAATTGCTCCATGCTCACTAGTGGAGAGGACCATTAGACCAGGTACTCAGAAAGCATCAACTCTTCTTTTCAAGCATCCTGCCCACTCCAGAGTTCCTGAGAGAGGAAGGGATGGCCTGGGGGCCTGGAAATCCTTAACTAGCCAGGGATTGCTGGGGACAAGTGCTGCTCTCATTGAAGTGTTTGCAGCCTGGCCAGAGTTGTGGTTCCCTTCCCATTTCATTGTTGCTATCTCGATTGCTGAAAATATGTTGCTTACTCATGAAAATATAAAAATTACTGGTAGAGGAATAAAATTAAATACTAATCATTACCAAGCTCTGAGACATCTTTGTGGTTTATTTAGTAACATGAATTGGTTGGTATAATGCTGCCCAAAGTGATCTGGTCTCTATTGTATCCTGGGGGTGGTCTGTTTCTTCCTCTGAGAATAGTGACTTTGTGCTTAAATTTTCAGGGTTCCAATTACTGAGTGATTAGAATAAAAGAAAGAAAAGAAAATATAGGATAGCATCGTGAGACAATAGGTTTGTAAATGTATCAGCACACATCTCGTAGGTGCTTATGCATTAGAGTGATACAGACAGAGGAGGCTCAGTGCTTTCCTAGAGCACCAGGTTGGGAAGCCCTCCCCATGTGCATTCTGCTGGCTGATTTGCGCGTATGGAATTCAGTGAGCAGACTGCCCACCTCAGGGAGGAATTACAGATAAATGATGACCCGATATGTCCTAATACATTAAGTCAATTCTTTGGTCCTTGGTGAACCCAACAACATATTTTTATTTATTGAAGTTATTCAGTTTCTATTGAAAAAACTGTAATCAACCCATAAAAACTTGAAAAGAACTTAGATATGTTCCATAATTCTATCACTTAACTCAGTACCTATTTTCTATTTGCCTGTGTCTTCCTCATGCATATTTTTATGAATTTTATTTTTGATGTATACATCTGCTTGTATTCCACTCATTTTTAAAGAAAACAAAACATTTTTCTGTGTGACATATTTTAGAAATTCATCTTTTTAAATAGCTGCATGACATTTTATTATGTTGGAAAGTATTATTAATTCCCTTAGAGTTGGTCCTCTTTTTTAATAGATAACTCTAAATTAAATTCCTGCATGCTTGACTTCTGAGGAATTATTTACTCGAGATACACTCATAGGAGGGAAATCCCCGGTGAGGCGTTATGAACACCGGGAAGTCCGTGCCTAGGCACTGCCATGGTTTGCCAAAAGGGAAGCGCAGTTACCAAGTGACCAGTGAAGGACTGAGTTTGAGGGCTCATCAGTAACAGGACTTATTATTGAAAAATAATTAACCACTTTATTCATTATAAAACTGGTATCTTAAGGTTATTTTGTTTTCCGATTCTTTAATCACTTGTAAGAAACATATTTTCTTCTGATTTTTTCCTAATTATGTGTCTTATGTGAATTAGTGTTCCAATCCTTTGTACATTTTTTAAAATTAAATCTTGAGGTTTTCTTTAAAATGTAATTGGTCTACTTATATCTCACAGATATAGTTCCTGAGTGATGTTCGTGGCAAATATTTTCTCTGTCTTACTTGGAATCTTAACGGCTTATGTGAATGGACAGTCTTACTCATGGTCAGCCTCTTCAGTCCCACCCCACTGTAGGCACTCACGGTGCTCGTGTGGACCTTTTGGCTGACACCTCACAGCCTTGCACCCGGTCCCTGCAGTGATCTCTGCTCCTCCTCTTGAGCTGCTTTCTGCCACAGGTCAGCTCCAGACTCAGACCACATCTGGGCTGTCTGACATCGGACCAGGACCTCACACCTGCCAGTGTGCTCTCTCTTACACCATCTCACTCCCTTGCTTGATCACTGACTGCCTCCAGATCTCAAGCTTCTTTCTCATTCACCTTCCCTCCACTTGCCATTTTATTAGTCCCTTCTTGTCTGACCTTCCTCTCACTCAGCTGAGCCAGAAACCATGGGAGCTGCATCTTCAGTCAGCTCCTTTAAAGATTTATTTATTTTTATAGAGAGGGGAAGGAGGGAGAAAGAGAGGAAGAGAAGCATCAATGTGTGGTTGCCTCTCATGTGCCCCCAGCTGGGGACCTGGCCCCCAGCCCAGGCATGTGCCCTCTCTGGGAATCAATGTAATGACCCTTTGGTTTGCAAGCTGGCACTCAATCCACTGAGCCACACTAACCAGGGTTCCAGTCAGCTCCTTTAGCCTTGTCAGCCTCTCTCTCCTCTCAGCTGAGTCCCAGCTTGTCCACCAATGCCTCTCTTCAGGAGTCAGAGACCAAATTCTCATCTCTTCAACCTTTATTTCTTCATAGGTTTCTTCTACTTACCATGTTAAGTCTTTCCTATCTTTGAAAATAACATTACAGCCCTGGCCAGGTTGCTCAGTTGGTTGGAGCATTGTCCTGTGCAGCAAAAGTTTGAGGGTTCAATCCCTAATCAGGGCACAGACCTAGGCTGTATGTTCGATCCCTGGTGGAGATGCATATGGGAAGCAACCGATCCATATTTCTTTCTCACATCAATGTTTCTCTCTCCTTCCCCACCCCCTGCCTCCCTCTCTACCTCCCTCCATCTTTCTCTCTCCCCTCTCCTCCTCCCTCTCCCTCCCTTCCTTTTTCTCTCAAATCAATAAACATATCTTTGGTTGAGGATTAAAAAATAATAATAAATAAAAAGCAACACTCCAATTCTGTCCTGTCCCTTGTTTTCCCTTCACACAGAAGCTTATTTGAAATGTAGCAACAACCATATTCTTCACCTAGCTCCCATTTACTCTTGAGTCACTGCATCCTGACTCCTGTCCTGCTTCCAAATTATGTGTGAAAGGGTAAACAACACCGCCCATCACCAGATCCATCTAAATGCCTTTTGTTTTAGTTTTTTTTTTTTATTTTGTCCTTTTGGAAGTAAGAAACTTCTACCTGAGGGAGAGACTTTGAGAAGTCTCCTCCCTGATGTAAAGCTAATGAAAATGAGGTTTCTTTGGTGATTGAAGTACAAAGGATTCAGGCTTTCTCTTCCCCATGTTCAACTCTTTGGATTCCAAGGTGTCCCAGGGGAGGCATTAGTCTCTTGCTACTTCAGGTGATGCCCTGGTGGTTGGGTGTAATCTACTAACACATGTAGGCACTTACTTTTCATACATTAATTTATTTACTGCTGACAATGATCCTATCTATTAGGAAATTTGGACCCAAAGAGGTTATGTCCAGGGACACCTAGCTAATAAATGGTGGAGCTTGGATTTAGACCTACAGTTGCCCAGAAGAAGCCAGAAGTCATTGCTGAATATTTTTAGCCTTTATCTTTCTTATTGGATAAGTAACCATTTCTATCCCTTCTTCCCTGACTCTCCTTTTCAGGTTTCTTAAATCTTGATGGTTCTCAGTATTCTTCCCTGCCCCCCCCTCCCCATTCATCTCCTGAATTCAGCTGTTTTCTGTATTTTCACCGAGATGTCCCACAGCCACCGCAAATTCAGCTTTTCCCAAAACAGAACTCCTCACCCTCCCACCAAACCAGCATGCCTTCCTATAACCTCTCCTGGTGAATGGTACTGTTGTTCATTCAGTTATTCAAGTTGGATGCCAAAAACTCATCCTGGATTTCTCCTTCTCCATTACCCTCCACCTGGCTTTCAAAGCCCTACACTGCCTGGGTCCTGCCTTCTTTCTGATCTCATTTCTGACCCCTGACCTCTTGCTTACTGTATGCCAAATATACTGGTCTTCTCTCAGCTTCACAGACACACCAGTGACCTTAAGGCATTTGTCTTAGCTGTTTTTTTACCCTGCCTAAAGTTCTCATCCTCAAGATCTTTCCAGTGCTGGATCCTTCTTGACATTTCTATCTCTGTGTATATATCACTGCCACAGAGAGGCCTTCCCTTTCCACCCACGGTAACGTGGCTGCCAGTGACCCTCTATTACATCACCTTCCTGTAATTCTCTGCATAACTCATCCCCAACTAATAAGCTTTTGTATTGATTGAATGATTTATTTATCATCTCTCCATGTGACGTAGACTCCATGAGAGCAGTGACTTTGTCTTCTGTTAGTCCCTGTCTCGCAAGCACCCAGAGGTGTTTTTTGCATATAATCAAAATAATATTATTAAGAACTAACATTTATGGATCCTTTCCAATATGCCTTTACAAATAGTAGTACAATATATAGTACCTTTATATGGTAATATAATATATACTTTCATAATATACATGATGTATATTATATATTAATTATATAACATTCAATATAATAAATTATAGAATATATAACATATATTATGTATATATGTAAGTGCAATATCTACTATATATTTGTATAATATATACATATTTATGTATGTGTATGTATGTATATATATCTTTATGGTACTATAAAAACAATACTTATTCTCATAAGGTTTTGGAAAACTAAATGAACTAGAAACTATTCTTAGTAACTCTCACTAAAGCTATATGAGGCCAATATTATTATCACCAACATCATCATCATCATCATCATCATCATCATCATCATCATCATCGGTATTATTGTGTCTGGTTTGTGAATGAAGAAACTGAAGTACCGGTTACTTAACTTACCTGACATAACATGGCTAATGAGCATTGGGGCCAGGCTTGGGGCCAGGAGTCTGTCTCTAGAGCCGGATGCTCAATAAGTGTTTGCTTACTGCATGAATAGGTACAATTCAACTCCAGGGTGCCTGCCAGACACCTCACTCTCCCACTTCCTGTCTGCCCCAGAGCCATAGTAGAGGTACCCAATGTCTCATGTCTGGATTTTGCCATAGCTTTTTAGCTGGTATCCCAACCTCCAGTTTTGTCTTTTTAATTCCAGGAGAGTGATTAATCTAAAATGGAAATCAGAAGCGTAGGCTCCCAATTATTTTAGACTAAAATCCAAACTCCTTTTCTTCACAATCTGAATTCTACTCACATCTCTCTCCTCCTTTCTCCTTTCTCCCCCATGCACACCTCAATTCCTGCCACACCAAGTTACCGTTGGATTCCTGAAGCCCACTGTGCTGTTTTCAGCTTCAGGCCTTTACACAGTGTTTCCTTGCCTTGCTGAATTTGAAAGTCTCTTACTTAAAAACTTCTGAACATTCCTGCCAAACTCCTCTAACCCCATGGGGCTACCTATGTTGGGTGTTTCTCTTCTGTCCTGTTTCATTCTCTGCATACTTCCATCATGGAAGTACTACATCATACTTGTCTGGGCTCTTCCTGTGCTTCCCCCTTCCTCCATGTTTGCCCCAGCCTTGCCTGTGGGCCTCATTATTTTGAAGGAATTGGCTCTAACCCTGGTACCTAACAGGAGGCCTGGTAAATAGTAGACAATAACTATTTGCTTAATGAACACTAACTTCCAAATGGAATTTGAGGCAATCCACACATAAGACAGGGCAATATAATATATTCAACATTAATACAAAACTCTTAGAAATCAATTTAGAAAAAAATCATGTTTTTGGAATGAGTATTTCTGTAATTGGGCAGAATTTAACTTTGAGTTTTTTGGCCACCAAGATGAAATGGAAAATGTATGGGGCAGGTTTGTGTTTATTTTCTGGGAAAAGGAAACACAGGTTCTTCAATTGGGACAACAATTTTTTGGGGTCCTGAATTCTAGGAAGAAATTCTTCTATGGATGTTATATAAGGGAGATTGGATTTCCTTACGGATGGTGATTTTAACATTAACATTTGTAAAAAATTGTTTTAATAAAACTCAAGGTTTAACATCGAATTGCAGCTCCAAAGGCATTTGTCTGGGGACTACTTCAATATAATTCCAATATCTTGTTCCTGATATAACTTATTTAGGGGTGGGGCTTGGAGAACCTAGAGGTTTTGATAACTTGTCCTACAACTATCACGTGGGCACCTTAGACTGACTTTCTAATCAGTTATGTTTTTCAGGAAGGGGTTGAAGGCAAGCTTTGGCTAGTCCTGAGTCTGCTATTTTACATTTAATTCTTTGGTGGCTACCAGAGGTATAGCTCTTCCATGTTGTTTGGAAAAGAGAGCTCTTTTCAAGGTCCAGCCTTGAGTATTCTCTCAGGAGAACTTAAGGGCTGACTTGCTGTGCTGCTGGTTAGAAGGCCATCTTGCCTTTGCAGAAGGTGAGCTGTAGCAACAGGGGCAAGGCCAAAATCGTTCTTCATGAACTATTAGCTCAGGTACCTATACAAGCCCCTGGATGACCCCCAGAGTTCTGCATCCTAGAGTCCTATACCGTCAAGTATTGGGAGGCGTAATTTTGGTCTAAAAGATTTAAGGGTAGGTATTATAAAGTGGTTGCCATTCACTGAAAAATATATTTATTATCTACTGTGTGCTGGGCACCAGGATGGGCCCTGGGAGATGCAGCCTTAGCACTCAAGTGGAGCTCATCATGTAGTGTGATTCCTTCCACAGCTTGTACAATTTAGACAGAATCACAAGAGAACCATTCTGATGAGACTGTCAGAGCATCCAGGTACCAGTAAGCCCCAAATAGTTGAGTTCATTTGTCTGTTAGATGAGGGTCTTGTCCATTTAAACATTGGGTGCCAAATATTATAATTTAGGATTTAACATGGTTGACACATGTTTTCCTTGATACATTATTACTGAACAAGATCAGTTAGTTTTGGTTTTACTAATGCAAATTTTTTAAACAGATAGAAAAGTGGAATAATAGTCCAATGAACAGCTTTTATAACCATCACCTCAATTTAAAAGGTTAACATTTTTTTTTTTACATTTTTTCAGTCATTTTTTGGGGGTGTGTGGGTGGATATATTTTAGAGAATATCCAGATATCAAGACATTTAACCTCCAAATACTTTTGAATGTAGCTCTGGTGTTTTCCCCCTGGAGGCAGCCAATGACCCTGCCTCCCAGTGCTTGTGTTCTTGTGTAATCCCCTCCCCTGGGGGTGGAGGCTGGACATAGTGGTTTGCTTCTGACAGATAGACCATAACAGAAGCAATGGGATGTTCCTTCCAAGATTAGGTTACAGAAAGACAGTAGCTTCCATGTTGGGCAACCTCTCTCTCTGGCTTTTGCTCCCTCACCTTCTCTAACAGAAGTGAGCTCTGTTGTGAGCTGCTCAGTGGAGAGTCTACCTGGCAAGAAACTAATATCTCTGGCCAAGAGGCAGTGAGGACCTGAATGAGTTTGGAAACAGGTCCTTGCCTTGAGATAACTGCTGCCCTGGGTGACATCTTGACTGCAGCTTGTGAAAGACGCTGACCCAGGGGCACCCTGCTAAGGCTGCATAAAGTCTTGACCCACTGAAACTGTGAGGTAATACATGTTTGTTGTTTGAACTGCTAAGTTTTGGGGTAACCTGTTATGCAACTAGCAATAACTAATATACCTACATAGCTGCAATCCCATTAATCCTAGTAGGTGCCTTCCTGAGCTGTTGTGGAGTGCGAAGAGTAAAGCCAGGTTGTCAGCAGAGAAAGTTCTTCACCTGCTAAAGTGGGTGGTGGGCACCGGATCTCAGTTGCCTCAAAGCTATTTAGACAAAAGCTTTTACATCATTTAGAAGTGGACTCTTATCTTTCAGTCTCCCAAGAGGTGAATATTATTTATCTTATCTGATTCTGGCAGGAGTATTCTCATTTTAGCTGTGAAGAAACTTGGATCTGTTCCAAGATTATGGAGCCTGGCCTGTAAGAGGTTCCTGTCTTGGGATTCTCATTGATCCTTGAGGAAGTGGTCTGCTCTGGGGAGAGTTGTAGTGGGCATTTGTCACTGTTTAGTAGTTAGGATGCATGGACAAGAGCTTTCAGTAGGGAAGTAACAAGGCCTCCCACAGAATAGGAGATAAAAATGTCTGCACTTGAAAAGGAGCATCACATAGGATTTTGTTGTGATTCCCAGCATACTCATGAGTGTATCATTTGAGAGGGTATAGGATTTCCATTTTTAAAAGTGAGGTTGACAGCAGTTTGATTTCCAAGGGGCCTGTATCTTGAGTCAATAAGTAAGGCCCACCTTACTTAGGACTCTGGGCAGGGCCTGAACAGTCCTGATGGTTAAAACTGTTTACTGGTTCCTGATGATAGTTCAGATGTTTGAAAGTGAATGAAGATCCTGGGATCCATAAAATCAAGAAAAGTCCTTCAGGAATGTGGAGTCTGCTTGCCTGGCCCTGGTGCCCACACACCTGACCTCCCATGAGAATCTATTACTATTCAGGTTCCTTGAAAGAGGATAAATTTCTTACAAAAGGGCTTAAACTTAAATTTCAACATGACATTGAGTTCTGTCTGATATGTTGTTTCATGAACAAACCGGACTCTGGGGCTACCAGATAGTCTTTATTGGATAAAGAAATAGAATGGCTGATTCCTCTGATTGCGCAAACACAGGACAACCAAGGCAGAAGTGACATTACAGGAAAACTTCCCCTGGGATGTAGTTGGAGTTGAGTGCTCCATATTCTTTACCCTCAGAAGGTATATTTGGGAAAGTGAAACTGGGGAGCCCCATATAACTTTTATGCCCCTTAAATCTTACCATTTGAGTCAAGCACATAGTCAGACTCAAAAATAACAGTATTGCAGCAAGTTCAAGAGGAGAGACAAATAAGAAGGGTGATCATTAGTGAGTCAGTAATAGTCACCATCATTAGAGATGCAGTTCCTTAAGACTGCTGAGAGCCGCTGTTTAATGATATTAATATTATAGTAAGTGAGTCTGAGCATGCACTTGCCTCCTCTTCAGTGTGCTTTCCTAATCTACATTTGTGTGTGAAGCTTTCCACAACTGCTGCAGAGTTTTCTGAAACTACAATACATGCCCATGGCTGCTTTGAGTGCAGTTCAGAAGGTGCTCAGGGGGACTGAGGTACAGAGGATCAAGTGCAATCTGCTCATTGTAGTGGGGAATGTATGTACTTTTTCATCTCAATATAGGGAATTTTAAGAGTCAGAATGCCCAAGAGAAGACTGGGAGGAACAGGTGAGATGACTGGTTTTGGTGGTCAGTAGGGAAGCAGTTGGGATAGTTCATACAAACTGAAAAAATAAATTCTCTTGTGTGTTCTTTCAGAGTCTTACAGAAAATGGCAGGACCGTCTACTTTGTTTCCATAATGAAATCTGAGGAGAGATTAAATTTAGGGGCTTCTTCTGTTAGTCCTCCACCCACCTTTATCTTTTCTTAGAGTGTGGGCCAATTGATGCACCTAGTACATGTCAGAAAGTCATCAAAGTTGGTGATTTTAATTCTGAGATTTACTCTTAGGGATCATTAATAAGCTCACATATAAGGTAGCTTACCCCCGCACCCCCGCACCCCCCCCCACCCCGCCCAAAACCAAGTAACTGAAAAAAATCACATACTGAGTGATTTCAGCTGGGAATATGAACAAGTGCTCTTTTAAAGAGAGTCTGATCGGGAGTATAAGAAAGAACAGAAAGATTTCATTTTTTTCCTGTAGCTTTGGGAGATTTACATAAAAAGAAAAAAAGAGCTTAAGGGGTGAGTGTGTTCTTTGAAAGTTGACTGGCAAGATTACTGTGACCTGTTCTGTCCTTGGGGAAAGTGCTGAAAATCTTCATTTCTCAATTTTTCTTAACATTCCCAGCTAATTAAAGGTGAGAGGAACAATTAGAACTATGAATGGTGTCCACATTGACCCTGAAATTACCTGCTTATAAATTGTATCTGTGCTCTCATATAGGAAACTCTATGTGGGTAAAAGACACAATTATTCTTTACTTCTTAGATTAATAAAAAAATGAGTGCTTGAAAATATGATTTTTCTCTTTAATGTCTCTCTTGAAGTCATATTTTTCTAGCAAAGCAAGTCTTTTATCTTTTGCCACTTATGGCACCTTGAAACTTTAGCTAAATGGCATAAATGGTGCTGATAGTGACTGTTAGCTGGTAGGGGGTAGTTCTGGGGACAGAATTAGTAATGGAGAAAGCAGATGTGATTCAGAGGTTCATTTCTGTAGCAGTTTCAGCACTCCGAAATAACCTTTCTACCCACGCTTCCATAATGACATATGTGAAAACAAGTAACCAAATTTTACTTAGAAGTACGTTTGTGGACACTTACTTTCCTACGAACAGGAAATATTGCCATAAGTTCTTTGTGTGATTCCAGAGGAAAGAGCTGGGGTCAGTGGTGGAAGTTTAGGGAGACAGGCTTTGTCTCAGTATCAGGAGCTATGTAACCACAGAATGGTTTGCCCTGCCCAAGAAGGGATCCTCTCCTGGGGTTGGGGCTGAGAGGTGTGTGGTGGGGAAGTGGGAGGAGAGACCTCCACCATGGGAGAGATACTGGACTGCTTCTGTCCGCGGGCAGCGCTTGTTTTGGTTATTGGCGGTGACTACAAGATACCTTATGTTAGCTTAGCACCTTCCAGTTTGCAAAGTGCTTTCACATTATTACCGGTGTATCTTTTACTTCTTCCAATAGCTCTCCATTCTAAGGAAGGACAGAGATAAAAAATAATTAAGGCTCTCGTTACCTTCGTTGATGGTTTCTATGCTAATAGGTACCAAATGTACAGAAAAGTAAAACAGGAGGTTACTGCCCTCAAGGAGCTTAAAAACTACCTGAGATAGGACAACCACATAAATGAGACAGAGACGGCATGTGCCAGTTACCTAATGGGTGATCTAGACTACTGGTTCTTGAAGTGCGGTCCTTGTGCAGCAGCATCAACCTTATGTGAGATCTCATTGAAATGCTAACCCTTGGTCCCACACCACACCTAGTGACTTAGAAACTCCTGGCATAGGGTAAGGACAGCAATTAGTGTTTTTGAAAAGCCCTCCAGGTGATTATGATGCATGCTCCAGTTTGAGACCGCTGATTTATTCTAGTGTAGACTGATGCTTCTGAAACTTGAGCAATCACCAGGAAGAGTGCTGCTCAATGTATTGCCCAAGAACTGCAGGCTCTCCAGGTGCTTTTTATGCCTGTAAAGTTTGAGAGACATTGACCTGAAAGCTTGTTAAAACAGATTCTCTAGTCCCACTCTCGGACATTGCGATTCAGTAGGTGGGGATATCCTATCTCAGTAGGTGGGACCTGAGGCTGTGGGCTGCTGCTGCTGCCCCTGGCTGCTCCTTGAGCAGTGTGCTCTAAGCTGTTGTGTCCAGCAGAGGAGTGGGTGCTGAGAGGGGCTATGGCACTGGGGCAGTGTGGGTAGCCTTCACGAGTGGAGGAAGGGGGACTTGATTTGAATGGTAAGGGAAGGGTTAGGTTAGACCAGTGGAAGTCATTTGGGAAGAAAGGGATGAGGGATGGTGGTGTGATGAGCACCCAGCATGTTTGACTGAGTGTTTATGCTAGGTGCGCCTTGGCTTGTCCTGCCTGGGCCTGGAGAGAGTTTTTTGCTGTCAGTTCTCACACATTCTCCCCAAGAAGGGGGCTGAGAGCCAGGCAGCAGGCAAACAGCCTTGGGCCAGGAACGCTTCCTCAGTTGTCCTGTTACATGGTTCTGCCCTCCAGTGGGACTTTTAAGATCCATGTTGCTCTCTGCTTTTCTCTTCTTCCCTTGGTTCCCTGCTTACCAAACCCAGCATGTATCAGCTCTGCAGCTTGCTGGTTCTCTCAGATTGGCTTGAATCTTCAGGTTTGGATTCTGGCCATTCTGCTCAAATTCCATGTTCATTAGTTCTCCCTGGACAACTGTGTGGCTTTGCTGTCTGCACTTTCCCTTCCCTATCATCGCTCAGCCATTGGCTCAGTCAGTCCCGTTGGGGGAAGGGGTGGGAAATAGGGGTGAGGGCCCTAGGCAACATGCCCAGTCTTCCCACATGCTCTCACGTTTGGTGCACCCTCGTGTCTCCTGGTCATCCCTGTGTTTCAGCTCA
The DNA here is from genome assembly GCA_004027475.1 of Anoura caudifer. NCBI lineage: Eukaryota > Metazoa > Chordata > Mammalia > Chiroptera > Phyllostomidae > Anoura > Anoura caudifer. The sequence continues at coordinate 177,252 of PVKU01001205.1, read as the reverse complement.
TGATAGAGGTGGAAGGCAGTGTGGGAAGGGCCAGAGGTCAGGCTTGGAGGTCAGGATAAGCAACCTGGGGTTAATGGGTCACTTAAAGTTTTGACCAGTGATCACTGTATGCTCAAATCTGGGGTATAAAGAATAAATATCCTTCAGGGCCCAAGAAGATTCTTGTTATTCATGACTTAGTACTCCCCCACTCAATTTTGAATATCCTTGTGTACCCCAGTGGTTTTTGCATACACAGCATAGACTTTCTCATGGGGTGGGGGAGCTGCCCAAACCACCAAGGAGAGGTAAAATCAGGTTCTAGAAACACCCAGGACCAGCTATTATTATTTCCCAGCCTTCAGTGCAGCCAGTTCCTGCCTCAGTCTCTCCTTCTCCAGGACCACATGGTCCCTCCCTTCTGGCTGTTTGGGCTTGCATTTTCTCCCTGGTCTCTGCTACTTGAAGTTCCAGCCACAGAGGCCTGTGAAATCACACTGCGCCCCTGAAGTCACCCCTCCTCATTGGCTGGTATGCTCCACACCCTCTTGTGATGTGGGCTCCTGCTCCCAGTCAGGAGGTCTCTGCACCCTCAGGGACAGAGTCTGGGTGCTTGATACCTGCTGGTGGAAGCATCCCTCAGGGAATCTGATGAAGCCTGGGTCCCCCACCTCCCAGGGTTTCTGGTATAGTCAACCTTTATTTGCCCTCAACAGAGGTTCCAGTCCACACTTCCAACCTGGGGACTTACAGGGAGTTATAGGTTCTTAGATATTCCTCATCCATCCTGATAGAGCTGATGGGATGATTCAGCTACTGAAAATGCAGCTTGAGTTGCCTCATCACCCAAGCCTGCTCCTTCAGTGCCCTTCAGATGTGCCCTTAGTGTTTTGTTTTTGCTAAAACCCTCTGGGCGTGAGATCTGGGGCCATGTGTTAAAACCTGGGAGTGCTGCAGACTTGAGACTTCAGCTTGGTTTGTCTTTCTCTAGACGGTCAAGTCTAAATTCAAGTTCCCTCTTAAAAAAACACTTCCTCTCAAGGTCCAAAAGGCCAAAGCTGAAACAATTTGAGCAACAAAATAAATAATGAGAGTAGTGGATTATAAGCACATAATAAAAATAGTTATAAGTGCATACTTAAGTAAATAATTGAATACATTAGTAGATGAGGGATGGAGTGAACAGTAGAATTCTAATCAATACATGTAGAAGAAATGAGATAAACAGAAAATCTTGATTAGGCAAATGCTACAGTAGTAATTGTTTCAGATGACATCCATCAATAGACACTAAAATCAGAGGGCCAAAGTCTGTGGAGAAACAGGATATTTGTAAAGTCTCAAAATGTTTTCTCCTAAGATTATTAATTGCAAAAAGGAAAAATAATACCATTGCAGTGAAGAAACCTCACAGATACTACCTCTAACACATGGTCAAGGTTAAAACTGCAGTCATAAGACATGGACATTATGGACCCTTTTTTTTTTTTTTTGTTGATCCTTTGATTTGATGCCCTGAGAAGGTATGTTAGGATTCCCTAGGAAAAAAGATCAATAGAAAAATGAAAAAACATTTTTAGTATAACAATTTAGCTTAAGGAATTGGCTCATGCAATTACGGAGGCTGAAGGTCCACAGATGCGCAGGGTAAGTTGGCAAACGGGGACCTGGATAGCTGGTCCACCCTGGGGACCTGGGTGGAGTTTGAGCCTGAAGGCCCACAGTCTTGAGACCCAGGAAGAACCACTGTTTCAGTTTGTGTCCTAGGGCAGGAAAAAACCATGTCCCAGTTTGAAAGTGGTCAGGCACGAGGGATTTTTTTCTTTCTTTTTTTTCTCTTTCTTTTTTAAAAATTATATTTTATTGATTATGCTATTACAGTTGTCCCATTTCTCCCCCATCATTCCCCTCCACCCTTCACATCCCCTCCCATCTACATTTCCCCCTTTAGTTCATGTCAATGTGTCATAAGTTCTTTAGCTTCTACATTTCCCACACTATTGTTGCCCTCCCCCTGTCTACTTTCTACCCACCATCTATGCTACTTGTTCTCTGTACCTTTTCCCCCTCTCTCCTCCTCCCACTCCCCTGTTGCTAACTCTCCATGTGATCTCCATTTCTGTGTTTCTGCTCCTGTTCCAGCTGTTTGCTTAGTTTGCTTTTGTTTTAGATGAGGTTGTTAATATTTGTGAGTTTGCTGTCTTTTTACTGTCCTACTTTTTATCTTCTTTTTCTTAGATAAGTCCCTTTAGCATTTCATATAATAAGGGCTTGGTGATGATGAACTCCTTTAACTTGACCTTATCTGAGAAGCACTTTATCTTCTCTGCCATTCTAAATGACAGATTCGCTGGGTAGAGAAATCTTGGATGTAGGTCCTTGCCTTTCATGACTTGGAATACTTCTTTCCAGCCCCTTCTTGCCTGCAAGGTCTCTTTTGAGAAATCAGCTGACAGTCTGATAGGAACTCCTTTGTAGGTGACTGTCCTCATATCTCTTGCTGCTTCTAGAATTCTCTCCTTCATTTGAATCTTGGCTAATGTAATGATGATGTGCTTTGGTGTGTTCCTCCTTGGGTCCAACTTCTTTGGGACTCTGTGAGCTTCCTGGACTTCCTGGAAGTCTATTCCCTTTGCCAGATTGGGGAAGTTCTCCTTTATTATTTGTTCAAATAAGTTTTCCACTTGTTGCTCTTCCTCTTCCCCTTCTGGTACCCCTATAATTCGGGTGTTGGAATGTTTAAAGATGCCCTGGAGGTTCCTAAGCCTCTCCTCATTTTTTTGAATTCTTGTTTCTTCCTTCTTTTCTGTTTGTTTCTTTCTTCCTTCTGGTCCACTCCATTGATTTGAGTCCCAGTTTTCCTCCCATCACTATTGGTTCCCTGTGTGTTTTTCTTCATTTCACTTATTGTAGCCTCCATTTGTTTCTCTAATTTGAGACCAAAATCAACCAATTCTGTGAGCTTCCTAATCACCAGAGTTTTGAACTATGCTTCTGATGGGTTGGCTACCAGTACTATGAGCTCTGCTTCTGATAGGCTGACCACCTCCTGGTTGCTCAGATGAATCAGCTCTGGGGCTCGTTCTATTCTCCCATCTGAGACATCCTTGGTTTTGGTCTTTCTGTTTTTGTCTGGTTGTGACTGTTACTTAGTGAGGGGCGGAGCCTTAGGCATTCCCCAGGGCGGGGCAGCCCAGTTGTCTCTGGGTTGTGATGTTAGATGTGGGGGCGGGGTCTGAGAGAGAACAATGGCTCTTGCTCCGCACTCTCTCCAGCTTCCCGTGTCCTCAGCCTCCTTCCCTCATCAAATTGGGCCCCTCTGGTGCTGACCTCCATGTGGGTGGGTCTGCTCATGCTCCAGGACCCCGTGGGTCTCCCCAATGAACTCTCCTGTGAGGCTGGGACTCCCTCCGGGCACCTCAGCCCCCACATGTATTTTCAATGGGTGCTTCTAGGCTTCACTTCCCAGCGCTGGGGCCCTGCATTGCGCAGTCTGTCCTTTGCCTGTTTTCGCCTGGTTCATCTGTGCACGAATTTGTGTCTGCAGTCAGCCACCTTATGCACCTCCCTGGGTTTGCTCCTGTTTGGCAATGCCCCAGCCTGTGTGCCTGGGGTGACCTTGCCGCACTGCGACCGACTCCCTGGCCGCAGACTCTGCCCCTCTTACTGGTCTGGGTGAATCGTTGTTGTTGGACTTCCGTACAATTCAATTTTGTATCTGTCCTGGTTGGGTTTTCTTTTTTTTTTTTGGTTCTATATTTTGTTGTCCTTAATCTTGGTTGTGAGAGAAGGCACAGCATGTCCAGCTATGCCTCCATCTTGGCCAGAAGTCTGAGGGATTTTTTTCTTACTTGGAAGAGAGTCAGCCTTTCTGTTCTATTCAAGCCTTCAACTAATCAGGTGAGGCCCACCCACAGTAGAGTGGGAAATCTGCTTAAATTTGTCTACCACTCAGATGTTAACCTCACCCAAGAACACCCTCACAATAGCACCCAGAATAATGTTTGACCAGGTAACTCAGCACTTCATGGCCTAGTCTAGTTGACACACAAAATTAACCACCACAGAAGTGTGCTGTATTGCTTTTGTGATATTCCTGCCAAAAATGCATGGTCTAATCTAACGATAAAAAAACCTTAGACAAACCCAGATTGGTGGACATTTTACAAAATAACTGACTAATATTTTATAAAAGTGTCAAGGTTATAGAAGACAAGGGAAGACAACAATTTCACAGGTTGTGGAGACTAAGGTGAATGACAGCTAAATGCAATGTGAGATCTTGGATTGGATCCCGGAACAGAAAAGAACATTAGTTGAAAAACCAATAACATTTGAATGACATCTGTAGTGCAGTTACTAGTATTGTATTAATGTTAATTTCTTATTTTTGATAAATGTGCTGTAGTTATACAAGATGTTAATATTAGCAGAAGCTGGTTGAAAGGTCTACAGCAACTCCACTATTTTTATAACTTTTCTGTTTATTTCAAAATAAAATGTTTTAAAAAAGCTTCCTGCCATTGTGCACTCCAAGGACTTTTTAATAACAGAGATTATTTTTATATTCTTTAAATTTATAACTGTTTTGTGTGTATACTCATAATTTTGTATCTGCCATTCACTGTTTCCACAAGTGATAGATTCCATCAATTTTGTTTGCTAGCACCTTTTAAAAACCCTGAGACTTCTGGGTTTTTTCCCCCATACATTCTGTGTTCCTCACTGGCTAACCCATCTTTTTGTGAACATTCACAGCTCAACCCCCTTCCTGCCTGTGGGTCTTTATATGTGAAATGATGACCCACATGGCATATTGGGCAGAGCAAAGAACGTTGGGCTGGAATTTCGGAGGCCCTGGGTGCTAGCTTTCTTAGTCAGGATTGGTTACTAACTTAAGTCAGTGTCCTTCCAGTTTTAGTACTCTGAGGCCAATGGCAAATTTGGGCTGAAGACTAGATGCATTAGTTCATGTATGGTTTCAAATTATTCTATTTTTATTATTTTTTCTTTTTATCAAGGTCCTGTGTGTTCCATTTTTAGGTGTCTGAATTTTTTTTTAAATCAATATACATTTATCCTCCTGTCTTTGGATTGTACAGTGGGTTTAACAATTCATAGACTTTATTCTTTTGGCATTTCCCAGAGACTTTTTAGCATTTTGAAGAGATCGACATTTTTTTTCTTCTTCTTTTGATTAGAAAGCTCTCCTCCGATCTTCTCTGTGAAATGGTGTGTAGCCAGCTCTTCTCGCAATAGTCTCTAAAAATCCTCTTGTGGCTTCCAGTTGGTGGGCTTCCCCCATCCAGGCTTTGAGTGGACTGAGCCCTGGCACAGGGCCCTAGGGAGCACTGGTGTGGCACACCCCTCCTGTCTTGTAGGGTGAGGGTCTGAGCTCTGGGCCCGGTGCCTCTGCCTGTCTGCAGCACTGGTGCCCGCAGGGGAGTGGCTGAGGCATGGAGCTAGCAGGACATACTGCTAAGAAGCAGCTGACACTCTTGACAACAAATGATATATTTAGTTTTTCCTTGTTCTTTTTGTCTGGGTAGTATTTTTCCTTGCATTCCCAGTATTTGGGTAGTAGGTTTAGATCCCAGTTTAAGATTTGAATGATGGAGAAGTTGGTTGACAACTGAAGACACCTAAGGGCTCTAGCATGGACAACTTGCTTGTCTTCACCGGAAAAGACGATTTGTTAGGTTCAGCATATTGTACTAGTGTAGGTTATTCCTTGGTCCATGTGGAAGATGGAGTGGAAATAATTTTTTAAAACATCACCTCCAGCTTTATACAGTGGACTTTCTGGTGTTTTTTTACCTTTTAAAATTGAGATGTGATTGACATACAAGATTGTGTAAGTTTAGGGTTGATTTGATGTGTGTATAAACTGCAATGCGATTGCCAGTGTAGGGTTCACCAACCCCTCCACCCACCTCCAGCTTCATTTGCATTGGCCTGTGCACTTGCATCCCTCCCATCTTGCTTATGATTGTCAGATATTTAATTTTCTCAGCTTGCCGCTCAAAAACTGAAGTGGGCAGATGTTTGTAGAGTATAGCAAGGAGAACCGTGCCTGGCATGTAGTAAACACTGTGTTAGAGTTTGTTAAATAAAAAGAAGAAGTCACACTTACTTTCAAAGAGCTCACCATTAAGTTGGAAAGATAAAATGAGCACATGAAGAACAACCAATATACAGAGCAGAATGGAACATAATGCTACGCTAGAGGCCTGGACGAGAAGAGGCAGGACCTATCTGCTCTGTGCCCTCCTCAAGTCATCTCATTTATTCTTCTAAACAATTAGTGATCCCATTTCATGGTTCAAAAAACTGAGATTAATGGGCATTAAAGGACTTAAAGTTCTCTAAGGCTGTACGTGTGAAAGTGAAATTTGAACCCAGGGCTGTCTGAAGTGAAAGCTCCTGTTGCCACCAGATAGATGAAGGCAAAAACCTTTGAAAGGAGGCTTGAGCCAGACCTCAGGGGATGGATGGGATTTATCGTGTGTAGAGAAGTGGGGAGCATGTAGGTTTTGCCGGGCAGGGAAAAGGGTAAGCATAGCATAAGCAAAGGTGTAGCAGTAGGAAACACAAAGTGTCCTGGATAATGTAGGGTGTGCCCTAGATTTGCCAGAGAAAGGGAGGAATGTGAGATAAAGCTGCAACGTGGGTCGAAGGCAGAGAGCTTGAATTCCAAGTTTGGACTTTATTTCATAACCCATTTTGTAAACCATTAAAAGTATTTGTGAGAGGGAGTAATATGATGAAAGAGTGTCTTGGAGATTTAAGTTCAGGGGTATGGGGTACACTGGAGACCCAGAGGGACTATCATCATGATGGTTGATGTTTATTGAGTCACCCAGATATGTGCTATGTGCTTTACATGTATTCTGCCATTTCATCCTCACAATAACCCTAAGAAACATGCACTGCTAACATCATCCCCATTTTCCAGATGGGAAAACTGAGGCTTTGAGAGGCTAAGTAAGCACCAGGCTTCCACAGTGAATTCCAGGATGTGACCTGGGTGAATCACTTCCACCCATGCTGCTTCCTTATGCTACAGCACCTGATGGTAGCCCAGGGGACAAGCTTGGGGCAGTTTTCATAGGTCAGATGTGATAGTTAAGGTGACAAGGCCTAAGGTAGGTCACAGTGGTAGAGGAAAAGAGAGATGGGAGCAGTGGTATGAAACATCCTTGTATAGGAGCCTGATTCTGGGCCTGAGCCTGTAGGTAGTATTTCCAGTGGAAGCCGGTGTTCAGTGGTGAGAACCTTGCCAAGACCAAGGGGTGTCATGGAGAACCATGCCTCCAGACTTCTTTAGTAGCTTAGGCCTCTCGTTTTCCCCAAGGAAATATATTATTTAATAAAGTAAGTGCTGAGGTTGGGTGTGCTTGGCTGGGGTTACTTGTGAGAAGGTTTAAGCAAACTTCCAGGGGTTCTCAAGCTTCAATCCCTAGAGGTGGAGACGAGGAAGTCCCCCCAGAGGTCTGAGGGTGGTTAGTTGTCCCTTTTTTTCATAAACCTCCTCCCTTATCTGTTTATCTTTATACCTTCCCAGTTACTTCTCTGCTTTGACATTGTATGGGTTGATATATCACAGAATTGTTTTACTTTTGTTTCTTTTTTTTTTTTTAAGAAAAAGAGGTACATGCATTTTGACTCTGCAAAGTTTTGGATTCACAGTTAAATGAGAATATAATGTAAGTGTGCTGAATGTCTGTGACTGTGGGGAGCAGTGCAGGCTAGTAGTGACCTCTCCATTCTGTCTGATGCAGGTGACAAGAAGTACATCATGGGGCCCAAGCTCTCCACTCTCGACGCCACCGTCTTTGGACACTTGGCCCAGGCAATGTGGACCTTACCTGGGACGAGGCCCGAGCGGTTGATCAAAGGCAAGCACTATGAACCTCTTCAGGTTTTGGGAGGGTGCAGGGTGGGGTAACAACAGAGAACTACAGGCCGATGCCCGTGAGCTTGCCAGTGCTTTATGGAGACACCGGGCTGTGGTGCCCAGGGCCAGGATCACTTTTCTGTGCTTAGGATATGTCCAGGTGGAGGAGAGACTGGGCTTCTCACCTGCCATCTTGTTCACATTGTGTTCTGGCAAAGCAGACACAAATCATGCCATATTCTACACCAGGCTTTTCTCCCAGGTCCTTACATAGTGGACTTAGTGCTTGTTGCTGAAGCAGGGCTTGAATTCTACCTAGTGCCCTTGTTTTGTTGGTCTTTGTTACAGTCCCTGGCACCGTGGTAGCTCACCACTTTCTGGGATATCCAGTGCCACAGTAAGCACAGTGGGGTGGGGATGATGGACTGACTGCCCATCTCAGATGCCCTTTTTGTCTTACTTGATCTTACATATTTCACACGTAGGTAAAAGTACATGATCCCATGTCATTTGAGTTCAAAGCCCTCCTTTCTCCTGTTTCAGTGAAGTGCCTATAGATCATATAGACAATGAGGAAAATGTTAATAAATGCTTTGTAAATCTGATGATACGCAAAGTTTTATTGTTAATGTTATTATATGTACATTTTGATCAAAGAAACAATCACTGTGTGGTCTTGGCTGTAAGACTGCCAGAATTACAATTCTAGACTGGAAGGGTAGAAGTGGGGATGATCGGGACTTGAGCTAAAGGGTGGGCATGAGGGTGGTAGCCAGGAGTAAATTCATGTTGCCACGGGGCAGGGGAAATCAGCTCAACTTGGGTTGATATCCTGGAACCAGATCTTGACCTGTGTGCCTGCGTGTGTGTGTACTTTTGCACATGCCTGTGTGTGGTGGGGTGCAGTGGGGGACAAACAGGGCAACCTGGGCCTCTGGGAGAGGCTTCTCTCACAGTGCTGGATGGGACTGTTTAAAGTCATCTCCACTTTGAAGCAGTACCTAAACAAGTGCTTGGGGGCTGGGGACGTGCGGACCAAGGTTCAATATTTAGGTTTGGGGAAGTGGATTGATTGACAAGAGTTAATCGAGGCGTTCATGGCCCAACTGAGCAGGCTGCATGTGTATATGAACTCACTGGTGAATAGCAAGGCAGAATTGTACAAGGAATTGAGGCAGTCGAGCAGTCGTGGGTGGGTGGGTGGGTGGGTGGGTGGGGAGGTTGGTTGGTGAAGGGTGTAGCTCTGTGTGTATACTCATGTACACTCAGGTGCATGCCCAGAAGTTCAGAGCAGGCTGTGGGTGACAAGAGTCACTCTCCAGATCTTCCTGTTGGTGAGGCTGGGGCTCCAGAAGCATTACCAGGTTCGGTTGGAATGGTTTAGGCATAGATTGAAGGTCTTCTGGGACTTCAGCTGAGTGGGGCAAGGGATGGTGTCGATTGATATCTAGCTTCCTAAATAATCAGCATGGAGATGTTCCTTGTCTTGTGATGTGTTGGAACTTATCTAAATTGAATATGTTATCATATTGGTGATATTTATAGCTTTTAAAATACTAGTTTCCCATTTTAAATCATGGTGGTCTAAGTTACATTGATCCCTTTTGGTTCATTTAGGAGTGTGTTTTATATTTACTCTCCCTTCTTGTTACTTCCTATACCCTCCCTGTGTTTCTCTGCCCTGCCACCCTACACACCCACTAGCACACTCCCACAGCTACTTACATACTTCTACACACACACACTCGCTTGTGCACATAAACTTACACTTCTGACCAAACACATTCATGTGCATGTGCATGTACACACACACTATGCATATGCACACACACATCTCTTCAGGTCTTCTGCCATTTAGTCAGGAGCATTTAGGAAGCCATCGTCAGTGGCACTCTCAGATTTTAGAGTATCCCTTCTTACAGAAACGAAGCATCTTTTGTTAATTTATTTATGACTTGGCCTTTTCCTCTGTTACTTCCTAGAAGGACCTGCGGCACTGAATGTTCTTTGTAGAGCAATGATCAGCCTTTTTGGAGGCTTGATTCAGTCCCGCCCTGAGACACACATTTGGGGGAATCTGACACCATCATCTGCAGGGGCCTTCTGGCACGCAGTTGCATGTGCTTTGATTCTTGAAACAAGTTAGTAGCTTCCAGCTCTCCCTGGGGACAGGGGTAGCACGAATTATTAAAATGCAGAGCGTCTCTAAATCTCATTTGAGTCATTAGGCCCGGGCTCCTTCCAAACATTTTGTTCTGAACTGCTAATATGAAGGCACACTGCTAATTTGGTCTCAACTTACTTCTCTGCCTTTTTGTGTGTGAGTGTGATGGAAACTTTCCCAAGAAGTAACAAGAGAAGGAAAATGTAGAACCAACCAAGAGCCTGGATAATTTACAACTGGCTCAAACCCAGGAGTGCGAAAGGCTTGGATGAGGCAGTTTTCTGCTTCATCTTTGGAACACCTGTATGTGTGTGTATAAAGATTAGCTTTTGGTTCTAGCTCTCATTTACAGTATCTGGCCATGCAAGCTACTTCTGGAACTATCTAGATTAGTGAGAAAATATTCCTTAATTTAGCTGAGTAAAGGACAGCCTGTGAATATTCAGCAATTCTTAAAATATTTATGTGTTTGTTTATATATCTATCTCTGTAGATGTAGATATATAAACTATTATTTCCTTACTGGAAAAAATTCAGAAAAGACAGAAAAGTTAAAAAAAGTAAAAAACAACTTACGACCCTATCACTCAGAGAACTGCTATTAATATTGCGGTATATACCTCATCTTTTATCAAGTATATGTGTATCTGTGTTTTTAAAAATTGGGACCATGACATGGATATAATCATAGCCTGCAGTTTTTAAACTGACTGGGTATTGTTGCCATTTCCCTTGTTATTAAATATTCTTCAAAACAATTTATTTAGTAGTTATATAGTTTCCTATTCCTATGGCTACATTGTATTTTATGTGATTAGTCTTCTTTTTTCTGGACTTGTGGGTTACTTTATATAATTTTTAGTAACATTCTTTAGTGACTATTGTATAAATATATATTAGTGCTTATTGCTGGCTATTTCCTTAAATTTCAAGTTGGGAAGTTACTGTCTCAAAGGGTATAAGCTCTTGGTCTATATGGCTAAATTGCTTCTAGAAAGACTGTTGCAGTTTATTCTCACAAGTATTTGAAACATTTCAATTATGTTCCTCAACTGGTTAAATATAATTTATTTTGAAATTTTTGCCATTTTTATAGTCAAAAAAGAAACTCAATTTTATCATCACTAATACTCTTAATGAGGAGTCACATTTGATATTTCGGTCAGAGTATCCTTATTAGAGAAATTCAGGGTGACTTGGGTGCTCCGTAAAATAGACCCAGAGAAGCAGAGAGCCAAGAACAGTCGAACTGAAGCCATGAAAAGGAAAGGGCTCAGCGAGGCCTCTACTCTCCCTGCAGAGCCACATCCAGACCACAGCACCTAACTCGGTTTTTCTGAATTTGTAAGAAATAAAACCTCTCTGTTCTAAGAAAAATCTTGATCAGCCACTCTTTTACCAACAGTTATTTATTACATTTTTCTTTATTATTTGATCATTTAAAAGGTGGAAAAATGTTGGATATCCTTGAAAAACACGTAAGTGCTCACTCTTCCTGCTCTCCATGTGGACATGCCACATGCCACAGGAAGAGGCTGTTGGGAGGCACTTGAGCCCCAGCAAAGGGCTGGCTCAGATGACTTTGGTGGGTCTTTGTAGTTTGAAGTCTGCCAATTAGTATCTTTTGGCTTCAAGGAGATGAGGGTGAGGTGGTGTCCTTATTAGAGCATTCAGGTTTGCTAAGGACCCTTCTGAGAGGATATACTCAGTGCCCGCCCACACGACCTGTGTGACAGAATGCCAATGGAGCAACTGAGGGCATGGGCCAGCACTGAGCACAGGTTCGAAACCAGGAGATGCTGAGCAAATGCCCGTATGTCAGGTGAGTGTGTGTGGGTGCCAGCTCCATGTTTTCCCAATATTTGCTGGTTAATGATCAGGGCTGAGCAGGTGGTACTGGGAGATGCTGGCAGGCCCTTGTCTCACTCACTCACCTTCCTGCCATGCATAGTTGGCAGTGGGAGAAACTGAGTCCCGGGTTCTGGGTCTGGTTGACAGTGTTTTCAGTGTCAAGTTGGACTCAATGTTTTTGAATATTAGAGAAATTGGAATAACATGGGAAAATAAGTCACTTTTTTTCAGAGTGGTCAGGGATATTTCTATTTGAGAAACTCTAGAGAAGAGCTCTTTATCTGTCTGGGAGTGTGCTCTGGTTAGAGGGCTGTTTGGCCTACTGATAAATACCTTCTCCAGGTGTTTGGGAAGATCACTGATCACTCATTGGTATTTTACTAATTTATCTTATTGGATTTTTATTTATTGTCACAATAAGTTGAATAATATAGGTATATTTTTAAAGATTTATGACCTCCTCCTCATCTATGTCCAATATCACCCCCCCCATGCAGTAACCAATATTACAAATTTGGAGTAAATCCTCTGTGTCTTTCTTTTTTATATACAAATTTATGTACATGTGTATAGCTGTTTTGATGTGTTTTTTACTATTTTAAAATTAAATAATGAAACTACATTATATATATTACATGCTTTTATTTTAGTAGAATAGAGTCCTAAAAGTGGTCTGATGCATACAATTCAAATTTCAATAGACAACATCAGATTACTCTCTAAAAATGTGGCATTTAGACTTCCACCAGCCATGCAGTATAGTGCCTTACCCTCTACATTGGATATTATTAGACTTTAATTTTTGCCAGGTGGATGACATTGTTATCTGGTTGTTGAGTACACTTTGGCAGTGCAGTTTTTCTATTGTTTCACAAAGTTTACATCTTCAGTACAGGCATTTATGTTAATAGTCATCTCCCCCCCCCCCCCATGCACACACTATGGACAGTCTGTTTCTACTGACGACTGTTCCTGTTCTTTTGGCTGGTAGGCATGTTGAGTGGGTCTGCTGAGGAGAATCTAGGTACAGGAAGGGTTGGCAAAGCCAGATAAGTGTGGAAGTCAATTACAGATTTTCACTCTTTTTATAAGGGGCAAGACCTGAGGATGGGTGTGTGAGTTCCCAGTCCCTGTTCATCAAAGCAAACACTTTCTGAACTGCATGATGGAATAATCACTTCCTTCATGACAACGAGTTATCTTGGAGGGGCAGCATCTTATAATTCTTTGAGAACCTAGAAAAATATTCTGTGACAGATGATGCAAAGCTGTTAATTCCCAGGCCGGGCTGTCAACTCACCAGTAGAGACGCAGAGTCGAGTCGTAGTGAAGGGCGCGGAGGCTGGAGACTGTTTGTGTTTGGATCCGGCCTCTGCACTATCTAGAACTTGATCTGAGTCACCTCTCTGTCACAGTTTTCCCATTACAGATGGAGATAATATTGTTTCCTGCTTGATAGAGGATTTTTGCGAGGGCTAAGGGAGTTAATATGAATTCCACAATGAAAAAAACACTTCAAGGTACACAGTAAGGACAATGTGTGTGTCTGCTAGTCTTATTAATTTTTATTATCGCACACTATGTGGTATTAATGTCATACAGTCATGAAGGGGGCAGGTCTCCTGGGAAAAAGGTAAAGCCACAGGCTGTGGAGAGAACAGCCACAAAGGAAGTAGATAGGGTCACAGACGTAATTCCTGTGGATCTTGTGAATAGTTTCTGACTTCTTAGCAGCTCCGAGGGAATGGACTTGAGTGAGGCCAACAGGGCTCTCCCCAGACCTGCTGTGGAGTGACCATAATTCATTTTTGATGTCTTCCCCAACCCCTACCTCCTTGCTGCTGCCTACACTGCTTCGCCAGTTCTTGGTTATCTGTGACTGGCCACAATACCTGGTGAGGTGTATCTCATGACTGCTTCCTCGAGAGAGAAAAAAAGTGAAGGGTTTGCATGCATCTTTCCAAAAGGGACCGTGATGTTGGCTGTTCTGATTCTGACTCCTTAGCATGCACATAAAAATCTCTGCATCGGGAGCAATCAGAATGGGCTCTTACACAGTGTGGATTGAATGTTGTGATCTGATAGGACTGAAATGGTGACCTGGAGCCAGCGCAAGAACAGCAGTTTACAGGGTCCATGAGGCAGGGAGATTTGCTTCATTGTGCTTTGTGGGGGTGTGTTTACTTCAGCAGAACAGCGATCAAGTTTTGAAAAATTTTAATGACATAGGGATACGTTTGCATTAATGTTACAGGAAGTAATAGGTAATAATAATAATAAACAAATAGGAAAAAATACTGAAAGAAATGACATCAAAATGTTGATTCTGATTATCTTGGGTTGATGAGATTATAGATGCTTTGTGTTTTCGTCTTTATGACTTATAGTTTCTCTATTCAGACTTCTAATTTTCCAAAATGGGGATATATTATTTTCTTGATAGAAAATAAAATAGAGTAGTTACAGGTTGTAACTAATAGTGCTATTTATATAGAAACAACATAAATGGGCTGTGACAAAATAAAACTAGTACCTATGTGTAATGAAATGCTATGCAATCATCAAGGTGGTGATAGTGTGAAATTGAGACATTTTCATTATTTCCTGGTAAGTAGAAAAAAGTAGGATAGGAAACAGACTGTATAGTAAAATGTTATACAGTAAATGTAAATATATATAAATGTATGTATAAGTATATAATATTCTGGAAGAATGTAAATGAAAATTTTATTATGGAGAATGGGATTATTGGTAATTCTTTTATTTTTTTGCTTACCTATGTTGTCTAACTTTCTGCAGTAAAACATGGATTACCTACCTACATAATAAGTGAATGTTTATATAACTTTTAAAAAGTAAACATCCAAAGAATATTTTTAGTGCAATGAAGTCCTGTAAGACACAGTGACAAATTACATATTTATGAGCAATGTTGCCATCTGGTGGATTAAAGGCAAAAGCTCACCCTCTCTCTTCCTCATGTGAAATGAGGAAGTGAAAGCCAAATACTGTGTCATGTTTCAGACAAATGCCTGGCTGATTTCCGTGACTTACCCACCATGTTCCTTTGATTCACATGGAGAAGAAGTAGTCCAGTCACTGAGTGGGAACCCAATCATGGGTGCAGCTGTAAAATTTAATTTAAAAAATTAAAAATGTATCTGCTTTACTGTGGGTACTACACTCATCCAAGAAGGTAATTCTGAGTTATCCATTTTATGGATTATTTAGAGCAAAGTTTTCACCTCAGCGTAACATTTCTCAACCACTTGGCCCAGTACCCAGCCCGTAGTAACTCTACAAGTATTTGTGGGATGAATGATTACTTCTGGCTTGTTTAATCCAATTGTCAGTTGGTGTATTTTCACAGACCACGAATTAATTTAAATATGAGTGAGATGAAACACTAGTTTTCTTTATACGCAAACATAAAATATTAAAGTGCTTCACAGAGCCAGATTATGATGGTCTAGCTGCCATTTTGGATAGACAACCCACCCCAACTTGTCATCGTCATAGGACTCAGTCCTACATGTCTCCCAACCCCTCACTGAATTTAGCTTTTCCCATTTACCTTTCTTGTTATGTGTAGAAAATCTAAATATTTTGACAGTTCCTCTGTGGAAAACATTTTAAATGTCTACCCTGCCCTGTTCTTCCAAATTTCCCAGAAAGCCAGGGGGCGGGCAGATGGCTGCCTTTGAGAACTAACCTTCACTGTCCTTGCCACACTGCAGGTGAACTGATCAACCTCGCCATGTACTGTGAGAGGATAAGGAGGAAATTCTGGCCGGAGTGGCACCACGACGACGACAACACCATCTATGAGTCCGAGGAGAGCAGCGAAGGCAGCAAAACCCACACGCCTCTACTGGATTTTAGCTTTTACTCAAGGACAGAGACCTTTGAAGATGAGGGTGCAGAGAACAGTTTTTCCAGAACCCCAGACACGGATTTCACTGGACACTCGCTCTTTGATTCTGATGTGGACATGGATGACTACACAGACCACGAACAGTGCAAGTGACGCTCAGCCTCGCCGGCCCTTTGCTGCTGCTGTGCTGCCACCCCCTGGGCGTGGTCCAGTTTCTTCCCAGGTGGAAATCCGTCTGAGCTGGAGGAGATCTTCGTGCTTGGCACAATTCTCACAAGCTAGCTGGACTGCAGCAGCCTTATTTCTCTTTTGTACAAACAAAACACAGAACCATTCACATGGCTCCATTTCAAACAGGCAAAAAAAAAAAAAATTGTCAGCATGGTTCCTGAAATCCATTTTTGTTTTCATTAGAAAACTAACATCGTGAGGTAGACCAGGTGAAAGAGCAGGTTTTCCTCAGATTGTTTATGTTGATCCTCTTCAACCTGAGGGCTTAGTTGTGAGATGAATTCTTGAACATCCTTCATACACAGGGTTTGGAGTAATGAGAGATGTCATCAGAAGAAATGTAGGGGATGGATGTTCTGTGCTTCTTGTCTTCTGTGTGTATATTGTATGTCAAGATATAAGTCCAATAAAATCCACAGGTATTCAGTGAACACCTACTATGTGCAAAGCACTGTGCTAGGTGCTAATCAGTATAAGTTTTTCTCTAAGCCCTGCCGGTGACTAGTTGTGTGATTTCAGGCAAGTCTCTTAATTCTTGTGTGCCTCATTTCCCCCACCTGTAAAGTGGGGCTAACAATACTCTCTGCCTACCTACCTCACAGGGGTGTTGTGAGGATTCAGGTGGACACATTTGGAGCTTTAAACCTCTTGGAAGAGATGTGACATAAACACAACATTTTATTCTTTATTGTGCTTCATACATTTGAATATTCGAGGGCAAAGGGATTCACATTCAGGCAACAGCATCCACAGTCTTTCGAAAAACCCGAGCAAGTGAAACATACAGACACAGACACAGTCAGGACTCTGTCATCATCTCTCTCCTGATCTTGTTTGAAATGAATTTTTTTGTTGAAAGAACCGTGGAAACAGTTTTACAAATCATCAACGGCTACATATAGTCTATAATTATGTATGCTTACAGAAACGCCTTTCTTTCATTGCTTGAGCGCACATCGGAATGTCATCCTTTGCTGATTTCTGTGTGTTAAGTTGCCTGTGTTTCATTTATTTGGTGGGAATAAAGCTCAGGAATATGATGGGCTTAATGGACGTGAAGGAGAAGTATTTGGTTGATTTTTGTAAGCAGAAGTTGCCAACTTGTAATGTCTTTTTGAAAACAAACCTGGCAGGAGGTATTGAAAAGGGGAAGGAGGAAGAGGATCATGTTACTAGTATCAAAGCACTTTGTGCAGTGTAGACTCTACGCAGTCACATTAATGCACCTTTTCTGGTGTTCTCGGCCATGGCCCAGTGAGAGGAAGACACTGCTGGGGACAAGTTTTGATGTTTCTTAAGGGTCCTCATTCCCTCCCCACACTCCACCATCCCCTTAGTGCCCACGAACTCTGTATTTACTGTATATACTAAGGCACTCTATTGCTGAAGACACAGTTTTTGTTGACTTGAAACGTTTTTCCACTGAAATTCAGGCTGAAGCTCCTGGGGTAGTTAGTGGCTGTGGATTTGGGCTAATAGAGTCAGTATTAAGATTTACAACTGCAAAGAAAACTGCTTTGCTTATGATTACAATGGGCAGGATGGGTAAGGATTACTCATAATGGGGTTAAAGAGGCATTTCTCAAAAGACAGCAATTTCTTCTGAGAAGTTCTTCAAAAAGACTCTTTGATTATAGCTTTTACAAAACCTAAAATGCTGTGGATTCACAGAGACATAAGTGGGGAGAGTTTTTGAGGCTGTTTACCATTTAAACAACTGCGTAGGGGATACGGAACGGGAAGAAATGCTGAGATACCCTATTCTTCAGAGTAATTTGTTGTTAGTATCTTATTAAAATGATTTATTTTTGAGATGACTGATGCCTACTGAGAAGGTAGCGGTGAAGATGTGAATGGATAAACCTATTTTTGTCTCCAGTTTCATTTGGGAGGACTGTTTGCTGCTTTTTGTCACTAGCAACTGTGTCCTGAGGCCAGCTGGAGGTAGTTCTGTGTGACAAGGGATGCTCCGGACCTGAAAAATGTGAAGGTAATGAACAGGTAGACTGTGGACCTGTCTCCATAAAGACTGAGTCGCCCTTTCTCCACCCACAGCTGGAAAGAGTTGTGTTTGAAATGTTGCCTACAATTTATTCTTGTATAGCACTGTTTGATGTATGTCCACTCCAAGAGTGATTAAGTTATGAGTCTGTAGATTCAAAAACACATATTTTTTTATTGTGTTTTACTTGGAGAGCAAGTACGTGGAAAGCCAACCGTCAAAGTGAAGTTGTGGAACAGTTGATTCCATCCAGGTAACTGCCACAGGAGCTTGAATGGACACTGTCACCAGGAGGCTTGGGTGCTGGCCTGGCAACTCATGATGGGGTCATCAACATTTTGCAGGTGCAACTTGATTTGGAAACCGAAAACATATTCAGGTTTTACTTTCCCAATAATGTTATGGAAACAAAATGACCGAGAAAAAAAATCACTGGTGGGGAATGACTTAATGCAGTTTTTATTGAGAGGGCTTTAATTTTTCTTCATTCATTCTTAAGCTAGCCAGATTTGAAGCATGCTCCAATTTGATGAACAGGTGCTACTTATTAGAAAAATTAACATCAAGAGATCAGGGGACATTTTGGTTACCTGGCTCACTTGTTCAACTTCTGTGCTTGTTTTTACTGGAAAGTAACTTAAGGACGTGTGCTCTTTGATGTTAACTTATGCTTCTGGTTGGACAGAAGACCCGTAGGCTGCCTGTTTTGTTTCACCTCTCACTGTGCAAACAACTTCTGCCCCTCTGTCCACTTTCCAGGGCCCTCCCCACCCCTGCACATCAGGAATCATGAGCAGCAGTAGTATGTTTTGCATGTATCAGAGTAGATACAAGGACAATATAAATTTATGCAGACGTGAACTATATTGCTAGAGTTTGCCATTTTGTTATTGTAACATAATGAATTGTAAATGGTGACACTACCAAGGTCTCAGGCTACTCAGAAGACTGATCACAGACTTAGAGCAACTGGGAGGTAAATCACAAGAGATGTCTGGTCCTCCAGTGAGCCCTGCTGGTGTGTATTGGGGCACTTGGACATGCTTTTGTGAAACAATTGGGGTTCAAGATAGGAAGTGTTAAGGATTAGTTTCGTGGGTCTCTCTTGGATTATTTGAGAGTGTCAACTCATTGAAATGTTTGGCGAGGCCATGGATTAGCTCTAGAAAGCCTATTGCAAGAGAGCCCTAAGGTCATTATTGACTCACTGTCACATAAGTATTTATTTGCAAGGCAGGACCAGGAACTGAGTGAGATCTTTCACTTTGCCCTAGATTGTTCTTGGTATTATTCCACTTTGATTTGATTTCCTTTCAAAATACACATGCCCTGAGAGATCACTCCTAGAAGTTCCTAGAACTAGCACATTCCCAGCCTCCCAGAGAGTGCTGGAAATTCTCTACCCTTGTGCCTCATGTCTGTTCAGCTTGGTCCAGGCCAATTCAAGAGACTGTTCTTCATTATCTGTTCTCTGCAAGGTACTGCTAGGCTCTGTGAGTGACACCAAGATTGATATCCAAGTCACCAGTACTCCTCATTCTTTGCTATTTATCTTTTAAGCATCCATACCCATCTGCTCACTATCCACTGGACACCAACCCTGTGCCTGGCCCAGGGGCCCACACTGGATTGGTCGATGAACAGGGCAGATGTGCACGCTGATTTCAGTGCATCTTCTTCAGGCTGGACTTCTGCAATAGCCTCCTTTATGTGCTTGTCCGCTTCCTGTCCCATGCCACCTATCACCACTAGGTCAGTCTTTGTAAAAAGCTCTAGCCTTTGGGGGTGCCATACTGCCTCAGAATGAGGGCCACTCCTTAGGGTTGCGTACCCTCACCTCCTTATTCATCTTGTCTCCTGGAGCTCCTTCATGTGAGCCATCCGGGTGCATCCGAGTTGGTTCCTTTGCTGTGTCCTAAACGTGCCTCCTGTGCCCCCACTCTGTGCCTCTGTTCATGCCAGTCTCTCTCATGAAATGCCCACCCTTCCTCTCAACTGGCTCAACGCATACCCACCTCTCAAGGCCCAACTTCATTGGTTCCGCAAGAAGGCATATCAGCTCATTATAATCTGCCTTTCCTCTAGAAAAATAACATTCATCATTTCCTTCCTGAAGATTGTATGGGAAAGGTGTGCTCAGAAGTGGCCCTCAGAAAGGCTAGAACAGTGCTTTCAAATTTTTGTGTCTAATGAAAGTCCTATACCCTATTCCCAGAAAAATACCCATATACAAATATATACAATTTACATATAAGTTCAGGAGATTTCAGAAACCTTTTGAAATTATCTGTGGATTCTTTAAGAGGTTCATGAACCCCAGTTGAAGAAGCTTTCTTCAAAGAGTCTTCAAAAACTTGTTAGTGTTCATTCTTTCTTGCCTTTAACATTTCTGGAGAGGAGAAAAATTGGAATGGGATGGGCAGGTGAAAACAATCTTTATTATCCCTGTTGAGTATGTTCTAAGTGACAGGGGAAGAAGGAGGAAGATATGGCTTGCATTAATTGAGAGAATATCTTTGTTTTGACAGATTTGGCATTTTGAAAGTGACAGGGTTTTGTTATCACCATTGTCATTTATCTATTAACCATCTAAAAGGTCAATTTATCAAAATTAGTTCAGGGCCAGGTGAGCTTCATTTGAGCCCTGAAACTCACCACTTTTGTATTGCGTGGGCAGGCTGACTGGCCTGGAGCTGAGGTGGGAGGGAAGAGGCTGGATTTTTCCTAACAGAAAAAAGGTCTACACAAGCAGGTTTTCCTGTATTCATTCATTCATGCATGCATGCATCCATGCATCCATCCATACAATTGGTCAGTTATTTTTCATAAAAGGATAGTGTCATTTGTTGGTAGGAAAAACTCAGGGTCTCTTCCTCTCCCTCGATCTCTTCCTCTCTCCCTCCTCCTACTTCCAGGGTGAAGTTATTTTTGTTGCTCCTGACTATGACCTGGGTTGTTCTCCTTTACACAGTGCTGTTTAAGTTGAGTAAGAATTGATGGGAGTACATTCAATGACAAATACTTCTGAGTCTAAATGCTGAACTCTGGCCACCCCTCTTCACAGGTCTAGGGATCAATTGCATGTGATTGTGGAGTCAATTGTGATTGACTTTTATTCCATTTATGCCAGTGGTTGGATAAAACTTTCAAAGTTCAAAAGGATTCCTTTGGTGAGTGAGGTAGGAGGTGCCTCTTGCCTGCAGAACTCTTGCTAGTGCCAGGATTTTTATCATTTGAATTCCTCACCAGAAATTTAGATATTCAGTTCTTGACTTTAAAGAATATCTTCCCCCCCACCCCACTCACCGAGGACATTTTTTTCATTGCTGTTTTAGAGACAGAGGAAGGGAGAGAGAGAAACAGTGATGTGAGAAACATCTATTGGTTGCATCCCATACCTGCCTGGACTGGGGATCGAACCTGCAACCTTTTAATTATGGAATGATGCTCCAACCAACTGACCCACACCAGCCAGGGCTTTAAAGAATATCTTAAAGATATTTAAGGTTTCTTCATCTTTAAGAAAACTTGAGGCAGCCACACAGTGGCCTTGCTCCTTAGAGAAGATTACAGAGAGTACTGAAAAACAGCTTGAAGAAAAGTAACTCACTGACCATGAACACCTCAGTCACTCTGGCTCTTGACGAAACAGAGAACTTGTCCTTAAACCAAAGCTCTCCAACTGCTGCTGACTAGACCAAATTAGGATGCTCAAATTTTCGAGGAATTTCTTCTTCATTAAGGGTGGCATGTTTGTATGACTCCTGTCAAAGTGGTTTAACATCAAGTAATCAGTCTTGTGGTATTATGCTTATTGTAAATATATGGTTTTCCCAGTGATCCGCATCATGCAGAGTGTCTGACAACTCAAATGTTGATGATGAGGTGATGGTTTCTTGATGGTGATGGTTGCAAAGTTGAAGACCCCAGTCCTTTATTTGGTGGTATTCAAGTTTCACTGAGTAGGAGGAAAGAAGGAAAATGACAGATACTGGGGGTGGTATGGCTGTGGGTCAGAGGTATGTCGGGCACAGTGGGAGTTTTATAGGTTCTAGCATCTTACTAAAGTACAAGTTTTAAATAAAAAAAATATAATCTGTGGGAGGATGGTATATAGATGTACAAGTGACTGGTGAAGAAAATGTTGAACTAACATGATCTTTGTCGGAGTTTATATTTTCATGCTCCTGGGCTGTCCCAGCTGAAGTGACTCCTGAGAACTGGGGAAGAAGCTGAGAGTGGCCAGCCCCACTGTGTTCATGCCTATGATTCCGCAATTCCCTTCTAGTCTCAAAAGTGTTTGTGGCACATAGTTTACATTTTACAAATATAAAGTGTACAAAGTAATGTATGTTTGCTGTACAGAAATCCCTTAAAATGTTTGGAGATACCCCAAATCATCCCTATGTAGACAATGGTCTCCAAACCTTTGTGCTCATTCACTGTATCAGTAAAACTTCCTGAGCATGCCCTTCAGCATATTTGTTTATAAACATACACATGCTGCTCACACTGCTGTACTGATACACTATGTATATTGAAAACCATGGCAAACATAGAAATTTACAAAGAATATGCTCCTGCACTCCATAGAGCTTAGAGAAAGAGACAAGGGTAAGCACATAGGGTAGCATCTAGAAGGCTGTAACTGATTAAAGAATGTTATGTAACATTTGTGGCAAAGCGGATGTAAAATAAGCATGGATGCATGATTTTAGGTCAAAGTATGTCATTATTTTTACTTAAACAGGCATTTTTGGTCAGAGAAGAGTGAATAGATAGATGTCACCTTTATGAGATCTCATTTTTGTTTTTGGGATCACTCTTTCTAAAAGCTCTTGAAAATTTATGAAAGATTTCACAGTGCACTGATTTAAGCAAAACAAGAAAAGAAAGGATGGCGAAAACCTCAAATAATGCAAATGCAGGATGTATTGCCTGAGGATTTGAGCAGCAATCTGAAAAACATGTTTTGATAATTCCCAATAATCATCATCTCATTGATATGTCTGTCTTCTATTTGTTTATAACCTCATGTCTCCAAATGTGTGGGAAATGTACAGATTTATTTTCAGATGTCTGAGATGGGAAGGACCACTGTTGGTATAATTGGAACCACACTTCAGCTGCTTCGGAGCTGCAGTGTGGACGCTCCCTGGAAACATTTACCTGCACCATCTGTTTTGCAAACACAATGACTGGCATCTTGCTGAATGAGGGCCTCAATGTGGAGGTAGCGTTCCAATGTTTATTTCTGGACCTATGAGTTACTTTAGCACAGTTATTGTTAGTAGTTTATAAAGCCATATTCAAACTTGTACACTTGATTGTAAGATAGATTTGAATTGTGCAGTCTGTTGATTACTGTATATAGATGTGACAATTCTGTATATTTGGTCTGTATGTATTTGATGTGTAAATGATAACTAATGGATATGAAATAGCTTTCTGTGAATGTCTTTATTCCAATTCACTTCTCTTTTGCAAATTTAAATCTTTAAACTTTACACCCATGGGGAAAATACGAAATTTTTGCAAGGAGAATATTTTAGTTGTAAGGCTCTTGTATAATTAGAACAGAGGTAATGAATTCTTTAGGCGTATCACTTTCTGACAGAATTTCAAATGAATGTTTTTTAAGTGAAAAGCAGGTCTTTGAATATGCTGCCCTACCCTCTCCTGCCCTTACTTCATACTCAGTGTGCTGCCCCTCAGAGTACTCTGAGGAGTGATGTCTACTGATAGAGGGAAGAAAAGGAGAAGGAGAGAGCAGGACATGTTACTAAGACCTTCCCCGGCCCTGGCCAGATAGCTCGGTTTGTAAGAACATTGTCCTTATACACCAAGATTGTGAATTTGATCTCCAGTCAGCGCACATACAAGAATCAACCAATCAATGCATACGTAAGTGCATGAACAAATTGATGTTCTTCTCTCTCTTTTTCTCTCTCTCAAAATCAGTAAATAAAATTTAAAAAAGTAAAGACCTTCCCTGTGGTAGCTAATCATATAGTAGACCAATTTCCCTTTCTATAAATATAACCTTAATTAGTTTTTTGCACCTCTTCAATCAAGTACTTATGATTCCCATTTTATAGATGAGGAGAGAGGCTCAGGTAGGTATATTAGGGTAATGTGGCTAAGATATGCTCAAGTAATATCTTGGGGTCAGAGATGTTGGAAATACACACTACTTTTCACACCCTTATGCATGAACTGCAAAAGATAGCTGGGCACAAGGGCATATAGAGATTGAGGCATTCTAGATACTTGAAATGCTATCTACAAATTTGATCAACTATTATTCAAATAGTAGCTTCTTACCCTTTAGAGCAAAATCCAATAAGGTAACATCCAAAGTCACTGATTGCCCAAACCAGGGGAGTATCTAGTAAGTAGAAAACATGGGAAAACCCTAATCGTACATTCTAGAGATACTTTGTTTTTTATTGTTTTACACCTCCTTCATCTCTTGACCTAATAAATCCCAACTATTTAGTCCTGCTTATTAACATAGACCCTCACTGGAAATGTTTTGGGGCAAATCTATATCTACTTCAACTTAAGTTGGCTCCAGATCCTTCTAGAACTTGTGTCAGGGTCCTGGACTCAAGCTTGACAGCTGTCTCCTTAGGGAAGCTTTATTCCTTGCTTCTGGGAGGCAGCAGAGGGAAGGGAGTCATTTACCTTTCCAACACACTGTGCTCTCTGAAGTGCTGAGAAAAACGTTTTGTGGCCAGTTGTACTGAACATTCCACAACCTGGTTTTTCATATTTTTGTCCTTCCCTTCAGAGGTGAGGCAGAGGAGTTGGAGGCCTTGCCCCCCCCGGGGCCACCCATGGTGTTTGTAGAGGATGCCACTGTCAGTACCCGTTGAACACTTACTGGCTGCGCTGCTTCCCCTTAGTGACAGACTTCTCTTTCAATTACCTGCCAAAGTTAGAGTAGCTCATCCTTTGGATGAAAAGGAACTTTGGAGAACAAAGAGGTAATTACCGTGTTGCTGTCCTGCATGCCAAAGAGGAACCTGGTCTACTTTAGTGACTTGTTCTTGTGTGCAGACTTAGGGATTGTCTCCACTTGAGGGATGTGAGGATTGGAGGTTTGTATATTTGGGGGTGTGATTGGCCTGGGCAAGCACACTGGGTATCTCATGCTCACCATGTATCCAGGTAAACCCTGTTGAAACAATATTGCTGGCAGCCTTGAAAGGAGGAGAGTGGAGGGAAGGCCCGTGTGTGGAAGGGAGCAGCCCTAGCACCTTCCCTGACCCTCTTGTGTCCACGTGTTTGTTGTGCAAAAGCCCTACTGCTTCCTTCTCCACCCTTCGCAAGGCTCCCTCCACTTTAGCTGCTACATTCAAAGAAAAAGCAGAAATTTTAAGGGTGGCTTGAGGATGTCAAACAGTCCAGATTTGCTGGAGGCACAAGCATGGGAAGGGGAGGAGGTGGGGAGGAGGACCCTGGGTAGACTGTTGGGAAGTCATCCGTTTGGGGCAAGGAGGGTTTTTGAGCAGGGGACTAACAAGACGAAAGAGTGAGTAAATAAGATGTATCTGATTGCGGAGTAGACGCAGGACTAGTCAGAGGAGAGGCTGCAGCCCAGCAGCTGGACCTGACCTCGGGGTCTCAGAGGGAAGTGAGAGGTGTGAGATGCGGTAGGGCTGGCACTGCATGGGGTGGCGGGACTGTGAAGGGGCAAAGGGCAGCCACTGAGCTCCTGGAGACACTGAGACTCTTGGATGTGGGGAGCACAAGGTGGTGGAGAGGGAGATGACAAAGGTAACCCTGGGAGGTGGGGGACACGGTGATACGTAGGAAATGAGGAGGAGAGGGCACTGGTTTGGGGAAAAGCATCATCCTATTTTAGCCACACTGAATTTCAGCAATCAGTAGGCGGTGCAGGACTGGAACTTGCAAAGGGGCTAAAAGGGAATCCATAGCCCCTGAAGGGGTTGCTGAAGGAAGTAAGTTGGAAGGATGATAAAAGTCAGTAGTACCTTGCATTTGTATAATGTTTGCCTTTAAGATACTGTTAGAGTCAGTAGCACCTGGACCATGTCCCTTGTATCCTCATGTATAAATGGACAGTTCTTGCAGGTGATCTTTAAGGTACCTTCCAGCTCAAATATCCTTTCTTCTTTCCCTGAGGTTCAATACCACTTCTCTATAAACACTGACTGCACCTCCTGCTTTGTTGATTCTCATTGTGCTGAAAAGAGGCGTTTATTGACCAAATCAACTAGTAATAGCTGACATCTACATATGAATTACTGTTCTTAGCAACCTACAAATATTAACTCATTTAATCCTCATAACTGCCTTGTGACATTGGTACTATCATTGTCCCCATCAGTTTTATCACCACCACCACTTTCATCACCATCATCATCATCATCACCATCCTCAGTTTACAGATAAGAAAACTGAGGCAAAGAGAGGTTAAATACAGTGGTACCAATACTCATTGTTAATTCACTCTGGAATTTGTGACAAGTGCTGAAACTGATGAGCACCAAACAAGCGATGAGTGCTGAAGCCTTTTCTCTTGCGGGCTGGTATTGTGACTCATACAAGTTCTAGCAAGTGCAAAGAGTCCGGAGCAAGCGCCAAGTGCTGAAACATTTTTTTTCCTCACTAAAATGCGATGAGTACAGGGTTTGACGAGGTCTGAAGCCGACAAGTACCGAAGCCGACGAGTACCGAGGTATGACTAACTTGTCCCAGATCTCTGCCAAGTGAACAGAGGAGATGTGGTTTAAATGCAGAACCTGAGAATAAGAGTCTAGCTTTTACACTACTAGATACCACTAGGTGTACAGCTTTCAAGAGATAAAGGATGCAAAGAAGTGTCACAAAAGGGTTAAAATGGACATGGAGTGCATTTGTGGTATGGAGGGACAAGGTTTTGCTGGGAGGCGTTATACTAGCTGCTAGCAGGCAGGTGGTGTGAGATGATTGGGTGTATGCACCTCACGTCTTAGCATCAGCTAAGGTAACCTCTTTCTCTTTAGAAGCAGTTTCCTCAAGTCACTGTGCAGTAGATTTTCCTTATGAGTGGAGCCTTGGGAACCCCCATAGATAGAACCCAGATGATGGAGTACTCTGGGAACTGCACCCCACAAAACCCATGGTTATATCCTCATTCAACATTTTTAGTTTTTGTTTTTGATGGGCATTTACTCTAGTTGCACATGTAGGATGTCTGACTTCTGGTGTTGGATGGCCTCAAGCATGGGAAGCCTGCCATAGCTGGAGACCAGAGGGGCTGCACCGTCCACTTCACCCCATATTGTGGTATATACATGCATGTAGTAAATGCTCAATAAACACTGGTCCCAGGAATGGGCAGATTCTCAGGTAAAAGACAAACCATATCGTAAACAAATATCCAAAGTTTGAAGTTTGAAAGGATAGACCATGCAAAGGCAGTAAATTACTCATAGAACAAACCATAGGTGACTGAAATATGGGATAGTGACTTCTGTAGGCTCAATTGGTTTATGCAGTCCTCAGGATCTCTCCCCAGAATTATAGCCCCATAACTCAAATAGCTCCTGTTTCCTTGACCCACATATACTGTGGATCTGAATCTCAAATCCTGCTAATGGTTGGCACTGTGCTTTCTTCACCCTAGTGTGCTTATGCTGCCTGCTGAATTCTTTTAATTAGAGCCACTAGGGTAGGATACATTTGCCTGTCCTTTGTCTTATGCTGTCACTATGTATTACAGAATATTTAACTTATTAATGAGACCACATACATTATAACTTTGTGAGTAGCTTTATTTTGGGGTTTTGGAAGTTCATTCCTTTTAGCTATCAGTCTTTGCATCCTATAGGAAGCAAAGTGAGGTTAGTGATGTATTCTTTGCTTAAGTACCCACACATATGAATTTAGCATGATCTCTGCACACAAAAGTAGGAGAGATTCCTGACAGCCAGAAGATAAGCCTTCTTCTTTTATCTTTTCTACTGCCTGCATCAACTCTTTCCTGACATTAGGAATTTTAATTCATAGTAATATGCTATTGTATTAGCTCTCTTTTCTGCATTGTTGTATACATACATATATAACTAGTCCCTGAACAGCAGACACGAAACATGTCTAGTACAATTATAAACTTAACTTTTTTAATAATTGCTCCCCAAAAGTTGCTGTATAGTGTAGTTTTTCCATAGTGTTGGATGAAATTTTTTAAAAAGATTTTATTTATTTATTTTTAGGGAGAAGGGAAGGGAGGGAAAAACAGAGGGAGAGAAACATCAATGTGTGGTTGCTTCCCGCATACCCCTTACTGGGGACCTGGCCCACAACTCAGCATGTGCCCACTGGGAATTGAACCAGTGACAGTTTGGTTCTCGGGTTGGAGCTCAATCCACTGAGCAACACCAGCTGGGGCGTGTTAGATGGAGTTTTAGGTAAGCCTCATTGTTTATATGCTCACTCTGAGCCAGTGAGAAGTTGTGCATCTAAGTCCCGGAAAACAGCTGCAGTTCTGTTATTAATACAGGCAGTCAAGCATAATAATCAGAATTTGGAATTGTGTTCAACATTGACACTGCTATTCTGATTTGCTCCCTTTCTATTCACATTGCTGATTTCAATTTGGGTCCTTATTGCTTCTTGTCAGAACTTCTTGCTCAGATACCTTTGATGGCTCCTCACTGTCTACAGAATAGTCTCAACTCTTTAATCTACTTGTCAAGAACTTTTGGAATTTGGCCCCTAAATGTCTCACTTTCCTGCTGTCCTATGTGAGCACCCTAACAGGAGCTGTATTTTCCACCCAGGCAGCTGATTTACTCAAAATTGTGTCATACCCTTGGCCGCCTCCATGTCTCAGTTCATGGGTTTTCCATCTTGTTGGCTTCTCTGCGCCCATCCTGTGCATTATGCCACAGCAAATTCATTCTTCTCCAGGAAATCTCCCTGCTCAGAGAAATGGTCCCTGTTTCTTAATGTCTGAAGCAATCATTGTTCATCTGACTTTGAGCACCTAGTATGTACCTACATGTGTTTCTATTAGTCTCTTGTCCCACTTTCTAGATTATAAACCTTCAGAAACAACATTTGATTTCCTATATTTTAAAATTTTTCTCTGAGGCTTTGATAAATGTATGTTGTCCAAGGCAGGGGCAGTGGGAATTGGGGGGAAGGGACATTTACATGAGGAAGAATTCACAGAACCTTTGGAGGAAGAATTCACAGACTTTGCTATTACTGACTTATCTAAATCCTTCTTGGGGAATTATTTTTATTAGCATGCTGTTCAAACGCTTGAAATAATGGGTTCCATATACATCCATACTGTTGTGCAAACAAATTCTTCCTTTTATTTGTCCTAAGTTGCCCTTTATACTAATGATCCTATTTAAAGCATAAGGTCTATATGCCTTTTAAAGGTTAGGGCACTGTTTAGCCAGACGCCCAAATATTTATATACTGAGACCTACAAGAGTGTTGTCTGATTAATACCTGTCTTCTTGGGAAAGCTGTGAATAATGTCAACATGAACTACATTATTCCTGCTAAAAATTCATCCATTTAGTTTAACTTGCGTGTAATGACACCTGAACGTCAAGAGCTGTTTGCAGAGTGCTGTTGCAATACTGTTGCAGCTCATTCATAACAAATGGCAATGAAGTCCCTTCAGCATAGTGATTGGGAGAATGAGCATAAATAGGAAATTTGGGGGCTCCTGGAAACCTGTAATAAGTGATGAATATAAAGGGAAAATGCAATGAGTCTCAGAGAAATCTTTGGGGGAAAAAAAGACACCTTTGGCTATAAAATTCATTTGAGAGTTAAAACGATGTTATTAATCAAATGCTTTACATAATTCCAGTTGAAATTTCTCAAAATAGCTAAACAATAAAGAAGATGGAGTTGGAACTGTTAAATAGACCAAGGGAGGGCTGGGGCCCATTCTCATTTTACCTTTCTCCTTCCTCTTTTTTGATTCCTTCCTTTCTCTCCTATTACATCACTCTGTTTATATTTTTCTTCCCTCATGAAAACATTTATTTCTCCTGGTTTGTCATCAGCCTCCCCTCTTTCTGTAATTGCAGAGTCTTTTCTCCCCTCCACCTTCTTTCCTACTCTCTGTGAACCATATTCCCTCTGTGTTTTAAGTTACAGGGTTTTGCAGTGCAAGAGACCTTGAGACCATCTAATTTGGTTTCCTCTCCTGAGAGGTGAGACTGAAAAGCCTAAGAGAAATTAACTTACCTGCTCCAGTCACCTAGACAGTGAGTGATAAGATCCACACAAGAGGTAATGCATCTTAGTATCCAAAGAAACTGAGATGTCATTTCTGCCACTCATCCATCCAATGCAGAAACACATTCTAAAATATCCAGAAATGTTTAGCCTGTTTGAGAAGATTTCCAGGAAGGGTAGGTGCATTGTTATTTTGCTAGAGAATTCTGATAAAAGCTAGTCTTTAGATTAAATACTGCCTCCCTATAATTTTCTTCTACTATCCTTACTTCTGTCTACTAGAATTACAAGGAAGGCTTTCTCTCAAGCAATTGCTCTTTAAATTTGTGATAAAGCAATTGGACTCTCTTAAACCTTTCCTTCCCTACATCAAGCACCCCCAGTTTTGTTAACGGTTCCTCATGTTACATGGCTTATACTTCTCTCGTCACTTTAGACTCCTGCCCCATGATCTCTAGTCAGTGTCATTCTTATAGGATGACAATGGATTTAGAGATAATATTGCAAATAATATTTAATGCACACAGACTGCAGAGTCATTACTACCTATCATGATCTGGAAACTTGATCAATTTCTTAGCCTCATTCCCTTGTGCTCATGTGATATTAGCTTACCCAGATTAGATGCAGCTGAAACCCTCAGGTCTCTTCCAATCAAACTGGCAAGAATCCAGATCTTTCCAGCTCCTCTTATCTGATTATGTAGATGGTTATAACTTTAATTTGGGTCCTAATCACTGTTCCCATAGTATTTGATCATTTTGGTTTTGGACCATTTTCTCCCCAGCAATCTGAGCTCCTTCTAGGTTGACAGCATTCAGCCACATCCCTGGGAGTCACAGTGTACCGACAGCTCCCTGCTGGTCAACAGCCAACTCTGATCAATGTGCAAGTTTATTTTGGCTATGACATAATGTACATATCATAACTGTGATATCTGCCAGCTAGAATGTTAGGGGAAGAATCGCATGCTACAGAGTGGGGTGGAGTGCACCTTGGCTTCTATCGGCTAACGTTCATTTGATTGCAAACAATAAAAATCAATTGGAAGAACTCCTGTTTCTCACAAAGCTAAGGAAAGAATGGGAAAACCAAACCTCAGAATGGGCAATTCTGTGTAAGTGCTCACAATATTTTTTATTGACTGGTGACTCCCAGTCTTTTGGTCAAATGTACAATCTAAAGGATCTTTCAGAATAAGAGAAATTGACCCCCCCCCCCAATGTATATAAGTACTCTACCCAATGCAGGACTGTGACGCTCCTCTCCTCAGGAATAAACCCTGACATTCTAAACTGAGTGGAGAGAAGGCCCCTCAGCTTTTAAAATTTTGGTAAAAAAATCTGATGAATCCCACATGGGTGTTGCTGAGGCCCCTAGAATTACCCATCCCCCACCCTGTGGTTATCACACTTTTCCCTGGGTCTTGTCAGCAGTGGTGCAAAGTTTTGTAATAAAAAAACAGTCACCAGGATCCAACTCCTGTGCCCTGGGCTGCCCAGCAAAGGAGAAATAGAAGCTGGGCAGCCTCAGCAATGCCTGTTAAGGAGGAGGAGACTGTCAATGGAAGAGACTGTATTTACTGGAACACGCAAGAATGGAGCCTCATTAGTATAGGAAGAGAGCAAGGTCAGGGCAGGAATGGATTGTCTCAGATAGCTACACAGTGCTGAAGGGCAACCACAGGACTAACGAGAGGTATAAGGACACTGCACAATGTAGTTATGTTGTGGGAGTGATTCCACCATAATTTTGCTGACCTCATTTGCTCATTAAATACTCATCAAATGCTTATTATGTGTTTACTATGTGTGAGTCATTATCATGGGAGTTAGAGAAACCATGGTGAATAAAATATGTGGCCATTGAGCACTTGAAACATGACTAGTCCAACAGAGGGACTTTCTTTTAATGAATTAAAGCGGAAATTTAAATAGGCCCACCTGGCTAGAGGCTACTGGACAGTGCAGCTTTAGAATATGTGGGGCCCTGAGAGATTCTAGGTAAGTGATACAATTAGACACATGTTTTATGATGCTTCCAACGGAGGAGTCATCAATATGAAACTGCCTATGCCATGCTAGGACAATTGGTCCAGTAAGAAAAATCATCTGTTGATTGGTTTCTGCACAGACCAAACCTTAGAAATGAAATGACGGTAGCATCAGGGGTGGAGGACACTTGCTGTGCAGGCTTTTCCAGTGTGAATGCCCGTGGCATCTGAATGACTGCTGCTTTAAAACCTCTAGTAAGAGTATTCGTAGCTTTTTTTATTGTGATATAACAGTAAAAAAAAATAACAAATCAGATATTGTTTTATTAAAGCTCTCCTCTTTCTTTAGGTTATTATGTTGCATTTATGTAAAATTTATGAAAATTTGTGCCTATATTAAGAATCTAATAATTTAAAAAAACCCATCCTTCCTCATTTATCTGTCTCTAGTTAAGTTGCAAATGATGTGGCAGCTAACAGGGAAATCTTAAATCTTTCATTAGCACAGGGTAGTCTCCGGAGAACTGTGACTTCAACACACGTTTTGGATATATTCCAAGCTATGGAGGATATCTTTCAACATTTCTGAAAACAAAAACATTCCTTTTAGCACTTGAAGGGCTAAGGTCTTGTTTGGTCCACTGAGGATGAGACGGGGGCTGCCAGGTGGGGGCGCAGCATCCGCTTCCTGCCTGGGCTCCTCAGTGCGGGTTCACTCTCTCTCCTGCCCCCCGGAAGCCTGGCTTGTTTTCACAGTTAATCTAGTTCAGCATTTCATGATGGGCCCAAGCCCCTGACCTCAGCTGCTCTAGGGAAGATGTAAACCTAAGGACCGGTCCTGAATATCTCATCTTACTAGCTCTTCCCACCTCCCCGCTCCTTGGCTGGCCCACCCCTCAGGGTTAGGCCAACAGTCCAAATCCAGGTTTGTGTCATTGGAAAATTGTAAACACCATGACAAATCAGACCTTTTGTTGTTTGATTTGTCAAACAACAACCTTTTCTACCTCCACCTTTTCTTCAAGGCTAAGGACATACTCAAACTTCCTTTGAATGCACCAAGTCCCTTCCAGAACTAAACGGAGTTGTGGATGCACATGGGAAGTTTGGGAGCAAGCAGAAGTGTCATTTTTCCAGGTCCTCTGATGAGGTGATCTGGGCTACACGGCCCCCAACCCTGCCTTTCACATGTGTCTTGTCTTGGAAACTGGCTGGGAAGGAAACCAAGTCACCCACAAGAGGGCAGCAAATGATTTCCATTCTAGCTTTGTTTCTCTTCCACAGAGCTTCTATTTAGTCAAGAAATAAAAATTTGATGCTGATGGGAGGAATGGGACCTGGGTTTTGTTTCCCAGTATGGCTTTTTGTTGCACATTTCCCAGGTATCCTTGTTAGTACAGCTTATCATTGGGGTGAGGCCAGTCCTGGCTGATGGCTCCCTGGCCCAGGCATGTGGGATGGGGGGGGGGGTGGTCAGTAGGGACCCTCCTCTCCTTTCAAGGTCAAGGTTTATTTCTGAGGAGAGGACCATCACAGCCCTGCACTTAATAGAATATATATAATCTATATATTATATATATATATACATAATCTCTCTCTCTATATATATACACACACACACATATCTTGTTTGTTTCAACTTCCCTTGTTCTGAAAGATTCTTCAGATTGTGCCTCTGACCAAATTATCAGATGCTGTTCAGTTGCCAGTTTACCTGCCAGGAGACTGGGTGCGGTTGGGATGTCTCCAAGGCAGTGGCCTTTCCCTTGCTGGTCATCTCTGGGAGCGCTGCCCTGTCGATGGGTGAAGTGTGATGATTCCTGTGTCCCTATTGTGTGAGGAGCAGAAAGGCCTCGGCTCAGCTGTGAGACTGGACCTACTGTGGCATCCTTTGGTCACCTCCCTGTGCCCTTCCCTCTCGAGGGAGGGGCTTTCCATGGTCTCCAATTCAAATCAACAAATGTTAATTAAGCAGCTCCACTGGGAGCCACTGAGTAGATGCTCAGAGGGCCATCCAATGGCACTAGCAGTGACAACTTATTAAATGTGTATGCAGCTCATTTCATGACATTTCAGGAATCCTGTAAACAACCTTCCGAATTAGGTATTATTCCCAATTTGTGGATGAAGAAAGTAAGACCATGAGAAGTTAAGCAATTGATCATTTAGTCAAGGGGGAGGTACAGGAAATTAAACCCAGGCTTGGCTGACTCCTGGACCTTAACTCGGCTGCTGTACTGGTTTTCTTCGAAAAAGGCCTTTAGTCTCAAAGGCCTTGTAATTTAATGCAGTGGTTTTCCAACTTAGATGCATAGCAAAATTACCTAGGGAGCTTTGAAAAATCCCAATGCCAGGGGCTTATCCCAGGCTGGCTAAGTCAGTGTGTGTGTGTGTGTGTGTGTGTGTGTGTGTGTGTGTGTGTGTGTGTATGTTTGAGGTATGGGGGAGTCCCAGGAACTGACATTTAAAAAATCCTCCAGGTGATTCCTCTGTGCAGCCAGAGTGGAGGATCCTGCTCTTGAGGGAGAGAAGGGATGGGTGATGGGAAGTCCAGGCACCAAAGAGAAGAGAGGGGTACATTCGTTTCGGCTGGGATCCCCTGCCAGTGCGGCCCACTCCTCTCCAGAAGGTGGTCGGCCATTCCTGCCAAGTTGAGCGCCTGTGTGCAGAAGGCGCTCCCATTTGGTAACAGTTATAATATGAGGTTTTTTCTTTTTTAGTGCTTACCCCTTGTGAGGCAGTTTTAAATTTTTACCTGTATGAACTCTTTTAATCCTTACAGAAATCTACTGCAGTAGCTTCTACATTTTCATTAAGTCTACAATGCTGTGGGTTCTAAGATGCATCGTCATTTTATGTACACTAAGAAATAGAGAAAAAACACTACCAACAAATTGAAAGTCTCTGCGAATTATGATTTGTTTTTTTCCAGAGAAGTTAAAATGTGAGCAGCCATGCATTTTAAAATTAATGAAATATGGTGGTTTTGTTTCCATGTATAGATGAGGAAACAGAGGCAAAGACAGCTTCAGTAATGTGTCCAAGGTCGCTCAGCTAGGAGGTATTATGAGCAGTTACCATCCATCAATATCTTCCTAAACATTTTTAATGGCAACTTTAAGATTCATATAAATATACTCTAATTACTTTAATTACTCCCCCAATTTTAGTTAATTATATCTTGATGTAGGTTTTTATATGTCTCTTTTCCTGGGGTATTGCCAACCATACATTATGTGCTGACTATTTTATAGCCAATAATTCAGTTAAATCATCCCCACGGATTCTCCATGTGCCTTAAGTGGAGTAGATGCTGGGACATGACGAGCCTCTTGCAGAGGTTTCTTTTCTCACTGCTTTATGTTGCGCTATGTGGACGGTGGGATGCTTACTGGCCGCGCTTGGCTGGTTTATTACCCAGCATCTCCGGCCCTCCAGCCTGGGATTGGGCCTTTCCTGTGCGCTGCCCCTCCTGCTCTCCGAGACCTAATGACCATTGGTTGTCCAGTATATCAGCTTTGCAAGTGCGTTGCTTTTCCTTCAGCCTTGGGAGGTGACTGGAATGAGGGGTGAGCACATGTAGTGATCAGGAAAAAGTTGCTGGGGCTTTTTGACTCTGGCAGATCCACCCCTCCTCATGGCAATTACCTTTCGACACTTGTGCAGAGTAGACGTGAGGGAACGACTGAGACTAAACTCAGGACAGGGTCTCTAAGGAAAACTTTAGGGATGTTAACAAAGAGTGAAGACTCAACAGGGCCCAGTAGGTTTAGGAACAGGGAGAAGGAAATGTGGCACAGGCTTCTCAAGCTTTTATGTGCAAGGAAATTGCATAGAGGTGCTGATAAAATGCAGATTCTTACTTAGCTGTTTCTGTTGGAGTCTGAGAATCTGCATTTCTAATAAATTCCTCGGTATGGTGAGGTGAAAAATGAGAAACAGTTTTCAGAATGGAGAAACGTAGGTGCAGCTTTTAGGTGGTGTGAATGTTAATGGAGTCACTTTTCTCTGTGTGGCCCTCACCGACATTTCCCAGCAGGACTATGGAAGGTAGGAAGGCAGTGCCCGGAGGGAAAGGTCCCAGGTTTTTCTGTTTATTTGGAACAATTTGGCAAGTTGAATTCAGCTTTTCTCTAAAATAGTCCTCACTCAACACTTCCCTTCTCCCAATGCATTGGGATTTCATTTTTCTAGCCTTACCTGTAAAACGGTCTCAAATTCGTTCTTTGGGGAAATAGGGAATTTGTTAATTTTGAAACTGCTTTGAGATTCTGGACAGATGCTATGATAGCCCAAAATTCATTTAAAGATCAAAGTGGTGTTTGAAGACTTCAGATGGTGAATGAAGATGAGAAATACATGAAAAAAATCTATGTAAGGACTATTTCCCATTTAAGGCTATTCTTTATTTTCATTTTTCTTACATGGCAAGACTTTCATTTTCTCAGTTCAGTGTGGTAACCATTCTAAACAGTGTTAGGTTACTTCTACTTCTAAGAATATGCTTCTAATCTCCCAATGAAATCCTATTAATTCTTGGGGCACTCAACCCTAGCTGACTAAGGGGGAGATTCAAGAAACCAATGGCCTCGGCTGTAGCTATGTGGAGGCACCTGCCTCAGGTCCATCTGAGATAGGCAGACCGAGGACCACCACTGCTTCTGCGGTGAGAACTGTGTATGGGCTGTAATGGGTGGTTAGCACCTCTGTAGATTTATGACTCCCAACCACTGCAGCCACCGTTGAGTTAGACAGTGTCTCCTTTTATCACACCCCTTCTGTCCTAACTTGGGAGATTATAGTCAGGGTCCAGATAAATGATACCATTCAAGCTCAATTGATGATTTTTGTATCATGATAGTTATTTGAGGTGTACACTCCCGAGCTCTATGAAATGTGCTATCATGTCTTTTTTGTGTGTGAACTGTTGACATGTAATACTCATTTTCCACATAATTGTTTTCCTTGGTCTTGTACTTTTGCAAACCACTCCCTGGAAAGCTAGTATTGTATCTTTTTTCTTCTTTTAAAGTGGTCCAGTGTAGATAAGAAAATATGATTTCAAATTCTTAACCAAAGCCTAGGCAAACCACTTTGGTTTAGAAAATTGGTCTGTAAATCTTATAGGGTCAAGGATTTTCTTGGGCACTTACATGATTTCAGATGGATCAGAAATATTGATGCAGACTGCTCTTAGAATTACAGTGTTGCCTTTAGTAAGCCAGCCCATACTTGGAAATACTGGGCAGTGTTTCCAAGTTATGAAACGGAAAGGGGAAGTTCTTGGTTGTTTTGAACTCTAAAAAGAACTTCTGTCTCATTTCCATGTTAGCTTAAAGGCCAGTCTTCTCTGATGGCAACCCTTACTATGTCCTCTGGGGATCGCCTAACCTTGATAGAAACAGTCTGCCTGCTGTCTAGGGGCCACAGGTAAAGCAGCCAGATTGGGGTAATGCTACCTGTGCCTTGTCTGGTGAAGCTGAGCTGTGTGTGACACTGTGTGTGGTAGCTGTTTACAGAGAAGGCAGCAATGGTGCACAGGATGCTGATGCCCATGACTCTACAGGGGAGTAAACAGTGAAAACTGCTACCATTTATTGTATGCCTACTGCATGCTAGGCTCTGTGCAAACATTGTGTCATTGAATTTTTTCAGCATCCTTGAAAGATAGGCATCATCATTTTCATTTCCCAGTAGAGAAGATCACAGCTTGGAGAAGAGAGATCTTCAACTTTTTGCCAGAATGACAGCAGAAGGACTTGTCAATACAGCTAATTTTAATGGTGGCAAAAAGTTAATTGGATTGGTCTTCCCCTCCAAACTCACCCATCACTTTAGCTTCTTTGTCCTACTCCCTGCCCCCTAACCCTGCTTTTCCCCTTTGGGAAAAAAGGAAGTGTGTGAGGGGAGGAGGTGGGAGGAGCAGAAAAAAGATGATGCTAGTGGTTCAAGTTAGGAAAATGACTGCGCAGACTCGGAAAGTGGAGGTGACTGGAATAAAGTTGCTCTGTCTTGATGCTCTAGGCCCTGACACATGAGCATTTTTTTTTCTCTGAAGGAGATATAAGTGGTCCACATAAATTCTTCTTTGGAATAGTGTAGAGGGTAGGGCGGAGGAGAGGATCCCTGGATGAGCTCTCCTTGGCATCATTGCCTGCACCAAGGGTGCGGTGCTATGGAAGAGACAAGAACCTTCCATTAGTGAAGGGGAGCTCTTCTATCTGTTAAAGAAGGACCAGGGGTTGCTATGTTATTTACATTCAGAATTCAGATACTTTTTTTTCAGCATGGGGAGTCAGCCTTTGGGGGAAGTGCTTCCTTTCCTTTGTTGGACCTACACTCTGCCCTAGGGCTAAGGATGTGGCCTCACAGGGCTTCACAAAGTTGTGGAATGAGGCACCACAGACACTTAGTTCTGGGAAGTTGAGCCTCCCATCTGGAATCCTCCATAGAGGCTCTGGATTTGCAAGGCAGCTGTCTCCGTTCTTTGAAACTGGGGTTATTTGCAAAGCAAAGGCAGCACTATCACATCTTGCTGATGCTTCTAGCAAACATCAGTAGCAAATGATCCTCTTAAGCAAGTGCAAGTGGCTGGAGGCAATGCTGGGGGCTAAAAATACCCAACGGACTAAAACCAAAACAACTGCTCCACCTCAATGCCACTGCATCTGAAGACCCTTCAGAATACTGATGTGGGGAAGGTGCCATAGGACCAGCAGGCAGTGGCAGAAGGGGCTTCTTTCCTTGTGAGCAAACTGCACACATCCCTGGGCACCAAGTCAGGGACTTCAGCTCTTCCGTTTCATCTGTCTGG
The DNA here is from genome assembly GCA_004027475.1 of Anoura caudifer. NCBI lineage: Eukaryota > Metazoa > Chordata > Mammalia > Chiroptera > Phyllostomidae > Anoura > Anoura caudifer. The sequence continues at coordinate 138,225 of PVKU01001205.1, read as the reverse complement.
TTAGGGAGAGGCTCATCCACCGAGGCCAACTTGAATGAAGGTGTAGGAGGACTGGACCAGAGATGGAAAGGGAAGTGCCTTCAGCACACTGTGATTCTTTGATTTCAGCTCGCATTATTCCTGTGAGTCTGATGGACCATTTCCCATTCCTTTCAATGGATGGCAGAAGTCCCTGCCACAGTCTATGTTTTGATTTTGGAAAAGAAAATCCTTGCATATTTTTTCACATAATCTTTGCTCAGTCTTAACATTCTTGTCAACAGTTTATTCTAAATCACAGGAATTCCCTTTTCCTATGGAAGCCTGGGACAGGGCTTTTTGCATGGAAAGGATATCAGGGAATGTTGATGGCTAGTGGCACTTGTGTAACTAGGTTATTAGTAACATGAGGTTACTAGTGTAACTGGGACCCACCAAAGTGGGATTACATGAGGATTCAAGCTTCTTAACTGTGTGAAGCTATTTTTCAGTGGGGTAGAGGCATTTTCAGAATACTGTTGGAATGGTCCATGGGGTGTGGTATTTGTGTTTTTCTGGAACCCCATCTCCCTTCTCTTTACTGGAGTCATTGGGGTCCTATTTGTTTCCCAGGTTGTCTGATTTCCATCCTTTGTTGTCTCCTCTCCCCAGGGCTGGCTCTTCCTGGACACAACTGTAGTCTCAGCTCTGCCCTGGGATCAAGGACTAACTAGTCCCATTCCAGGTAGGAGAGACTTCAGGAGTTTCAGGTTAAGTGGCCTTTGGTGTTTGTACACGCTTGGCCTCACGCCTCAGTTCTGATGACTAAAGTTGTGTGCCAGTCCTGAGCCACCTCACTCTGTGCTTTAGGGTCTAAAAATTGAGCTCTGTCTAGTATTTGAGACCAATTTTTGTTGTTTTCTCATTGGAGAATATAGTTTTTAAGTTATTTTCTTGTTTTGAATTCTTGTTTAAACAATCTTCCATTTTTTATGGTCCCTCCAGGCTAGGGCTTCTGCTCTAATTCGATTCCTCCTGTTCTCTGTCCCTGCACACCTTCCACCTGCTGACAGATATCTCTGATGGCACCTTCCTCTCAGGGCTGCCAAGTTTCTCATCTGTCCCTCATGTCTCCCGATTTGCTGCCTTTATAGGTAACATGCTATCTCTTTTTGGCTCTGACTCTGAATGGCCATTCATCGACCCATCCACACACCTATTCATCCACTTACACATCCATCTGTCTACCTATCCATCCATCATCCATCCATCTATCTAACCATCCACCCAACCAGGAGTTACTACTATGTTCCAGGCATCATCTTCTGTGACTGTATCTTTAGAGGACATGTTGCACCTGGCAGGTTGTGTTTCCTTCCAGCACTTATAACTAGATCTACCATTCAACTCCCCTGAGTGGACCTAGGCACGGGCATTCTCGCCACCCCCTGCCACCCCTGGTCGTAGGCTCTTCTAGCTACTCTGTCTAGTGATACTTTATTGGGATTTCTCATTTGCCTACATCCGACAGAATCTTCAATTCAGTTTTTTCATTCTTTTATGATTCTGATCACTCTTATGAAAATATTTAGTTTAACATTTTAAATTCAGATATTATTAACTTTATGGTGTTCCTTGGACTTTGTTAATGAAGACTCAGGATCTGGGCCTTGTAAACATGATTCTGGTGTTCCAGATGTATTCAGATTCCTTCTAAGTTGTACAGTCAGTTCATATTAATTCCACTCCTACTTTTGTCCTGGTAAATTTTAATGCTGTGTTCTTCAGAGTAATTTTATACCATTTTGTTAAAAATCTCTCATGTTTTCAATACATTTATAAATGGAAAAAGCAGGGTGGTAAAGAATAAATGTCTTGCCAGTTTAGGCAACCTCAGAGAGTGATAAGACTAAAGAGAAAGACTTTTGGTACTAGCTCTTTAGACTCCTCAATAGGTGGTTATCGTACTGCTTTGCAAATAATTGTTTAAAATTATTTCCTTTGAAGTGGTAGATTTGCCCTGCAAAACAGCAAAAAGGTAGAAAAGAGTTAAAGAATTAAGAAGATACAATAAAATTATTTGGTTTAAAGGAGTATGAAAAGACATTTAATAATTTAAAAATACGGTAAAGTAATTTTTTTTACTTAAAAATTAGTGGCATGTATAATAAGTTAATCCAAAAGCAACTGCTAAATGCAAACTAAGAGCTCAACTCAGTGAACTGGTAGAATACATAAACATCTCAGGGAGAGGGGATTGATTGGTCCTTTTTGAGGAGGACTGTTGGAGTATGGGTGCTGCTCTCTGGAAGGTCAGAGTCCTGGGATTTGGGTGGTGACATCCAAAGACAAGCAGATGCCGCTGGAATCCAGACACTTTCATTTAAGCTTCCAGACACTGTGTTCTGAACGAGCACTTGAATAGTTCCTCTGGGCAAAGTCCTTAGATGTGGTGGCTGAAAGCCAGTCCTATTATCTCCACAGTCCTCCTCTCTCAACTTTATAACAATTCACTTGATTCCCAAGTGAAATGTTTCTCTTCCATCAGAATCTTTGATCTGGCATGTCAGCGTCACATCGGATTGCGTCACCTGCTCTCTTCTCTCCTTGTTGTATCATCTTACTCTGTTTCTTCTGAACTGCATGTCCCTTCACATTTGGATGATTGTTTGAAAACGCTGCCTTGACATTTTCCCTATTGTATCATGTGTCTTGTGCTCCTGCTCTCTGGTGGAAATGAGAATGCATAGTTAAAAGGAACCCAAATAGTTTGCAAGATAGGATGGAAACCTTGCTGTGTGCGCCATACACTGGAGGCCATCTGAAGAGACATCCTTAAACAAAAAAAAGGACTTCTTTAAAAGCATTGCATATAATTCATTTAAAGTATTAAATTTAAAGTTTAGAAAACTCTAAATCTGCATAGACTCTGATTGATTTATTTTCTTCTACATTTTTTTGCAAAATGTTAAGATCTACATGCAAAATTATATGGTTCTCTCTGTTATTTATTGTAGCATGGTAGATATCATTTATTATGAAATAGTATTACAGTATGTTATATGCTACTTAAGCATGATCACAATCATCTGGACCTTCTTCAAATGTATAATTATTATAGTTCTGACTTATTAAGCACATACTATATAAAACAATGTTTTTCAAATGGGTGCACCTCAGAATTACCTGGGGAATTTTTAAAAATTCCACTTCTGAGGCCACACCCCCAGATCAGTTAAACAAGAAGCTCAGGGCGTGAGACCCAGTCATCAGTATTCTCTAAAGTTTCTTGGCAAGGTGTACTCAGATTTGAGAACCAGTGATGTAAAGCCTTGCTGCTCACGTTGTTCTGTGTGCCAGAAGTATTGGCATTACCTGGGAGCTTGTTGGAACCCTCGAGCCCCAGCCCAGGCTTACTGAATCAGAATCTGCATTTTCTCAAGACCCCAAGATGCTTCCATATGTGCTTTAAAATTTGGGAAGCACTGATGGACATGGACAGGCACTCCGCTGAGCATTTCAAGGTCATTCATTCACGAACAATTTGTTACCCTTCTACAGTGTGCCGGGGCACCCTGTGAGGCTTAAATTCACCACTGCCTGGCAAAGTGGTGTTTGAGCGTTATTTTATGAGTAAATTGTGGCTCAGTTAGGATAACTATCTCAAAATAGGCTCAGCCAGGATTTGTATCCTGGCCTGTTACTCTAAAACACAGCTTATCCCACAAGAGCAATCCATTTCTTAGTTCTCCAGTGAGCCAAACAAACAATACTTCCTAGATCTTTACCCTATTAATAACATCTTTAATCTGTTTACCAGGAACAGAATTAAAGGTTTGATTGCCTGGCAAAACATGTCATTCCTGGCAGAGAAACATAGTAAAGTGACAAGTTGTTTGTTAGTCACCGATGCAGAAGGCAGGAGGCACAACAAAAATATTCCCCTTTCCTTATGAGTGAGTCCCAGGGGACACACTGAATATTCATTTTAAAGAGGAAGTATGTCCTCAGTTAGTAGTGTGGGGGCTCTAGTACACCTGACTTTGGGAACTGGTTTGGAAGAACCAAAATTGCCTGTGGGGTAGCTTCATGTAATTCAACATACATTCTTGTCATCTAGCTCAGCTGTTTGCCTCAAGGGCATCATTCTGGGGCTACTTGTTCAAAGATTTTGTGTAAGCAATTCACGGGAACTCTAGTAGCTGGAATGTGAGGGATATTTGATATGACTGCAAATGTGCTCAGTGATGTATATTGTAGGCTATTTTAACTAAATAATAATAATGATCTGCCACTGTAGTTCTTTTTCACAAATCTAACTCTTGGCTACCTTGTGTCAGTTTTCTTCCCAAATTAGAGATGGCTTTAGTGGAACATTTCTAAGATACATTAGATGTCATAAAATGGAATAAGCAAAATAAACCTACCTTTTCACTTAATTATAAGTATTTTTTCCTGACATTAAAAATCATCAACATGCAACAGCTTTTCAAAGTTATCATTGAACATTTCGATCTATGGCTACTTCCTAATGTACTTCACCATCATCATACCTTGACCACCTCACTTCTTTTCAATTTTATATAAACATTTTTCTTTATAAGCCTTTGTTCATAATTTAGATAATTTCCTTAGGATGTGTTTCCTTAGTGAACATAGTGAGTTAGAGAGTATAACCATTAAAATTAGAAAGGGAATATATTAATTTACAGTGAAAAAGAATTATCAAAAAGGCCACTCATCAACACAGTCTCTCCTCGTCATAGGAAAATGCAAATGTTTTGTCCTGGCCGCTGTGGCTCAATGGGTTGGGCGTTGTCCCTACCAACTGGGAGGGTAATGACACCCTTCTTGATCGCTGGTTCAACTTGTGATCAGAGCACATGCCTGGTTTGTGGGCCAGGTTCTCTGTTGGGCATATGTAACAGGCGGTCGATTGATGTTTTTCTTGCACATTGATATTTCTCTCCCTCTCCCTCTCCCTCCTTCCTCTCTCTCTATAAATAAATAAATTAATTAAATAAATCATAAAAAAGTACAGATATTTTGAAGGTTCATGATACATATTGTACATTTTCTTTCCAGAAATTTTGTGCATGTGTACATTTGCACCAAAGAGATGGCGTTTGAACACCAACTGCCCCTGCAGGGCTTGTGGTGGCTGGGGGTCAGTGCGGCAAGACATCAGTCTGGACAGCACCAGGGCTGACACAGCAGGGAGTTAACCCTAGTCCTGCCACTTCCAGGTTCTGTAATGTTGGTGATCATCTGTGATTGCTGTTTTCTGAAAAAAAAAAAAAAAAAAAATCAAGTTATTTAGCAAAAACAAGAATTCCAAGAGGATGGACCAGGCCACAGGCACAACCAGTTCTAATGGACAACTGCAGTCATTGGGACATTATCTCCTTTCTCAGATCTTCTTTTGTCTTTTTGGGTTCATTTGCAGGTGGAATTTTTCCACTTTGTGGCAAAATATATGCTTGGGTAGCTTGAAACTTAGATACTCCTCATAAATAACAATGTAGGGTGAAAGGTATGAAGTCCTCTTCTTCTATATCCAGGCCAATTTCTGAAAGTGATTCTAATTGTTTATGTCTCATCTCTATCCTTGGACCAAGCCCTGTGTCCTGGGGATGTGTATTTTGATTGGCACCCACAATCATGTGCCCATTTCTGTACATGAAAGTCTACAAGAATAGAAAAGGGAAGCTACTCAGAGAAAAAGTTTGAAGACAGACAAAGAAGTAAATGTGGAAGACAAAAATTATTCATTGTGTAATTCTCTGAGCTCCAGTTTCTTCAATAATATAATTAAGGAATTGAATGCAATAATCTCTAAAATATTTTGAAAACCTATTAACTTACCTGACTCTCAAGGTAACATATGTTAGTGTAAAAATTAAAGCAATACAAATTAATTAATTAATTAATTAGTCTATCTCCTTATTTAGGGTTAGCATGCAGTAAAGTTTATTTAGCACCCATTCTTCAGGAGGACCTCTCACAAGTGTCATTTCAATGAACACTTCACAAATTTGTAATGTAAAAGAGAAAAAAATCACCTAACCTCCAAATTAGTACATGTTTTCTAGATCCCCACCCACCGCCATGCATTACCAATAGTTATTTTATAAAATTTTATCACCTGTTGGGCTGCTAGAATAAAACACCACAGAATGGATGGCTTCTCAACAGTAGACATTTGTCGCTCACAGTGCTGGAAGCTGGAAGTCTGAGATCGGGTGCCAGCATGGTCAGGTGGGTCCCCTTTCCAACTGCACCCTTCTCTTGTCCTCACATGGTGGAAGGAGGTGGGAGCTCTTTGGAGCTGCTTTTATAAGAATATGAATTCCATCATAAGGGTTCCACCTTCACGACCTATTCACCTCTCAAACATCCTTCCTCTTAATACCATCACATTGGAGGTTAGGATTTCAACATAGGAATTTGAGCAGAAAAACATTTAGTCCATAAGAAATAGCATGTGCATTTATTTTTTATTTTGATTTCATCTTTATTATATTTTTTCTATTACCATTTGGTCTCCTTATACCCCCTCTCACCTAGTAATCACCACACTGTTGTCCATGCCCATGAGTCCTTTTTCCTTTTTGCTCAATTGCTCCATATATACATATATGATGACTCACCGAAAGGTAGTGTGAATTTATGTTTGCACTGACAGTGACAGAGAGAACTTGCTTCCCTAAACCTTCATTAGCATGAAGCAGGGTCTGTTTTCTTAATCTTTGCCAATCCAACAGGTAAGATATATTTGACCAAATATAATTGACCAAATTCTTCAATTTATTTTTTTAAAGCTTGTCATAAGATGATCCTGGCTTATATAGTCAATGATCATTTTTATAATTTCATATAAATGGGGTCAATATGGTAAAGTTTTATGGATTTTGAAGGGCTACACATGAATCACAATAGAAGAGTACATGACTGCAGTTGAAAGTTCTGCTCATGAATTTATTCAACAACAATTTACTGAGCGCCTACTACGTGTAAGACATTCTGATTGGTAGTGATTATCTGGAAGTAAATAAGATAGATATGATTCCTGTCCTCTTCCTTAAGGGAAGACAATGGATATTGCATAATTGATTACTAAATGGAAAATAAAATGCATTGGGGATTTAAAATAAGGGGACCAGACTTTAGCTGAAGAAATAATTAAACTTCTGAGAGTGACATTTATATTGAAACCCAAAGGATGAGTCTGCTACAGAAGTGAAGGCAGAGAAACTTCTAGGCAGACTGTAGCTAGTGGGAAAAATGGGAAGGGCTGGAGTTGGGAGGAGCATGGTCCATTTAAAGAAATCCAAAGTGGCTAGAGCAGAGCAAACAGAGTGGTACAGACTGTGCTGATCAGGTGGGCCAGGCCAGATCATGTGGGTCCAGTAGGCCTTGGTAGAGATTTTGGATCTTTTTCTAAAGAAAGTGGAAAACTACCTTCAGGTTTTAAGCAGTGGGGTGACATGATTGTATTTGCATTTAAAATGATCACTGTAGCTGGAGTGTGGATAATGGATTGGAGATGAACAAGATGAAAGTGTGTAGAGCTCATCAGCAGTCTGTTGCAGTGGTCCAGGCAAGGGAGGGAGCTGGTGAGGACAGCAGAGGTAGAGAAACAAGGGGAGATATGGGAGATGGGTGGAAGAGAGACTCTATAGGACTTAGGGGCAAGAGAGGAGTTGAGGGCACATTTGATAAAAGACTTGCCTAGGTGACATTCAGATTCCTTTGCATCTCTAAGGTGATAACATTCCATGAGCCTTGGGCATAACAGAGTCGCACATATTTGAACTTTTTCTGTTAGGAAATATACTTGACTCTAGGAGAAAAAGAAATTCCTCAAATACAGCAAGATCCCTCAAAACTGGGATAAAAATAGGCAAAACAATGGTAATAATGAAGCTTGTATATTACTTTTTCAATATTTGAAGCTTATTTATTTGGAAACAGCTTTATTAATATATAAATGATATTCAGGAAACTACATATATTTAAAGGCTACAGCTTGACACGTTTTGAGATATACATATACAACCATGACACCATCACCACATCCAAGAGAGCAAAGGTGTCCATCACCCCCAGACATCTTGTGTCCCTGGGTAGTCCCCCTCTGCCAGGCCATCCCCAGGCAACTGCTGACTTACTTTTCATTACTATTGATTAGTTTGTATTTTTAGAGTTAAATGGAACCATACAATATTGCACTCATTTTTTAAAATATATTTTATTGATTATGCTATTACAGTTGTCCCATTTCCCCCTTCATTCCCCTCCACCCTGCACACCCCCTCCCACCTACATTCCCCCTTTAGTTCATGTCCATGTGTCATAAGTTCTTTAGCTTCTACATTTCCCACACTATTCTTGCCCTCCCCCATCTGTTTTCAACCTATCATCTATGCTACTTATTCTCTGTACCTTTTCCCCCTCCCACTCCCCTGTTGATAACCCTCCACATGATCTCCATTTCTGTGGTTCTGTTCCTGTTCTAGCTATTTGCTTAGTTTGCTTTTGTTTCAGGTGTGGTTGTTAATAACTGTGAGATTGCTGACATTTTACTATACACATTTTTATCTTCTTTTTCCTGGATAAGTCCCTTTAACATTTCATATAATAAGGGCTTGGTGATGATGAACTCCTTTAACTTGACCTTACCTGAGAAGCACTTTATCTTCCTTTCCATTCTAAATGACAACTTCGCTGGATAGAGCAATCTTGAATGTAGGTCCTTGCCTCTCATGACTTGGAATACTTCTTCCCAGCCCCTTCTTGCCTGAAAGTTCTCTTTTGAGAAATCAGCTGACAGTCTGATGGGAACTCCTTTGTAGGTGACTGTCCCCTTATCTCTTGCTGCTTCTAGAATTCTCTGCTTCATTTTAATCTTGGCTAATGTAATTATGATGTGCCTTGGTATGTTCCTCCTTGGGTCCTCTTTCTTTGGGACTCTGTGAGCTTCCTGGACTTCCTGGAAGTCTATTTCCTTTGCCAGATTGGGGAAGTTCTCCTTTATTATTTGTTCAAATAAGTTTTCCACTTGTTGCTCTTCCTCTTCCCCTTCTGGTACCCTTATAATTTGGATGTTTGGATGTTTAAAGATGCCCTGGAGGTTCCTAAGCCTCTTCTCATTTTTTTGAATTCCTGTTTCTTCATTCTTTTCTGTTTGGTTGTTTCTTCCTTCCTTCTGGTCTACTCCATTGATTTGAGACCCAGTTTTCCTCCCATCTCTGTTGGTTCCCCATGCATCTTTCTTCATTTCACTTATTGTAGCCTTCATTTTTTCATCTAATTTGTGAGCAAAATCAACCCATTCTGTAAGCATCCTGATCACCAGGGGTTTGAATTGTGCATCTGATAGGTTGGCAATATCTTCATCGCTTAGATAAATGGTTCTGGGGATTTGATTTGTTCTCTGGTTTGAGCCATTTTCATTTCTGGGTTTTTTGTTTGTTTGTTTGTTTGTTTGTTTTGTCTAGTCTCGGCTGTTACGTAGTGAGGGGTGGTGCCTCAGGTGTTCCCCAGGGCAGGACAGCCCAGTCGCTGGGTAGTGACGCTGTATGTGGGGGCGGGGTCTGAGAGGAGACAATGGCACTTGCTCTGTTCCCTCTCAGATTCCAGTCCCTTTCACCGCTTCCCCTTTGCCTGTATTATCTGTGCGTGAATGTCGGACCACCCGGTCAGCCAGCTGCCTTGTGCGGCCTCACTGGTTCTGCACAGTTGCCGCCCTGTGCCCAGGGTCTGCCAGCCGCTGCTGCCTGCGTGCCCGGTCTGCACCTCCGCTTTTTCCTGATGTGACTCCACCCCTCTTACCGGTCTGGATGAATCGTTGTTGGACTTCCAAACAGTTTGATTTTCTGAGTTCTGGTTGTTTTCTTGTTTCTAAATCTTTTTGTCCTTAATTTTGGTTGTGAGAGGAGGCACAGTGTGTCTGCCTACACCTCCATCTTGGCCGGAAGTCCTAAGTCTTGCTATCTTCCATCCCTGGTGCTGGTTCCATTACCTCCAACACTCCGTCCGGTGTTTCAATGTCCACTGCAATTTTCGATTGTCTGTTTTCAAATATGCTGTGTTTCTGGTGTCTGTTTGCTGTGCTGCATTGAAAAATGTCCTGGTTTAACACCTGTGTGGGGGAGGCAGAGGGATGTGCATCCTCTTACCGTGCCATCATCTTCTCTCTCTCCCTCATTTTTTTTTTTGTTAGAGGGGTCTGCCTTCTTTCACTCATGAAGCTCTTTTACATATATATCTGTCCTATCTAATTATTATAGCAATAACCCTATTATCAAAAAACCTATATTCAAAGAGGCTAAGTCCCAAGGTCACCCAGCTAAATAGTGACAGTGATGGTCTCAGAGCCCATGCTTTTCCCACCACCACACACAGCCTGGCCAGTGCACCCCCCATAGTACCAACAGTCTTGGAGGTGCTTCATCTCTATGGGGCAAGTCTAAGAGGAGTGGTTCTATCCATGTCTTATGGGTTTGGAGGTTGGAATCATGACCTGGATGATCTGAAGTTGAGCCCCTTACATCCCATGACAGTGTACCTGTGAAGAATGTTAGTGGTAGAGCAAAGAGAGACTAGTAGTCTAAAATTTTGTAGGATCTTCAATTGTGAAGGCCCCTGGGGGCCTGGGCTGGTGGAGACAGAGGAATCAGAAGAGATTGCAGAGATTATGCCCAGAACTCAGGGCAGACCTGGGTTTCACAGAAGGTGGGAGGAGAGTGCTGGCTGCCCTCCTCTGCCTCAACCAGGGCAGCTCTGTTCTTATCTATCTCATATATTGTGCTTCTGGGTAGATTCTGTTTGACAGGAGACCTTTGTCCTCAAAAAGGTTCAAAAATCACTGATCTGGTTTAATATAGAACTTACAGATGAGGACATCAGGACCTTGGTGAGGTTGCCAGATAAAGAGCAGGATACATAATCAAATTCAAATTTCAAATGGACCAAAAAATTATTTTTTAGTGTAAGTATGTCTCAAATATGGTATGGGAGAGAATTTATATGAATAATTATTTATTTTTCCTGAATCTGACAACACTAAGCCTACAGAGATAACTGCTCTGCCCAAGAGAAGGTCAAGGCTGCTGAGGCACAGGGAGGGGAGTGTGTAGCTGATTCAGATGAATAGTCTCCTGTCCGGAAGTGGACCTTGGAGGTACTCTACTGATAAAAGTACAGATTCCCCCTTGCTGGAGGTCTAAAAACTGTTTTCAGCAGAGCCACATTTGTTCAAGGTTGGGGTGGGAGAGGTTAGAGGAGGCAGGACAGGACGAGGCCAGTGGCCCGCTGGTGTCCACCATGCCTGCCTCATCCCTGGGTATCTCCCCGTCTTCCCTTCCCAACAGTGCCCTAGGATCTGGGGGCTGAGCAGCCCATGACACACGGGGAAATGAGCCCCATGATAGCTCCAGCACAGGTGCCTGGTGAAGGGGGCACACTGAATCCTCGTCCTGTAAGCTTCCAGCTTTTTCTCTCAAGCATGGGTGAGAAGAGAGGAGGGGGCGAGAGAAGAGACTGAAGCTTAACAAGCAAAATCACTCAAATGATCTCCTGTCTTCCTCTTCCCTGACTTGGCCTCATTAACACAAGGAGGCTAATATTTGGCTCTGGAGCATGGCAGGACTGGAGCGCTCTCCAGGGGCTCTGTTAAATGTCATAAACTGCGAGAGTGCAGCTTGAGGAGTTTGTGAATGGCATCTGAGCCTGAGGCCATCTAGTAATATTTATACTGTGGAAGTACAGCCCTTTTCCCCCTTCAGAAAAAGTTTCCGACTTGTTTCAGAGGATGTCCATCTTAATGACTGTTTCTGGTGCTCTAATGGGCTAGAAACTCAGGGCCCGGATCCCAGGGAAAGGCTGTGGGGGAAACAAAAGTTTGCACTTGGGGAGGTGCTCCCAGGAGCTCATTTTCTGGACCTTTTTATCCTGCCCAGTGCTTTTTTCTCTTTGGGGTACAGTTAGGACACAGGTCTTTAGCTGTTGTGGGCAAAGAAAATCATACCTATTTTTAGTCTGTAAAATCTGAGAATGAATTTAATTGACTGTTTAGCGATGTCCAAAGGGCGTAAAACTCCTCAGCAGGAATGATGGAATATTGCCAAATATAATGAAATAATTGTTACATATTATATAGGTTCATTTTATCCTTCAAACAACACTCCGAAGTGAGTACTATTATTCCCCACTTTAAAGGCTGAGAAACTAATCCCTGTCACAGACTCAAACAGAAAACCATGCTGGCCGCTCACACCCAGGTTGGCTTCTGAAGCCTGTGGTCTGATATTCCAGGCCCCTTACACTGTACCCTCAACTGCCTTTTCAATTTTACCTTGCATGACTCATCTGTGGGCACAACTCAGATGTGGCAGGTCTCACTGTCCCTGAGCTCATCAGGCACATTCCTCCTCTGAGACTCTAAGTCTGTTGGGTATGTTGGAAATGTGGCCTGCTCATTTTTCCAAAATATCCTATCCACCCTTGGATCAGGTCCCAACTTCCACCCAGGCATCCTCATGGCCATTCCCGACCACTGAGATTTCTCTCTTGGTCTGAATTATTGAAGAACTATTCCTCAGTTGGTCAAGCCTGTACAGTCCTGAAGTCATTTGTTCTGTCCCTCAAGTTACCTTGTACTGTCCCTCAAGTCTGTGCTGTTTCTTAATGACTCATCTCTCTGTCTTCTTCCCTAAATAAATTATGAGCCACAGAAGGGAAGAGGCTCTGCACGAACATAATAGTCCCTCAGTCAGGATAAGGGGCTGGGAGCTTTATTTTATACTTGCTGATTCTTAAAGGAATCACCAAAGAGGTAAATGTTGGTCTTTGCGAGCAACTGGGATGCTCTTTGTGGCTCTTGGATTAGGCATGGTCTAAAATTTAATATTGAATATAAGCAGACAGCTCTCTCACGCAATACTGGTCTTACACAAATTCATTTTCCTCAAATTATTCCATAAAACACATAATAAGATTTGGGAGTTGGAGAAAGTTTGTGTTCTTACAGGAACAAAGAGTCAACTGTTGCGGGCAGTGGCTGCTGTAAGCAGGTCTGTCCCTTACTTTCTGGCATTACTTCGTGACCGTAGGACTCATGATGCATCAGCTTATCGTATATCAGTGTTATTTGTGTCATTTTCCCATTAATTGCCATGAGTTCCCATTAAGTGCCTTTCCCATTAATTGCAGACCAATGATTTAGGAGAGACTAGAAGTCTGACCAAAGATGTAAGGGTAAAGTCCAGTGGTGCCAGCCCTGACTTTGTGTCTAGCTGTGGACGATTCAATAGATTGAGCTTATGCTTATTTTTATAATGCAAAAGTGGGTTCTGAGGGGGGACTGAAAGGAACAGCATTTATGCTGCAGTATCCTTGACTTTCACTAAACATGAGTTTTTCAAGAACTTTCCTACCCGAACAGTTGTGTGTCTCAGGGAGCATTTGTCATTCGTGAATCTGGGTAAGATGAACTGAAGGTGAAATATTTCTGGAAATGTGTAAGCATTTTGTGTCTTTGCCCTTTGTGTGGACTCTCAGCTCACACCTATGGTATTTTGGGCCTCCAGGCCTGTCGTTGGCTTTCTTCACTGTCCAGAGAAAGCTGTCTGTCCTTGTGACAAAGGGGAGGGGGCCTTCTGGGGACAGAGAATAATGATCGCTTTTCTTTTATGTTCATCACAAAGATCGATAATCCACATATAATTTCCACGTTGGGCCATAAGTGTAAGTAATTACAGAATAATTAAATGTGCTAACAGTGGCCAGGACTGTTAAAAGAACAATTATGTCACTAACCCCTCTGGGCTGCCTTCACTCTGGGTTGGAATGAAGTAATTTGAAATATAAAATCAGATTTCAGAATTAACATTTCAGAGTCCTCTTCTATTACATACTGTTTACCTATAATAGAAATTCTTTTTTCTTTCTCAAAATTTAATGAACAGATACTAGACTTAAGATCTCAGACAAGGGCAGGGACAAAGGGAATTCAACACTGTGCTAAGGTAAGGCTGTCCCTACCTGCCGTACACATGTATCTCCTAGATTCCTGCCAGTCTTTCAACATCTAGTTCAAATGCTACTTTCTCTTGATTTCTATGATCTTATTTGCCTGAGTCTCCCCTAACCATAGTACTTTCTACTTCTGTAGTAGAATTCAGACTTCAAATTTACAGATGAAGAAACTAAAACTCAAATGACTTAAGACTTTTAAACTCAAATGCTTATAGGAGCCAAACAAGATTTGAGGATGACTTTGGTACTACACGTATTTTTGCTTATGCTGATTGATACACACCTGAACAAATTGTTCTGTGTTTGTATTTGCTTGGCTCCTATAGGCATTTGAATTTAAAAGTCTTATCTTAAGGCACTTGAGTTTAGTTTCTTCTTCTATAAGTTTGCATTACTGTGTACCCCTACCTACAAAGTTATGAGGATAAAAATGAGGTAAGATATATGAAAATGCATTGTAAATTATAAAATAATATAGAAAGGTTTTTATTATCAAGTAGTCATAAAACAAGACAGATTTTACTGAATTCTACTATAGAAGTAGAAGGTACTATGTATCAATCCAGGTTTATTGCTCAGTGAGGTTTCATGTTCATTGTAGGTTGACTGTGGCCCTTCTCCATGTATCTTAACTTCAGGATCCAGGCTGACACAGGGACATTGCTAGGAGTGAGGCACCATGAGATGGTGCATATCTCTTCTGCTCACAAATCAAAACATGCCCTTTTCCTTTGGTTTCTCTGGTGGGTCTGAATGAACCAGACATTTATCCTGCACTAGGGGTTGGCAAACTAAAAGGATGACAAAAATCAGGAGAAGAATAATATTTTGTGACATGCAAAAATTACGTGAAATTCAAAATTGTAGTGTTTCTATCAATTAAGTTTTATTTGGACAAAGTTATTCTATTTGTATATTGTCTATGCCTTGTTCATGCTACAATAGCAGAGATGAGTTACAGAAGTCTGCACAACTTAAAATATTTACTGTCTGGCCCTTTACAGACGGTTTGCTGTACCTTGTCTTATATCACTAGTCAGAAAACACTTGATCAGGTAGGAGCTCAATCTAGGTTCATTTTAGCTGTTTTTTGTTTGCATAGAATGGGCAATGTGTTTGGAATTCAGGGCCACTACATACTGCTGTGCATACCACGGGCTGTTGTTCAAACAGCCTCTAATGTGACTGGAGCTCCTGAACTTGTGTGATGGGCAGCAAGGCTATTAGTGTCTACATGCAGAAAGTTTCTTACTCTTACTTAGAGCACTTTCAAAATGGCATTGAATTCTAGCTAATGCATAAATACCTTAAATTATATTAAAAAGCAAATGATAGCCTGTAGGAAACATTGGCAACAAATATGGTAGACCAAAGATGGATATTTTAATACATAAAAATTCTTGCAAATTAATAAGAGAAAGATAAACACCAGAATCTTAAAAATGGTTAAAATCAAAACTAGTAAATGTCCAAAAATATATGAAAAAATTTTAATCTCACCAATAAACAAAGAAATTCCAATTAAAACAGGGAACTCCAAATTTTAACTATTAAATTGGCAAAATAACAGACAAGCCCGCCATTGGTAAAGGTGCAGGGAATAGGGCTCATTCTATAAATGTGCCCAGTTTTGATGGATAACTTGTTAAGATAAACTGGAAGCTTAAAAGCATTTATACTCAGACTTTGCCTCAAGAAAGTTATCTTAAGGAAATAATAAGTAGAGATGCACAAAGAGATTTATGTACAAGAACTTTTACTACTAATGTTACTTGTAATAGAAACAACTTAACTATCCAACAGTAAATGCTAGATAATCCTTGAAATTACACTGTAGAAGGAAAATTAATGTCATGGGAAACAGTTTATGGTGTATCATTAAATGAAATAAACAGGATATAAATAGCATATAGAATACACTCCAATTTTTCTAAAAACAGAAACAGGAGAGAAATGTAAATGCACAAAAAAGGGCTGGCATTTATTTACTAAACTGTCAATAGTGGTTATCTCTGAGTTCCTGGATAATGATTGATTTACATAATTACCTTTGTGCTTTTCTGTACTTTCCTGTTTCTACTTTATAAACACTTAATTACTTTGGTAATCAGAAAAAAATTAAACATATTTGGCTTGAAACTGACTTACAGGATGCTTGTGAGTATATGGGAACCATGTAATCTTCTGCATTACTTCCTTAGCTTGAAGAAAATTATTTTGGGGTAAATCATGGGCTTTGTTTTCTTTGACACACTAGAAAATCTGTGATTCCTGATGTTCGCAGAAGAACTTCCTGCTTTGGTTTCTCTCACCTGAGCATTAAAGAGAAAATATTTTGCTTGGATGCTCTGAGGTATTTAAAGAATTGTCTCAGCTCAGCAGGCCATTTTATTACTGTAGCTGTGGCTTAATCAGAGGCCAGAGTGCTTTCTGAGATGGAATGATCCAGCTTTGAATAGAAGTGGTCTTCTAAATTGGGGTGGGCCCCTGCAGCATGTGGTCTTCATTGAGAGTCTGCACACTTCCCTGCCCCCTGGGATGCACGGGCACCTCCTCACTCCAGCCCAGGCTTGTCTCCCAGGGAGGAGCAGCCTATGGTTGGCTTCCCTTTGGAAAGGTTGCTGATTGCTACTCAAGAAAATTGCTTTTGTTCTCTAGTTTTTGTTACTACTAGTCTGGCCCGGATTGTCTGTGGTAAATGAAATTCTAAGCAAAGTTTGGAGAAAGTTGAATACTTTTCTTAGGTCTAAAGCTAGAAATCTAGAAAGTTCCAGGCAAAAGCCTGTTTATTTCTTTTGGAAGTCAGTTTTTGCTAGGCCTTTCAGACATGCTGCCATCATAGTATATTACCTGACATCTCTGGTGTCATGATTCTTCCTGTCCTTTCTTAGGGTTCACACTGCCATGGGTCAGGTGTCCACAGGCAGACATGGCAGATGGAAGAGACCCAGAATGGCTCTGGTCAGCCTTTAGGGGCCAAGGGAGGGTTGGTCTGGCCAGCAAAGAAGAGGTTCAAGGAACAGGAGACCAGCCTGGTATAGCCCAGATGTGCTGTCCCAACAGGTGGCATTATGGGGTGAAACTGTTCTGAATTCCTGGTGAGCAGCCAGCCAGTCAATGGGTGGCAGGCAGGGCACCAGCCAACAGGTTCAGAGATGCCCGATGCTTAGCACAAGAGCCTGGTAAGGGTCTTACAGTGACCAGGTGGAAGTGAAAAACTATGGGCTTTGAAGCCAGACAGTCCTGGGTTTGGTCCTGGCTTCACCACTGCCTCCCTCTGTGCAGCTGCTGGAGGCCTCACTCTCTTACCTGCAAGTGGGGCTAACATCCCCTCGCTCTGCAAAGTGTTGGGAGAATTAAGTGAGAGAAGTTGTATAATGCATTAGAACAGAGCAGACACACTAAAGGACCTTCTTAAGGCTCTTGTGCCCCAGCTCAGAATTAGAACTGGGAGTTGAGCTGGGCTTGCAAGTGAGGAATTGGTGGTCCCAGCCAGGGACCCACTGTGTTGAGGCTGAAAGCCAGGCTGGGAGTCACACTGTAGATGGGAATTTTAGGAAAAAATATTCCCACTGTGTTTTCCTATTCTCTTTTCTAATGGTTTCTCTTTGGAAACTCAAGGACTTTGATCTGATTTTATCAAAATCTGAGGGGATTAGAAAACAATGGGGGTGGTTGAAAAAAACTGAACTTGGACTTGAGGAGAGAATTCCAGGATGGAGCAAAAATTCTTGCAAAGATTTAACATTGTAAATGTTTGTTGAGAGAGATAATAAAAATGTAAAGGTTATTGTTCATCTGACACATTATTTTCCAATTTTAAAGAAAATGAGTATGAACCTATTCTTTAGATTTTAGTCCCTTTGCAAATAATCAAAAAAGATTTATTAAGGAGAATATTTATTTTCATTAGTTTGTAAAATGACTAACACTGTAACCCTTTCAGCACTACATTAAAAAATTCCAGATCTTCTACAGTTGGGACATAATGCCCACTATGACATTCAGTGAAAACAAAATAATGAAGCCAACTCCTTGAAGCCCACAGGGCCTGTGCCACATTAACCTCTGCTCTCTGATTCTTAGCCCAGGGCATCCCTCCTCTTAGTGGGTCCTTAGTAAAGGTTGTTGAGCTGAACTGAATAATAAACAACATTTTACTTTATTTTATTACAGCTCTATTGAAGTATAATTGATATACAAAAACTACACATATTTAAGGTGTACAATTTGATGAATTTGAATATATGCACACACTTGTGATGCCAGCATTATAATCAAGGTAATAAACATATCCATCACCTTTAAAGTTTCCTGATGGTTGGTGTGGCTCAGTGAATTGAGTGCTAACCTGCAAACCAAAGGGTTGCAGGTTTGATTCCCAGTCAGGGCACATGCCTGGGTTGCAGGCCAGGCCCCCAGTAGGGGGTGCTCAAGAGGCAACTGCACATTGATGTTTCTTTTCCTCTCTTTCTCCTTCCCTTCCCCTCTCTCAAAAAAAAAAAAAAATCTAAAAAAAAGTTTCTTGATAAGTGACATTTTCAGCTGAATATTCTCTACTCTAAGAAAATCCAAAGATCTTCAAACTTTATCATCAGATACCTAAGGTGTTGGTGGTGGTTTGGATGTGAGGGAAGTTAAAAATTCATGTTGGGGAAACTCATCTTTGCATCCCTTTTTGGGGACATGATAATTTTACCCTCTAAAGAACATAGATCCTTCTTTTTCTATTAACGTCATTTACTAATAATTTTTTTTAAAAGCTTGGTTTTCCTTGAGTTGTCAGAGAATGTGTGGTTTTCTGACCTTGATGAGGAGAGGAACTTCCCCAATTTTGCTATGGACCTGAAACCTAAATTCCTAATACCAAAATTCTAAGCCCTTCTGCAGCTCATCCACTGAAGAGCCTCCACACAGCTTTTATGCCCTTGGGCACATGGCAGAGCAACAGTCGTGGGGATGGAAATTTCCTGGACAGTGGGTGCCATTGTGTATTAGTCCCATGGACTCCCTGGACCAGTCACACTTGGTGTGGGAGTTATTTTCTGCAGAGAAATGAATGTTTCTGTGGGTGTTTGAGCTGTAAGGAGAGGTTGTATTTTCAGAGCACCTGAGGCAGAGGCAAGGTAAAGAGGTGAAGAGGTGATATACTCTGAGAAGACCATTCCTAAAATATAAAAGATAAAGTGAGTTATTTACCTTGTTTGCCTTGCCCCGCATGTACTTATTACCAGTGCTGAGAGCTATACCACCGATGTATCTGAAGCATCTTTTGTAGATCATAAAGATCAACCATAGTTCACCAACAGGAGCTTTTCACAATCGATGTTGGTGGCCATTCACAGACACCATTTTAGCCACAATGGCAAAGTAGACTAGGTTTGAACATGTCTCTCAGTCAAGCAGTTTGGCATTGAGCTAGAATAAGGTTCTTTATGCAGAAACTAAAATTTTAAAATGTCATCTGTACTTTTAAGTTTCTTTCAAATTATCCACTAAATACTGATCCCATAGCAGGTGATGGACAGTCTGCATTCTCATGGGTGTCCTACTGCTTGTCTTCCAGCCCCACAGTGTGGACCTTGAGGTCCAGCTTTGCTGAATTATTCATGGTTCCCTTTTTACTGCCTGTGGCTATTTGCCTCTGTGCATTTGTTTGAGCTGTTTCTTCACCTGAAATCCCCCTGCCCTCCACAACCCAAATCCTACTTTTTTCTATAAGACCCTGCTATGCACAGTGCATATTTGGGTCCTCCCAAAATTCTTATGTTTATTTTTTAAATTATATTTTATTGATTATGCTATTACAGTTGTCCCATTTCTCCCCCATAATTCCCCTCCACCCTTCACACCCCCTTGCACCCACATTCCCCTCTTTAGTTCATGTCCATATGTCATAAGTTCTTTAGCTTCTACTTTTCTCACACTATTCTTGCCCTCCCCCTGTCTATTTTCTACCCATCATCTATACTACTTATTCTCTGTACCTTTTGCCCCTCTCTCCTCCTCCCTCTCCTCTGTTGCTAACCCTCCATGTGATCTCTATTTCTGTGTTTCTGCTCCTATTCTAGGTGTTTGCTTAATTTGCTTTTTGTTTTAGGTGTGGTTGTTAATATCTGTGAGTTTGCTGTCTTTTTACTGTCCTATTTTTTATCTTCTTTTTCCTAGATAAGTCCCTTTAACATTTCATAGAATAAGGGCTTGGTGATGATGAACTCCTTTAACTTGACCTTACCTGAGAATTCTAAATGACAGCTTTGCTGGATAGAGCAATCTTGGATGTAGGTCCTTGCCTTTCATGACATGGAATACTTCTTCCCAGCCCCTTCTTGCCTGTAAGGTCTCTTTTGAGAAATCAGCTGACAGTCTGATGGGAACTCCTTTGTAGGTGACTGTCCCCTTATCTCTTGCTGCTTCTAGAATTCTCTCCTTCATTTTAATCTTGGCTAATGGAATTATGATGTGCCTTGGTGTGTTCCTCCTTGGGTCCTCTTTCTTTGGGACTCTGTGAACTTCTGGACTTCCTGGAAGACTATTTCCTTTGCCAGATTGGGGGAGTTCTCCTTTATTATTTGTTCAAATAAGTTTTCCACTTGTTGCTCTTCCTCTTCCCCTTCTGGTACCCCTATAATTTGGATGTTGGGAGGTTTCAAGATGTCCTGGAGGTTCCTAAGTCTCCCCTTATTTTTTTGAATTCTTGTTTCTTCATTCTTTTCTGTTTGGTTGTTTCTTCCTTCCTTCTGGTCCACTCCATTGATTTGAGTCCCAGTTTTCCTCCCATCACTATTGGTTCCCTGCGCATTTTTCTTCATTTCACTTATTGTAGCCTCCATTTGTTCTTCTAATTTGAGACCAAAATCAACCAATTCTGTGAGCTTCCTAATCACCAGAGCTTTGAACTGTGCTTCTGATAGGTTGGCTACCAGTGCTATGAGCTCTGCATCTGATAGGTTGACCACCTCCTGGTCACTCAGATGAATTAGCTCTGGGGCCCGGTCTGTTCTCCCTTTTGAGCCATCCTTGGTTTTGTTTTTGTTTGTTTGTTTGTTTGTTTTTGTTTGGTCACAGCTGTTACATAGCGAGGGGCAGAGCCTTAGGCGTTCACCAGGGTGGGGCAGCCCAGTTGCTGGGTTGTGATGCTGGATGTGGGGGCGGGGTTGGAGAGGGAACAATGATGTTTGCTCCTTGCTCTTTTGCGGATTCCAGTCCCTTCAGCCTCTTTCCCCTATCAAATTGGGCCCCTCTAGTGCTGATTCCCAGCCTGCGCACACTCCAGGACCCCGGGTGTCTCCCCAACAAACTCTCCTGTGAGGCTGGGACTCCCTCCTGGCACCTCAGCCCCTACAAGTGTTTTCAATGGATGCTTTTAGGCTTCACTTCCTGGTGCTGGGGCCCTGCGTTGTGCAGTCTGTCTTGCTGCCCATTTTTGCCTGGTTTATCTGTGCGCGAATGTGTGTCCGAGGTCCACCACCTTGTGTGCCCCACTTGGCCTCCTTGCGTTCGGCATGCTGCCACCTGTATGCCTGGAGTGACTGCTCTCCCGGGACCACCACTGGCTTATCCCACGGCGATCTGCCTCCGTTGGCCGCAGACTCCGCCCCTCTTACCGGTCTACGTGAATCGTTGTTGTCAGACTCCTTCACAATTCAATTTGCTCTCTGTCCTGGTTGGGTTTTCTTTTTTTCGGTTCTGTATTTTTGTTGTCCTCAATCTTGGTCCAGCTATGCTTCCATCTTGGCCGGAAGTACCCCAAAATTCTTATGTTTAAACCTAATGCCCAACGTGATGTTACAAAAGAAGGGCCTTTGGAAGGTTGATTAGGTCATAAGGGAGGTGCCCTCGTGAATGGGAAAAGTGCCCTTAAAAAAGGGACGCGATAGAACTCCCTAGTTAAGTTGTAGTGAGAAGATGAGCCAGGAAGTGAGCTCTTACCAGACACTGAATCTGCCTGCACTTTGACCTTGGAATTTGCAGCCTCTAGACCTTTGAGAAATACACATTTGTCTGCAATCCAGTTTATGGTATTTTTGTTATAGCAGCCCAAGTGGATTAAGGAGGACCCACTGACATCTGATTCTCCATGAAGACTTTTGTAGCATTTGCTGGGTGCCCACCCACATTCCCTTAGCCCACCCACCCAGGGGACTCACAGGCAGGTCCTGTTAACTGTGGCACTTCTTGTCCCCTGCTCTGGAGAGTATTCTCTGGCCTCTGGTTGGGGTTTGGACTGCGGGGCACTGGAAATTAGTGACCGTTAATCCCAAGAGGTGGGAGTTGTGAGACAAACACCCGAACTTCCTCACTCCTCGTTTTGGTGATTCTGAGGGATGCTCAGCCCCTCCCAGAGACTGCCCAGGAGGGTGAGCCCCAGATGTTTGTAGTGGTAACTGATCATTAAAGCATCCTGTGCTGGTTTTCCTCTCTCTGCTACCTTGACTTCCATTCCTTGTGCTCACCAAGAACTTCTCTCTCTCAAATAAACTACTTGTACTCACATTCTTATTTCAGGATCTGCTTTTGGGGAAACCCAAACTGCAGACAACTACCCCAAATGATGACAATGTCTTTCCATTCCTGAGACATATGCAGTGCTGTCTGTACTTTTCTCATAGTTAACCTCACCTCAGAAAAAGCAATAGCCATGACATCTCCTCTATTAAATGACAACCTTTTGAGGGCAGGATACCTCAGTACTGTGTCTGACACAGTGCTTTTCACAGAGTAAATACTCATTATCTATCCATTGAATAAATGAGTAAGTGAATGATAAATGAATGAACAAACAAATGGCAAAGTTCCTTTTCACCTTGTTTTTTTTTTTTTTCAGGTCAGGTTCAGGCAGCACACGCCCCAGAGACTCTGCATCCCCAGTCTTTGCACATGGGAGGTGCTCAAAAGATGTTAGTGGTATGAAAGGAAATTGTATTTGATCACAAAAAATGCAGTCTGCAGGAGGGACCAGAGTCTCTTATCAGGTCTAGGTCCAGTTTCTGGTAACTTGATCCAATGATATTTGAGAAGCCTGCATGTTCTGCTGACTTTTGAGGCCATTGGCAGCCAAATCAAGTGTGCTGGGGTTTCATGGAACCAGCCAAAACAGTGTGTTAGTCTGGGCTCTGTCCCTGTCTCAGTGAATGAGCCTCAGGATTGGCTAGCAGCAAGAGGGAGGCTTGCCTCCCTGACAGCTGTCAGCTGCCCATGGAAACGAACTTAAGTTATAGCCTACAAAATTCAGACTACTCTGAACCACTGAGGAGAAACCTTAAAACCCCTAAGATAGTGCCCTAGGGCCTATCTCAGCCTGAAGAAACACCTGGGGGCCTGGGGCTTGGCTGGATTCCACAGGGGATGGGTGGAAAGAGGGTGCCTAGAAAATTCTTTGGGTTGTGGAAGTGTGGAGGAGATAGTGATTCAGACTTTCAGTGGCTTGAAGTATTTTCATGCTGGTGGACTGTGTTGATACCTGAGGGTCCAGGGTGGTGAAGGGGTGACATCCACTTCCTTGTATCAAGGGAATTGCTTAGTGTGTTAGGAAAGACTTCGAGAAAATGAGGTGTGCAGGTAAGGGCACTAACATGCCCTGCCTCCTGAAAGGGAGCAGAGAGCAATACTTAGTTTGAAAAAAGACAAAATCCGCTAGGAGCATCTCATCCTACTCAGAAAAGACATTAACAACTTCATAATTTTTAGTGTTATAAGGGTAATAATTTAAACATGCAGTTGATAACAGAGAAACAGGAATGTTGCATAATAAACTTTTAAACACTTTTATTTTTGTTAGGAGGCAGGAACAATGAATGGAAAGCAAAAATTTAAAAGACAAATCTGCTTTTTAAGGAGAGAAAACAAGTTTTAAAAATTTCTTGTTATAGATCAGTGAGAACACTCTTCTGTCACAACTTTGCTTATAACATTGGTAGTTATACTTTCATTACTTTATTAATGTATTTATCTAATATTCTTTTCAAGATTCATGCTTCAACAGAGAAACAAAGGGCCTTGTGCATTTCTATTGATCTCTGTCAATAAAACTGAAGAAAATACATTTTGATACAATGATACATATTGTTAGAACCCTATTTTGGTATATACACCTATTAATCAAATGTTATGGGTTAGATTTGTGTATTTTACTGCTGTAAAGTATCAATGAAAAGAACTACGTCGACATTCCAAGTATTCTTTCTTACTTTTTGAAAGTGGAATTACCTTAAAATGCTTACGTATAAACAATGAGGTACCCAGGAAAAAATATTATTCCATCTCTTTCAGCCTCAGAACTGCATGTGAACTTAGTTGTTGTTTAAAGCAAGCCATCACCTTAAATGGGGATGTGTGTACCTGTGGTTTCTTGTAGGGGCTGCAACTGGCCTTGAGGGGAGAGCATGAGGGGCTGGGGTGAGTATGCGGATGGGCAGGGGCAGAGGCAGGGGACACCTTCCTATTGGAAGCTCATCAGGGAGTCCAGCTAAGATGAGGGAAGCTCACACCTCCATCTGTGCGTGGAGATCAGTGTAGTCTCTCACAGGAAGAGGTGTGGGAGGTCACAGAGCACCTGTGGGTAGCAGTAGAGGAGAAAATGAAAGAATGTTCAGATAGCTTGCCACAACCTTGCTCCTATCAGTCACGGATTCACCTAGCATAGATCAAAAGGGTCCTAAACTCTCATGAGCTCAGGGTGTAGGGCCTTGAGATTGAGAGATTACCAGGGATGATATCCAGGGGGGTCCAACCTACTAATCATGTGGGTTTCCTAAGAATGGAGAACCTTTCCAGGCTGTGGTCAGAGAGGGATGTGACTACAGGAAAATGGTCAGAGAGATACAAAGTTACTGGTTTGGAGGATGGAGGAAGGGGCCATAGCTAATAAATGCAAGAAATGGATTCCCTCCCTGAGCCTCTAGAAAGGGATGAAGCCTGATGGACATCTTGATTTTAACCCAGACTTATGCCAGACTTCTGAGCTACAGATCTGTGAGATAACAAATTTCTGTTGTGTTAAACTATCCACTTTACAGTAGTTTGTTACAGTCAGAATAGGAAACCCATAAATGACTACAGATCTTTTAGAGCTTCTGGTTCTGGGATTCCTTAATTGAATCTGGTTGAGTGAATACCTCCTCCTACATGAATAATTCCCATATTAGCCTCACATATTTCCAGATCGTGACAGCATAAAATATTTACGTCATGTTAGACAGACTTAATGAGTTGACTTATGTTGATTTTTATGAACCTTTTCTCATTAGTCAAAGACAGTCTTTTTTTTTAAAAAATTCTGTTCTCTCAGAACAGTGCAATTGCAACACGCTTCCTTTGAAATTGAGTTCACATGTGTATCCTGTGCCCATTGTCAGGGTTTTGTGCTCTAGGACCTTAGGGAATTAACTTTTATATGTTACCTTTTAGCTGCCATGATGGGTCACTGACACCTGAAGAGACAAGAATTAATTAAAGCGCAAATGAGAATGTATCAATGTGCTACCGAGAGCAAACCAGTCCTGGCTAAAGAGCGCTCAGGACAGCACAGATTCTGACGGTCAATTAACAGGACAGACTCCAGGGCCCAGAGCGCCCGGCCACACCGACCCAGGTCTCACTGGGCTGCTCTGTGAGGGGATTTCTTTTTAAAAGTGGCCATTGGGCAAAACACCCTGAAATTATTGTTTTTAAGGATTAAAATGCATATTTATACTCAAAAGACTAAAAGATTTTGAAAAGGTCATTGAATAGGTCTTATTCCTTCCTAGAGTGTTTTGCAGCACATAGAGGAAAAGAACGCGCAGAGAGAATCAAAAAACAAATTAAATTTCCACTTTCAACAAGCGAGAGGGTCACAGGCACTGAATCACAAATTTTTTCACATTGGTGTTCCCTAGATCCCTTTTTACCTCAAAGCTTTCTGGAATCCGTAGACAAGAAATAAATTTAGGGCATAGCATTTCATTTTTTCTATGCCACTGAATTAAATTCAATTCTTGTTTCTTGAGCACCTAGTATCAGTCAGGCATAAGATACAATTTTTACCCTCAAAGGACTCACTGTTGAGCAGGAAAAATGTGCAAACAAATTTCAGTTGAGGGATTAATGCT
The DNA here is from genome assembly GCA_004027475.1 of Anoura caudifer. Classification (NCBI taxonomy): domain Eukaryota; kingdom Metazoa; phylum Chordata; class Mammalia; order Chiroptera; family Phyllostomidae; genus Anoura; species Anoura caudifer. The sequence continues at coordinate 112,135 of PVKU01001205.1, read as the reverse complement.
ACAACAGGCATTAATATAAAGTGTAGAGGGAGCCAAGGAGGATGGGATTAATCAAGGGGGCAGAGTGGAAGCCTTCCTGGAGGAGGTGATATCCTTATTGGAGCTTTAATTACGAGTGGTATTTTATCAGGTGGCAAGGAGAAAGCGTTCTGTGGGCTGTGGAAGCAGCTCTGTGGGTGCTCCCTCGCCCACCCCTGGAAGGCTGCCTAGAGGAGCCCTTCTGAGTGGATTGGGGGCTAGAGGGTCACCATTCTACTGACCACAGATTTTGTTTCCAGAAGAACCTTCTTGTGAGTTTTGCCACCAACTTCTTGTGTGACCTTTAAAAAATTACTTAACTTTTTAATGCCTCAGATTTCTTTCTGTGGAGACACAAATTTGATCGTACAATGGAGATACAAATAGTGACTACCTTATACAGCTGTTGTGAGGATTAAGTGACCTAATGCTTTGCATATTGCTTGGCATCTGGTAGCAAACAGCATTATTTATTTTTGTCTCCTCCTAAGTTTTATCCTCCCAAAACCTGAGTGCAGCCCTTTCCATTGCTACAAGTCTACTTAGGTCACTAGAGTGCCATGAATATTAACTTCATTTTCTCTCTTGAGCCAAAGACACTGGAGTCAGAACCAATCAGCCATGAGGTAGTGGGGCAACCAGATGGCATCAGAGGTGAAACAGAGAAGAAGACAAGCAAGTCTGGCTTCAGTAGCATATGACCTGGGTAGTCACACAAGACCTCACACTCAGAAGAGGCTTGCATTGGGTTTTTGTTGTCAATGTCTTGAAATTCTTAATTTTTGAACAAGGGACCCTGCATTTTCATTTTGCACTAGACTCTGCAAGTCATGCAGCTGCTCTTGGTGACAAGGCTGTCTTGGGGGTGGCCCACCCCTTCTATGCCATGCTCCCTGTTGTTTAAGGGACTAGGGGGTCACACCCGTTCTTGAGGTCCCTCCTGGGGGATGGGCTGTGGAATTTCTTCCTATGGGTGTCTCAAGGTCCCTGGCACAGTACTGAGGCTGGGCAAACGCCCCTCACCCACCAGCTCACCTGGGCCTACTCTGGGGAGAAACAAAGGTGAATGTGGTGCAGGTTTTTTTGGTTTGTTTGTTTTGTTTTTTACTTTGGGGATGCTCACATTCTAGAAAGTAGAGACACTGCATACACACAAACAGCTGCAGACTGATACAGCTAATGCTGGAGGCAGAGATACAGATGTTCTGGGATGTCCAGAGGTTACATTTATCACACATTTGTGACCTTTGTGTATGACTTTTATCTCTGTCTTTTTGGCTGAAAGAGTCCATTTTTCTTATGATTTTATTTCCCAACGAAAGGAAGTTTTGATAGTGTGATTCTTGAAAAATTGAAAAAGGCACAATGCATGGACTTGCTCTGGCGGAGGCCTGCTGCTGAGATCTTACCACAGGCTCGGGAAGCCCCACCTCACCAGACTGTGCGGACGTCGCTGGTGATTCTACGGTCTGGCAAACAGGGAGCTGGAGCCAACAGGGCCTTTGTCATGAAGTCCTTCAACATGTTTGCTAATATCATTTTTCCTGAGTAATCTTATCCTTTCCATAATAAGTGTATTTCCCTTGTCACTTGGAAAAGTGTTGAGTGTTACCTTTGCTAGAGGTAAAAGGGTCCTGAAAAGAAATAGTCACTCAGTGCTCTCAATTATAAAATATTTTTATTGGTCACCCAGAGAGATGATTTGTGGGTGACCAATAAAATTGGTCACCCATAAATTTTAACACAAGAGACTGACTTGAATTAAAATTTTTTCCTCCCCATTCTAACAACAGAATTATAAACAAAGGTCTAGACTGGGAGGTGGGCCCCAATAGAAAAATGTTATCTCTTCATTATGAATTCCATTAAGGCAGGACTCACATCCTATTGACCTTTGTCTCTGCCATGCCTAGCTTAGTGCCTGACACCCTGTAAGGGCCCCAACAACAACTGCTGAAATTGAATAGAATAATAATGGAGTTGGATTAAATGCCGTTAGGAACATGAGTATCAAAAAGCAATTTTGAGAGGCATAATGGAGCTTCTATTAGAGTAAGCTGCTGAAAAGTAGCAAACTATGCCGACCTCCTGGTCATTTTAGGGCCCTGGAGTGTATCTGCCTCTGAACATGAAGGTTATACCTCCTTGATGCCAAGCAACTGGATAAACTATTTTGGCTTTTCCTGAATTAGCCAGTTGTGTGCTGTTCTTGTGAAGAGCCTCGTAGAGTGCTCCAGTTTCTCTCCAGTCCCATAAACTGAGGCCTGAGCTTCTCTCCAGAATATTTCCCAGCTGACTTGATTCAATATGTTGCATTATTCTATTTAACCTAATACCCTTCCAGGCAGAAACAACAGATCTGGCCTCACTTACAGCCAAGGCATGAATATGCACATCTCTAACGGAGCACAGTGCTCTTTCAGAGCCAAATCCCACCTTCAGAGGTTGACATCGTTCCTTTGGAAGTTGCTGGGAGCTGGGAGCCATCCCCACAGACATCAGTTCTGCCTTTGGATTCCAGTCATGTTCTCCAGCAGCTGAGGAAAGCAATTAAGGTGAGCAGGGGCTCTCGAAAGCTGAACTTCTGCTCCTTATTTCCTGTGAGAAGATCTAGCACTTTTGATAAAATAATACCTAGCATTTGTTTTATTGAATGTAGAGAGAGAAAGAAAAAAACAAGTAAAACAGAATACATTTAAAATAGAAAATCTTTGTATTTGGAGTTCTGAGATCAGACTTCTGCCCTGGCTTTCTTTTTCTTCACTGTTTATTGAGTAGCAACTTGTTGAACAGATGACCAGCATCACCATCATTATTATATATCCGTCACATAGCACTAGATATACATGTGCAAACTTACTTACAGTCATGCTTTATGATTTATTAAAGAGAAAATAATTCTTTGAGGAGAATTGACGTTTCCTCTGGGGAGTATTTGTCTACTGATCTCCGGTTCACTTAACTCAGGCAGCAAAAACAATGGCTCATTTTCACTCCTCAATTTGAGCACATTTGTATACAACCTCCAAATTTTAGAGTTTAACACTTTGGTGGAAGATAAAAGATTGACACAGTGTTTTTTTTTTTTTTTTTTTTTTAATTAGCCTTTCAGAAAAACATCCCTTCTGCAGTACTTGTAATTTGGGTAGTTATAGAGAATTCAAATTAGGAAAAGAGAAATTAGATGAGAAGAAAGAAGAGACTGACTTGGGTTTAAAGCAAATGTCATCTCCATTGACACTGTCTGACCGCTGGCCCTCGCTGTTTGGTGTAGACAATTAGAATGACTTGTTCTGTCTTCCCCTTCCACAGTAACAGTCAGTCCATGTGATCATGTCCCCTCTTGGTTGAACTTGTACATTGCAACCTATTGCTTTCCATTGCTACCCAGTGTCTGATACAGAGTAGACACAAAGCAAGCTTGAGATGAATTTGTTTGCTGAAATTCTCATTTTCAATACCCCTAGGCCATAGGGAAGGAGTCAAGAAGGAGACTTTTGATTGATTACTAGTGAGGTGGAATTTTTCCCCCTAAGTTTATTGAATGTTGTGTGTGTATATGAATTTCTTGTTTATGTCCCTTATCTATTTTTCTGATGTGGTCAACATACACTGATTAAACACTTCCTTGTAAAACTCGATGGGCCAGCTCTTAACTCTCTTGGCCATGAATGAGTGCGCACATGCACACACGCAGATGTACTCTGTGACCTCTGCTTTGCACCATCACTTAATAAATTGTGCTTAAGTTGCTTCAGTAAAGTTGTTCTTATTTTCTTTTCTATAAACCTTGCCCTTTCTTCCTGTCTGATATCTAAAGTTCACGTTAGCAGTGCTGACCTTGTGGAGACATTAAGTTTCACCAGTGTAGTCTCAAGCATGGGGTTTATTTTTATTTTTTGCATTTTTTAATGTATTTTATTGATTATGCTATTACATTAAGCATGGGGTTTAAATGAGTTCCTTTGTTAAGGAGGCCCAAGCTTTGTGCTCTGGGGAGCCCTCTTCCTGTTAGGGACCCTTTCCTGAGTCCTCGCTGCCTGTTTTCCCATCTGCCCCACATGAAGCTGATAAGGAAGGACTAGAAAAGGAATTGACGTCCAATAAATGCATTAAAGAGCACTTATTGCATTCTCTCATCATAGGGCAACTTGAGGAGAAGACCTGGCCTGCCCTTCAGGAGGGTGGCTTGGTTGGGTGTTTGAGCAATAGAAACACCATGGGCTTCAGTTATGAAATAATGAGGCCATGAGTGGCTACTGGTTTGAGGGAATGGTTCAGATAATAAGAACTATAGGAATCAAAGAAAGGACAGAGCTATGGAAACTGAAAGAATGGGGACTTGACCTGGGATCTCAAGAGTGGTTAGTTTGGTTATGAAGATGCTCCAGACAAGAAGAGAGTCTGAAATGGTGATTCTGTTTAGAGAATGGAGGTGGGGTGGGTAATATGGATTCATTGGACAGGTCAGGTTATTTTGTGACCTTGGGCCAGGGGAAGCCTGGGTTCTGGGCTTGAGGACCTGCTAGAGACTTCTGAGCAGGGCTGGTGAGAGATGAGCTTCAGGAGGATGACTCTGCTGACATAGTGGGGGAAGAAACAATGAGGAAAGAGCTGGCATGAGGGAGACCCTTTGCCTGTGCTTGGTGGCCCAGTCACAGTGTCAGAGTAGGGCTTCATCTTGGAGGGCAGTCAGATAGATAGGCTTGGACAGATAGGAGGTTTGCTAACTGAATGGACGTTGGTCTGAAGTTTAAAATGCAGGGTCTCTGACAATGGCATGTAAAACAGGAGGGAACTGTGTTTCTGGTCTTTGGTGAAAAAAACAAAAGTGGTGGAGTCCTCTGAATGCTGTGCTGCTGGCTCTCAGCTACTTCCTCCTTCTACGAACACCTGGGGACCAGCAGGCTAATTTGGTGCCACCCTGCACTATAGGAGTTTTCATGAGGTCATCAAAGGGCCTGCCACTGATGTACCACTCCTGAACACACTAATTCATTTTGCTGTTCCCAGGCTTTGCTGGGAGCTGAGGGTGTGCGCTGAACGACTTTTCAGCCTAGACACAGGGCATGACCATTTCTGCCCAGGACATGGGGAACTCTGCATCTCTCTGCTGTTTTCTGGGGGCTTTGTCCAGGAAGGGTCTAGGTTTTCCTCACTGTCCGTTTTACACCCTGTCATCCTACTTCATGCCCTTCCCGAACACACACACACACACACAAACGTACACACACATGTTCTTCAATTCTCTATATCTCCTTCAGTTCTTCCTTTACTTAGGCAAGGGGATCTTTATCTAACCTTTGGGAGGGGGTAGAAAATGTTGGATAGGCTTTGTTCTTCTTCACATTGCATCGTTCCAATTATTTTGTCTACGTTAGGGCTGAGGCATTGGAAACCAAGAGATGACTCCTGTGTGTTTTCTACTTTATGCTGTGTCATCTCTTCCTGGAGGTAATTAGTACTGCATCAGGAAGAGTAGGAGGAATAAGAACTACTAGGAGAAAATCCTGGAAAGTGATTTAATATATGAAACAAATTTTGGGACACAAGTATATCATACTGTTTTACTTAAAATCACTTTTTCATCATTTTCCTATCTCATTTAATACTGTTCTGAAGTGTGATTTTTAATGACTGCATCATTTATTTAACTGCCATTCTACTGTTAGAATTCATTGTGCTTTGGTCTGCTTGAGCTGCTATAACAAAATACCACAGAGTATGTGACTTAGAAGTAGCAGAAATTTATTGCTCACAGTTCTTCTGAGATTAGGGTGCCAGCATGGTTGGGTGAATGCCTTCTTTCAGGTTGCAGACTTCTCATTGTATGCTCACATGGTGGAAGGAGGCTAGGGAGCTCTTTGGACTGCTTTTAAAAGAGCACTAATCCCTTTCACGAGGGCTCCACCCTCATGACTTAATTACCTCCGGAAGGCCCCAACGATTAATGAATACTATAGCCTTTGGGGATTAGGGTTTCAACACATGAATTTTGCAGAGACACAAACACTCAGACCATAGCACATTGTTTCCAAGACTTTTAAAAAAATTTTAAAATAGCTTAGTAATAAAAAAAAAACATTGTTCATAAGTCCTTGGCCACATTTCTCTTTATTTCCTTATTATGAATTCCTAAAGAGGAATTATTTAGTCAATGCACATGAGCATTTCAAGGACTTCTGATAATTGAGTCCAAATCCCCCTCCAACCAAACTGTTCCAAGCAGTCCAAATAATGGCAACTATTTATTTATAAAGCCAACAGCCTTATTATATTGAGAAACATTAACTATAAAATCTTCTTCATCTTGAGATCCCATCTTTCTGTTAGTTTTGGGGTTGAATGTTATTTGTAGTGAGGTTGCATAAACAAAAATTATTTTGGAAGGTTTCTGGGGAAGTGGGACTGGTGTGGGTTTGCAAGGAAAAAGTGGAGAGGCCTTGATAGCCTTGGGAAGGACTTACTGTCTGCGTCCAGGGAGGCAGGTGGGAATGTGGCAGGTGGGAAAAGGAGAGATCAGTCAGGATGGTCAGGTGAAGGGTCTTCCTGGGAGGAGGGGATGGAGCAGGACATCCAGGTGCCACCTACTCTTTCAACTACTCATGAACCTCAGTGTAGACACACACTTTTTTTCAGCTACCATATTAAAAAAGAAAACCTCCCTATTTTTTTTCCTAAGTAAACTGGAAGACAGGAAAACTGTAAGGCTAGCATACAGCACATTCTAAGTGGGACCTATTTGCTGGCTAAGCAGTAGATCAGCACAAATTATGAGCATTTAGACATGTGTTAACCTACTAATTGAAGGTGGGGGACATTAGATGATGTGCTCTCCCTAGATGCCCTTGATCTTCCCCTCCTGATTCCTGAAACACCAATTAACACTCTTAGTCAATACTAGAAAACATATGGTGAGGATAAACACTACCCCATAAAAATATCTCACCCTGGCTTGTCACAGGACATTAACCGACCCATACTGGCACCCCTAAGGGGTGGCAACAGCAAATTGTAATGGAAAAGTTACTATTTTCCTATTTCACTTTCTATTTCAGAAAAAGATCTTTTAAAAGTTTAAGAACAATAAAAGAAAGTGTGTGTACGTGTGTGTGTGTGTGTGTGTGTTTTCGGTCTTGTGTTCTAATTCTCATTTGCACATGTGATCTGACTGTTGTTGCTTTGGAATAAGGTCAGCCTAATTACAGTTTGTTAGAGGAGTGAGTACATGATACATTATGAGAAGTCATCCATATAACTATCCAAATGATGTCTGAAATTTTACCATTGATGAGTTGTCTTCAGGGAGCTCCTCTGTCATGGGAAGTCCCTTGAGATGGATTAGTTACTGTCCTGAAAGGAGTAATGAAGCCACCTCAAAGGCAGGGGCTCTGGTGGGCTCCAAGGGAAGGGCAGCAGCACCGGCCCTTTGGCCGAAGGCTCTCTGTAGGCAATCCTCTCTAGCCTGAGGGCTTTCTCTGTTCCACTGAGACAGTTCCTCCCAGGACTTTAGGACTCGGCTTTCCCCGCTCTGCAGGCCTACGGTAGTCAGAATGATGGCCCACAATGCTGTCCTTACCCCAGTCCCTGGAACCTTTGAGTATGTTAGGGTACATGGCAGAGAGAATTAAAATTACAGGTGGAATTAAGGTTGCTAATTATTTGACCTGGAGATGGGAAGATTATATTGGATTAATCAGGTGGGCTAAACATAATCATAAGAGCCCTTATAAGTGGAAGAGGGAGGTGGAGGGGAGAGAACAAGAGAGAAGGTAGGGTGAGAAGGAGCCACCTAATGTTGTCTTTGAAGATGCAGAAATGGGACCTTGAGCCAAGGCATGCGCATGACCTCTAGGAGCTGGGAAATGAAAGGAAATAGTTTCTTCCTTAGAGTTTCCAGAAGTAATTTACCCTTGCTGACACCTTGCTTTTAGTCTAGTGGGACCTATTTTAAACTTCTGAAATTTAGAGCTTTAAAACAATAAGCATAAATGTATTCTTATGCCTCTCAAGTGTGTGTGTGTGTGTGTGTGTGTGTGTGTGTGTGTGTGTGTGTGTTTACAGCAGCAGTAGGAAACTAATACACACTACCTACTTTGTTTGTCGCTGAGCCTGGGACCCCAGTAGTGACATTGTCTGAACATCCACCAAACTCAAGGTTGTGCTGATTCTCTCAGCTGGTATATGCTGGTTATTTAGTAGAAGCTTAAAATTGCCAGAAATGAGATGCCTGGAACACCTGGGAAGGTGCTGCAGAGTATTTCTAAGTTGCACTAACTGGGCTGGGGAGGATATGGGAAAAAGACAAAGATAATGCTTTGAGTCCCTAAACATTTCTCAACCCACAAATAACACTTTTTTATCCCTGTTTAAATCTTTAAGACCTGCCATCCACTTGATCCTCTCCTTGCATTCTTGTTCAGCCCCGACAGTTTCTCAAGGGGTCTGTGCTATTCAGCATATGAAGAATCACAAAAAGAGGTTTTTGTATTTTAAAATAGAGATGACTGTAAACATTTATTGATTCATTTATCCAATGCAAATTAACTTTAGGTTTTTGTTATATAAGCTGGCAGGAGAATGCTCTCCCCTCCTTAGGGAATGCAAACCTGTGGGAAGCCTGACAGCAAGAACATGAGATCTGCTCTTAAAGTACTTACCCACTCGTCCATAACTGAGGCAGATTAAAACCCCAATTCTATTAAAAGGAAGATTGTGGACATTCTCTAAGGGAGGTGTTAGCAGGGTGCAATGTTAGTTTAGAGGGTCAAAGATAAAATGGTTGTGTCGGGACAGTGGAACCAGTGTTTAAAATGGGACAGATCATCTGCTGCAAAGGTACATCCTGCTTCAAGGTGGAATTTAGTACAACATTCAGGGCTGGTTTGGTTTGAGAGACAAAACTCAGTGCTGCTCTGGGAACAAACTGGCATTTACTCTTGGGGCCAGGAGAGCTAAACACATTTTTGAAATGGTTTTAATTTTTTCATGTTTCATAATAATGATGCAAGTGTGCAATAGTAGCATACTGTCTTCCAGCAAAAGGAGGAGGCTATAAATACAAACGGTCAGAGTGTAACAATGTCCGGAGGATGTGGACCAGAGGAGGGCAACCCCAGAGTGCTTAAAATTGAGTTGCTTTGTTGTCTAAGCTCGAGTAATGAGCCAAGCAAGTATGTGTGAGTCATTCTACTTCTGTTTCCAAAACGGACTTACTGACCTGATTTAAGAGACATTAAAAGGGACGAAGTTGGCATTTGCAAAGATATTTAACTTATTTGTCTTGCAGGCAGAGAACATGTTGGGACAACTTTCAACTGCATTATGTGTGGCCCAGGAGCTTTGATCTCTTTATGCTTCCTTTATATTGAAAAAAAAAAAACTTTGAAGTATCCTGCAATAATGAATACAGTAGACGCCTGTTGTAATGGGTTGCTATGAAATTGCTTTGACTCTACCAAGGGTCAACTCTTGTCTCCCAATGAAACCCTCATGTGCTATAAAAGCCTTTTGCATCCCAGTAACCTAAGAGAAGAGTATTAGTATACTTCCGATTTTCAGCTCAGGAAGAGGTATTTACCATTTAAGTTCCTCCTTCAAGTCATTGATTAGATAGGGTATCTGTACCAGAATGGCTGTCACATTGTCCAACACAAGAGAAGATGACACGATTGCTAGGCATCTACATCTGGGTGATTTTTTTCAGTTGTAAGTAAACTTTTGAGTGATGGTGGTTTCAACATGATGATTTTTTTCTTATGACTACTCCATTGATCAGGGAAACTAAAGCAAAACCTAAAATTAACAATCTCTTGGATTTAAATTATCCGTGGATAATGGGTAGGTATAGTCTCATTTTACTTGATAGTTTGGATCACATAAAAAACAAATCTTGTGTTTGATCAACTGAATATTCCTTTCTGAGTTCTTTGTCTAGGCTTTTCAAATGAGACCAAAGAATGGGGAGCTCTGTAGCCCCTGAGGTCCCACCTTTATGGGCCTTGGGACTCATAGTCAAGAGTTACTGAAGGGGAGTGGCATGCATCTACGATGGTCCCTAGCTGTTCTTCAGTGGATAGAACAAGGTAGAAACCATATTTGTGCTTCCACTGAGTAGAGATAACTTCCCTTTTTCTTTCTTTTCTGCCCCCCACCGCATTCTTTCATATTCCCAGGCTTCTGGTCGTGTGGGCATTATCTCAGAAGTGGAGATGGGTAACTGGGTGAATGGCGTACTCATGTCTCTATGTACGTAATTTCTTTCTGTACTGAGACAGCTCTGTGTGGGATATAGGACTCTGCTTGGGATTTTCTAAATCTTTGTCAAACCTTTTGTGAAACTCTAATTCAGTGGGATAGGTCATGAGCACCCAGTAAATTTTGCATCTTTTAGGTGGGCAAATTCACAATATCTAAGTGCTGTTTTGAGAAGAAGGCAGGAAGCAAAGAGGTGGATCTAAGTAACCACAGGTGGATCTAATCTCTCCTGTGGTGGGGAGCAGGTGTTTTTACAACTTAGAAAGTATGGCTATAGACATAAATAACGAGTGCTGGAAGCCCAACAACGAGACACTGGTCTTTAATAAACTCTAAATAATCTCCTTTCACCGGATTGACTTTCACTTCAGAAGGATCAGTTTGTGGCTGAAATACATTCATAGTGCTCCTTTAATGAGAAAATTGGTGACCTGGGAGGAGGGAGGCCTGTTTAGAACACAGATAGCTATTATTACAATTCTAGATAACCCAGTCTAATAGAAGGCCATATGATTGAAAGGACAGATGATAAAATCTAAATATGTGTAGAGCCTGAGAATACACTCTTTCTTCTAGTGCTGACTGTCTAGTTGTGTCTGTTATCTAACCCCATAATTAGGATGGCATTTAGAAAATATGAGGAAAGTTGGTATGCTTTTCATTACCCCCAAATCTTTGCATTGCTGCAAGAAACTTTTGGCTTCAGCTCTTCCCTGTTCATTAACCATGCCAAAATTTTTAATCTAACACCACTGTTAAAGAGTGGCAGGCTTCCAGGGAAATATATCAGCCAGGCTTATTAATTTCATGCCAAGTGCTGGAGGCGTGAATGTAGAGAACGCTGTTTGACTTTGGATAATAGGAATCAGGCAGCTTAAAGGCAAGGGATAAAGATCAGGAGCCCTGTGTCTCAGGAGGAGGAGCAGGTGCAGGCTTCAAGCAAGGCCTTCAGGCCCAAAGGGGCAGCCCATGCTTAAAACAATCTGCAGTGCATTTTTTTTTTAATTTGGCGTGTGCCTCTCACAGCTTAACAGACCGCTGCTCCACAAAGAGGGGTAAACAGAGAAAGGGAAATTAAAAAGGGATGTCTCAAGGTAGACAAAAACAAATTAGGGCAAACAAATTACACAGAGTCAACAAATAAACAAGGGAACATCTGTGAATTTATTTCTTGGATTTTCTGACTCTGAATGCAACCTAAGAAATGGTAGAGGGAGGTGAGCAGTTTAATCTAGAGCAAAGTCCTTTTTGGAAGGAAGAACAAGCTGAACACAAAAAGACTGAGAAGTCCTCAGAAGTCTAACTCTCAGCGGGGTGCTAGCGAAGGGGGCCCGAAACACCGCAGAGGGGGCTGAGCAGCCGAAGGCAGCAGCCTGGATGGGCTAGTTTCGCAACCGCTTTCTGTGCTGCATCCTGTCTCCTTTGGAGGACAGTTGCTGCTGTGGTTTCTGCCGCCCTTCACATAGATGGGAAAAGGCTGTAGAAATAGAAAGAGGTGTCAGTCCATTCACATCAGCAAAACAAAATACAGCAAGTGACGTTCCAAAAGTGCATGTGTTCACTGTATCCATTTTTCACATCTAGTCCTAGTGGGCACACGTAACTCTTTTGACCACTAGACCCTCGCCAGGTGTTGACTGGATATTGGGAAGCATTTGAGCTGCTCCTTCTGGTAGGGTGGTTGCTTCTGACACAATTTCCCTTTTCCCCCAGAGCTGGTGAGATGGACTCAAGTTGTAAAGGAAGTACAGCACAGTATCGATACAAGGCCTACTCTTAGCCAAAGACAGAAAAAGTGTTACTAAATGTAGAGCCTTATCTGTATTTATCTAAAAGGTTGGGATTGGTTTAAAGCATCTTCCATGGATCCTCTCACTGTGAAGAGTGGACGCTTATCATATGGAGGGAAGAAATGATAAATATTTGATTTATTCATTGCATAAACTCAAATGATTTTCATATAATTTCCAAAATTTCTCCTTTGGATTTTTTAAGCTTCATGAAGTGTGAGGTTGTTTAGGGTTTAAACTACTCTTTTTCTAATACAGTCATTCTAAATGCCCTATTTACCTTTCCTCTCTTTTGCTTTCATCTTGCAGGGGATAATAACCTACAAGAAACATTAAAGAAGGTGGGAAGTTTTCTGGGGGAGGGTACATACAAGGAGGAAATGAGTGTCCAATTCTCCACCTATTCCTCACTTAAATAATTTTGCTTTGTTGCTTATTCCTAAATGAGGCACAACAGGTGAGTTGTATGTTGGAAGAATTGCACCAGATGTGGTCACTTTGCAAACATGGGAATGGGATACTGTATGAGAAATTTAGTTGTTAGGGTTTGGTCTATGAGGTAAACTGTAGGGCATAAGCAGGAAGTCAGTACTAATCAATAACTCATTATATTGGTAGTGGGAACATGGTGGGCCTTAGCAGGGGTGGGCATGTTATGTGACTTTTGTTGAAATATTTGTCTTTGTGCTTGCTGATTTGTAAAATGGACATAGCTATATTTGTTTCTTCCTAGTCTTTCAAGAAAAGGTAAGAAGTCCCACCAGTCTCTATAAGATACTTTTAATTTTGGACAGAAATTGGCTATAAAAATACCAGCCCCTGTTTATTATCAATCTTCAATTCATAGGGCTGTGTGAAGTCAGCCTGTCCTTACCCAGCATGTGGTGCTTGTTACTTGGAATCTTAGAAAAATGTTGTGAAAGATTATTCCAAATTCTTTTGTATTAATATGGCATTAATATGAGTTACCCAATTACAATCAAAACCCCACTAAATCCTTATTGTGGGATGTAAGAAATCAATATCATCAAATATTTATTGGGTGTCTATTGGGTGCTTTGTGTTTCATTTGTAACTATTTGCCATGATTTAGAATTCAGGTCTACAGGCTCCTACTTGCTTATTTAGTAACTTTTCTCCCCACTCAGTTTTTCTTTTTAAATCTTTAAATTTCTTTTATAAACTAAATATGCTTCTCTGGAAAGAATTTGTAAGAAATCCAGGTTTAATGCCAATTCTGGAGAGAAGGCATGAAAATAACTCCAGTTTCATAGAACAAAATATCACTTCAAAGGCTACTGCTGCGCTAAGCCTGAAAGGATAAGCAGAATATGGTTTGTAAAATTGTTGTGGTTTGCACTTACATGAGAAACCCTATTCCAAATTAAACTGCAGAATTTGTTGTTTTATAAATCTTATAGAAAAATTATTTTACTGTAATTATGTTGTTTAAAACATAATTTGAGTAGCCTGCATACCAATCTATTTACTTGACTTGATGAAGTGCCCAAACCAGCAGTTAGTATCTTCTACATACTTTCCGTACCCCTTTAGGGCACTAGAGGATACAGGGAGTGACATGCTTAATGTGAACCATGCTGTACTCATGGAGAGTCCCCTTCCTTGGATTTCAAACCATGTCAATGATTTTGGCAATCAGCATGTTTAGTGCCCGTTTTTCTCTAATTTCTCTGGATACCTATGTACCTGGGAAGCTGTTATTTTATTCTATTACTCCAGTTTCAGATTTACAAATTAGAGCTGGTGATGACTAGTAGTGGTCCTTTGTTAATGTGCAGAGTGCTTTGAAATCCTTTGAAGAATGTTGTTGCAGGAATTTAAGGTGGTTATTAGTCTAGTTAACCGAATAATTTAATGAATCAAATGGTTCTCAACTTTGTACTGCTTGTAGCCTATTAAAAAAGTAATTACCACTCCTGCTTTTGATTAAGATTAAGTAGCTGGTATAAGACTAACCTTCCTGCTAAGAGCAAAATTCCAAAAAGAAGAACAGTGCATTAAAGTGAGCCCTACATTTACTATCAGCTTTTCCCTGTGGGCACTTGCCAATTGTAGGGCAGGGCATAGAGTCTGGACAGAAACCTTGTCGTAAGTGTACCCACTGGGCTGGGAGTCAAATATTAGAGTTCAAGTCTTCCAAAGCAGCCAGGACTTGAGGAGCAAGATCCTAGAGGAAAGAGTGCTATGGACTATTGAGCCCACTATTCTGCCTGCAATTTCTTCTTGACTCATTTGTTGCATCCTAAAAAGTACATGCTTTGGATGAGATGCTGATAAACTAAGCAGAAAGCTGCAAGAAGCTAAAAAGCAAAGAGAGTAGTATCACAGTGCTTTGGAGATTGAAATTGAGTTCAGGAAGAGGGGCTCTGATAAATAGTGGAGGCTCTCACATGAGACTATTAAAGGGCCAAGCTTCCAAACAAGGGAAAACCTGAAATAGACTCACCTTACCTGGATCAGGATAATCTGTCTTCCAGGAAAAAAAAAAAATCCTCTCTGTGGAATTATGTACAGACAGAATTCCTCATAAATTAAAATAAAAGATTATCAGGCATAATAGGAAAGAGAACCAAATAAAAAAGGAAACCCAAAACAAAACCCAAAATCAAGCAAACAACTCCCTCCTTCTATGATAAGGAAACGTGGAAAAAGAAACACATCCGAAGGTGATCCACACATTGGGGTTTTAGACACAGGTATAGTTTAAAATAATTATGATTAATGTGCTCAAAAAATAGAGAAAACAATAGAAATTATAACCAGAATACAAGAACCTGTAAAAATGAAGCAAAAACAAGAACCTATACGAGTATAGCTGAAATTATAGTAAGCAAATTTAATAATTCAATAGATGGGTTTAATAGCAGATTAGCATTCAGTAAACCAGGATTGTTGAACTGAAAAATAGCTCCATTGAAAATATTCAGATTGATGTACAGAGGGAGAAAGAAGGATGGAAAATATGCAGTAAAAGATATATATGAACAATGGTAAAAGTTCTAAATATATGTAATTGGAGTCCCAGAAAACAAAAAGAGAGACAATGGTCAGAAGTAATACTTGGGCTTCTGGCCAAGATGGAGGTGTAGGTGGACACACTGTGCCTCTTCTTACAGCCAAGATTGAGGACAACAAAAATATAGAACAAAAAAAAAAAAAAAAAACAACCAGGACAGAGAGAAAATTGAATTGTACAGGAGTCCGACAATGATTCACCCAGACCGGTAAGAGGGGCAGAGTCAGCGGCCAGTGGAGTTGGGTCGCAGCAGGATAAGATGGTGGCTGGTGGTCCCGGGCGCACAGTCACCCCAGGAGCACAGGCGGCAGTTGCTGGTTGCTGGTTGCTGGTTGCTGAACGTGAGGAGGCCAAGCGGGGCACGCAAGGCAGCTGACTGTGGACACACATTTGCACACAGATAAACCAGGTGAAAAATGGGCAGCAAGACAGACTGCATGACACAGGGACCCAGCCCCGGAAAGTGAAGCCTAAAAGCACCCATTGAAAATACTTGTGGGGGCTGAGGTACCAGGAGGAAGTCCCAGTCTGACAGGAGAGTTTGTTAGGGAGACACCCGGGGTCCTGGAGTGTGTGCAGGCCCACCCACATGGAAATCAGCACCAGAAGGGGCCAATTTGCTGGGGTAAAGTGGCTGAGGGGACTGGAATCCACGAGAGAGTGCGGAGGCAGAGCCATTGTTCCCTCTCAGACCCCACCCCCTCATCCAACATCACAACCCAGTGACTGGTGGATGCCTAAGGCTCCGCCTCTCACTGTGTAACAGCCGCGACCATACAAAAACAAAACAAACAAACAAAAAAAACCAAAACCAAAAACAAAACAAAAAAAACACCAAGGATGATTCAAAAGGGAGAACAGACCAGGGCCCCAGAGCCTATTCATTTGAGCTACCAGGAGGTGGTCAACCTATCAGATGCAGAGCTCAAAGCACTGGTAGCTAACCTATCAGAAGCACAGGTCAAAGCACTGGTGATTAGGAAGATCACAGAATTGGTTGATTTTGGTTGCAAATTAGATGAACAAATGAAGGCTACAAGTGAAATGAAGTAAAACGCACAGGGAACCAATAGTGATGGGAGGAAAACTGGGACTCAAATCAATGGAGTGGACCAGAAGGAAGAAAGAAACAACCAAACAGAAAAGAATGAAGAAACAAGAATTCAAAAAAATGAGGAGAGGCTTAGGAACCTCCAGGGCATCTTTAAACATCCCAACATCCGAATTATAGGGGTACCAGAAGGGAAAGAGGAAGAGCAACAAGTGGAAAACTTATTTGAACAAATAATAAAGGAGAACTTCCCCAATCTGGCAAAGGAAATAGACTTCCAGGAAGTCCAGGAAGCTCACAGAGTCCCAAGGAAGGTGTACCCAAAGAGGAACACACCAAGGCACATCATCATTACATTACCCAAGATTAAAATTAAGCAGAGAATTCTAGAAGCAGCAAGGGATAAAGGCAGAGTCACCTACAAAGGAGTTCCCATCAGACTGTCAGCTGATTTCTCAAAAGAGAACTTGCAGGCAAGAAGGGGCTGGAAAGAAGTATTCCAAGTCATGAAAGGCAAGGACCTACATCCAAGATTGCTCTATCCAGCGATGCTGTCATTTAGAATGGAAGGGCAGATAAAGTGCTTCTCAGGTAAGGTCAAGTTAAAGGAGTTCATCATCACCAAGCCCTTATTATATGAAATGTTAAAGGGACTTATCTAAGAAAAAGAAGATAAAAAATAGGACAGTAAAAAGACAGCAAACTCACAGATATTAACAACCACACCTAAAACAAAAGCAAACTAAGCAAACTCCTAGAACAGGAGTAGAACCACAGAAATGGAGATCACATAGAGGGTTAGCCAATAGGGGAGTGGGAGGAGGAGAGAGGGAGAAAAGGTACAGGGAATAAGTAGCATAGATGGTGGGTAGAAAATAGACAGGGGGAGGGCAAGAATAGTGTGGGAAAAGTAGAAGCTAAAGAACTTATGACACATGGACATGAACTAAAAGGGGGAATGTGGGTGGGAGGGGGTGTGCAGGGTGGAAGGGAATGATGGGGGAGAAATGGGACAACTGTAATAGCATAATCAATAAAATATAATTTAAAAAAGTAATGCTTGAAGATATGTTGGCCAACAATTTTCATAAATCCATGGGACATCATACCACACATGCAGATGTTCTATGGAAAAATGCAGAGAAAGCTATTCTGAGGCATACCAAAATAAACTGATGAAAAACAAAGACAAAACCAGAATTTTAAAGTAGCCATAAAGAAAAGAAACAAGTTCACAGGAAAAACAATATGACTGATACCTGACTTTTAAGAGAACTAATGGAAGCTAGATAAAAACAGCATGTCTTTAGTGTCAAAAGAAAATAATTGTTAATTTAGAATTTTATATCAAGGAAAACATTCTTCAAGATGAAGATAAAGTAAAAATGACATTTTGGGACAAACAAAAGGTGATAGAATTCATTTCTGGCATATGAACACTAAAAGAAATAGTAAAGGAAGTTCTTCAGTAAGAAGGAAAATGATCTTATATCAGTATTAATGATACTAATATCAGATAAAGTAGATTTTCAGGCCAAAGATATTACCGTAAATTGGGCTTTCTCCATTATGTACAATTGGCATTTTGGACTGATGATTCTTTGTTGTGGGGACTGCCCTATGCATTGTAAGATGCTTATCAGCAACCCAGTATCCACTCATTAGATGAGTAGCATCCTGCCCCCCAAATTGTAACAACTGAAAAATTTTCCAGACATTACCAAATGTCACCAGTTGAAAAGAATTGTTATGGATAAAAAGAGATATTCCACAATGTTAAGAGTCAATTCAATAGGAAGATAAAACAACGCCAAATTTAAGCTTTACACTTCTCCCAACATAAGCATTAAAGTTATGAATTTTTCTCTAAGCATTGCTTTACCTTAGTTCATTGTGAATATTTCTTTGATCCATGGGTTAATTAGTATTGTGTTGTTTAATTTTCAAACATTTGGTGATTTTCTAATTATTTTTCTATTATTGATTTCCAGACAACAAAAAGTAGTAGGCATGTAGAAAATGGGACAGCATGATCCATAACATTTACCTAACTGCACATATGGAACATTGTATGGAATGACTATAGATATACACATTCTTTTCAAGTGAATGTGGAACATTTCACAAAATAGAGTATATGCCTGGCCATAAAGCATGTTTCAACCAATTTCAAAAGTTAATATTGTACAGAGTATATTTTCTGACCATAATGAAATTAAGTAGAAAGTTTAACAAAGTGAAGGAGAAAAAAATATGATCACCTCAATAAAATAAGAAACCACATTGAATAATGTTTAGTACCAACTGATGGAAAAATCTTTTGAAAAGTAGGAATGCAAAGTAACTTCCTTAATTATAAAAGTTATCACCCCCTCCCAAACCCAAATCAACAGCAAACATCACTCACTCTTATTGATTAAATACTGAAAATATTTCCTCTGGTATTTGGAATGAGTCATAGGTATCTTCTATCACCACTTTTATTCATTATTGTATTGAAATTCCTAGATAGTGCAATGAGACATAAAAAAAGACAAATATTATAAAGAAATAAAACTACTTTTGTTTGCAGATGACAGGATTGTGCACACAAAATTTCCCCAAAAATCTACAAATGAACTATTAGAATTAATAATAGTTAATTTAGCCAGACCACTGTATACAACAAAATCAATACATAAAAATAAATTGTATAATATTTACATATATATCAGCCATACCAAATTAGAAAATTGATTTCTAAAAACATGCCACTTGTACTAGCATGAAAAAATTAAATAGAAAAATTGTAATAAATGAAAGGCCTCTACACAGAAGACTATAAATATTACTGAGGGGAATTACAAACCTAAATAAGTGGAGGAGCATATAGCAATTTCATAGATTGGAAGGCTCAATATTGAAAAGATGCCAGTTCTCAAATTGATCTATCTTAATAAAAATTCCATCAGATTTTTGGGTGGAAATTGACAAATTGATTCTAAAATTTACATGTAAATGCAAAGGGTTAAGGATAGTGAAGGCAATCATGAAGACGTACAAAGTTGGAGGATGTAGACTTCCAGATATCAAGACTTCTCACAAAGCCACAGGAGTCGTTAACACTATTTTGCTGGCGCAAGGATAGATGAATTGACTAAATGAAGAGAAATGTCTAGAAACAGACCCAGAAATATCCCTGGCCACCTGATTTATGATAAAGCTGCCATAGCAATACAATGCCAAAGCCCATTTTTCTTTATGTAATAAATTGTGCTGCACCAGTTGGATATAAATGTAAGGAAAAAAAGGACTTTGTCCTTTACCTCAAACCATACACAAAAATCAATTCTCAGTGAGTCATTGACCTTAATGTGAAATAAATATTTTAGATAATAACATTGAAGAATGTACTCAAGACCTTGGAATATGTAAAACTTGCTTAAATAAGGCACAAAAAGAGCTAACCATAAAAAGAAAAGTTGATAAACTGACTTTATTAAAAATTGAAAATCTCTTTTCTTGTTATTAAGGAAAGTAAAATGACAAGCAACAAAAGAAGATATTTATATTAGACAGAAGATATTTATATCACTAATACCAGACAGAGGAGTAGTATCTACAATTTAGTTTTAAAAATCCTACAAATCAACAAGAAAAGGAGAAAATTGAATTAAAAATGAACAGAAGGCTCAAATAAGCACTTTTTGAAAAAAATTTCTCAGCAGCCAATACGCATACAAAAAGATTCTCAGTATCAACAACCATCAGGGAAATGCATATTGATACCACAAGAAGCTATTACCAGCTACCCATGAGAATGCTTAAAATATTACAAATCAACAATACTAAGTGATGTAGAGCATGTGAAAGACTGAAACTCATACATTAGTAGAGGTGTAAATTGGTAAAATTGTGTTGAAAACTGACAATATCTTCTAAAACTGAACACACATGCACTCTATGATGCACCAGTTCCACTTCTAGCCATGAGCCCTGCAAAAATTCATAAATATGTATGCTGAAAAACATGTACAAGAATGTTTGTAGCAGCATTATTCATAATTGCTGAAATTAGAAATAACCTAGATGTCTATCAACAGTAGAATGAATAAATAAGTTGTGGTATTTCCATTATATTCATATAATGGAAAATCATAGAGCAGTGAAAAGGAATGAATTAATGATACTCACCTCAATGTAGAATCATGTCATGGACATAACTGAGCAAGAGAATCTAGACATAGAAGAGTATGTATGGTATGATTCCATTTAAATATATAAAGTTCAAAACCAGGCAAAGCTCATCTACAGTGACAGAAATAAAAATTGTAGTTACAATTGACTGAGTTAGTGACTAAAAGGAGGTATGTAGGAAGCTTCTGGGACACCAGTAACATCATGTATCTTGATCTGGGTGCTAGTTAACAATGTGAGTGCAGGGTGTTCCCTTTGTAAAAACTCATTAGGTATACACTTAAAATTTGTGTACATTTATGTATTTATACAACAAAAAATTACAAAGATAATTACTATCAATAATCTAGAGATAAAACCAGGGTAATGGAGAAGCACTTTCAGTGGAGCTGAATCACAGCAGCTTTCTAACTGCAACTTTTTAAAAGGGAGGATTGTTCTCAAATTCCTCTGATCCTTTATTTTCCTGGTGATTCCATTGTATGCTAAATACAAGGGGTATGTTTTCTTTTTTTAACCAGTCAGCCTGATTGGTAAAGTCTGGTTCAATGACAAAGTGTTGTTTAAAGAATCTTGTGAGAAAAACCACACTTGGGATTAAGAAACTCGTTTTACTACTTTTTCTCTAAAAACAAGGAGCCAAGAGGCTGCATTGGTAAAGTTTCTTTTGCTTGGATTTTAAATGAAAGAAGGATGACTTTGTAGCCTGGCATCTTTTGGGGCAAACAAAACAAAAGGAGACATGTGGGCTGGGGTGATGGTGGGGAGCATGAGACCCTGCAAGGGGATTAAGCAGGACCAAAAGAGTAGAATTCAGAGCATCTGAGGGAGGAACCGGGAGTGTCAGAAGCTGAGAGTTAAAAGAGAGTCAAGGAACCTGAAGAGAATCAGTATTTGTTCATTTGGTTATGTAAAGCACCTAAGGGAGAGGAAAACAGGTGCAATATGAATGCTTTAATGGAATGAAAGATGAGGCTTGACCTATGAATAAATATGTGGAATAAAAGCTTTTAAAATGTATCTTGGTTTCAGGGCACTTACTTTGGCAGCTAATGAAAAGTTTTCATGGTCACACATACTCACATGGTTTGCCAGCTTCATGTGGGGCTAAGACACCCTCCCTGAGGGTCCCTGGGTCTGTGCTCTCCTTCCTCTTTTCTTGCCCAGTCATATTTCTTTTATTAGCAGAGTCTGCCTAAATTGTATAAAGTAAGATCCTTATTATATGGATTCAGATGTACATATTATGTCACCAGAAATCATAACCTAGACCTAAGGCCCCTATCATCAGTCCTTGAGGCTGGTTGGTTTCCTTCAAGTTTCCCAGAAGACCATTTGGTGCACTGGCACTATGGCCTTAGATTTTGCTCTAGTCCTATGACCAAAATCTTACCAGAAACTGATTAAAGGAAAGGAAGTTATTTCCCCTTAGAAATGTGGCTTGTGGCAGGTTGGGTGGAAACCCTAATTAGTTCAGATCATGGGGAGCATCTCTGAAAAATAAGGAAATAGGCTTTCAACAAAACAATTTTCTCAGACTGGAGGTGTTTGGGGCATCAGGAAACTGAATTCCACCTGCAGCTGTTTCTCTGGCCTGAGACATGGGTGCAGAAATGGGGCTTCCTCCAGTTTACAAGAGGGGCCCCCTGTCCTCTGCCTAAATATTGAAATGTTTTTTTCTTACCAAAGGGAGACTCTTCTGATGAGGCAACTTACGATCCCTCAGTGCAGGCAGGCTTCTACGTCCCATGTACATCCCCTTTCTGGATTGCCAGGAGCAACGCTCAGCCTTCTCCATCCTCCCTTTGCAGACTTCTGCCTCAGCCTGCCCCCTCTACACTGGCCTTTGAAGGTGCTGTCCTGCCTCAGCTTCTTCAGAATTGTTATTTGGCTTTTGAACCTTTGTGAGATTCCAAGATAGAAAGTACATTTTTACTATAGAACCACATTTAGATTTCATTAATTTCTTTAGGCTGCAGATGGGCAAGAGGATTGGTATGGCACAGATGGAATACGAGGCTATTCAGGGAGTGGACATGGCATCAGGTGTGTAGATCATGAGGCTTTCATGACAATTCTCTGCCCCTATTGTAGTCACTTGTGAAAAATGAGCCCATATCTTTCACTTCTCTGAATCCCACCCCTGTCCCTTCTCTAAGACCGGCTTTCAAGAAAATTTCAGTTGGTGCAATTCCGTGATCGACTGAATGTTCCTTTTACACAATTCTACCTACTCTGAAAAAAGGGTCTTTTATAGCAGGAGAGAGCCTATACTTTTTCCCCAATGTTTAAAATTTTTGCCCTGGCTGCCGTGGCTCAGTTGGTTGGGCTTCCTCCTATAAACCATAGATGGCAGGTGGGATTCCCGGTCAGGGCACATGCCTTGGTTTCAGGCTGGACCCGTCAGGGTGCATATAAGAGGTAACCCATCAGTGTTTCTCTCTCTCTGTTTTTCCCTCCCTTCCCCTTTCCCTAAAATTAATAAACATGTCCTCAGTGAGGATAAATAAAAAATAAAAATTATCTAAGATTTTCAAAATTGTGAATGTTGACCTTAAACAAATAGACAGCAAGACAAGTTTCTTTGGGAACAACAGAGAATTGCATGTGCGGATATGCTGTAAAACGACGAACCAGGGGCAGTTTCACAGAAAACCCCTCTTTTT
This sequence comes from Anoura caudifer, assembly GCA_004027475.1. Classification (NCBI taxonomy): domain Eukaryota; kingdom Metazoa; phylum Chordata; class Mammalia; order Chiroptera; family Phyllostomidae; genus Anoura; species Anoura caudifer. The sequence goes on along the minus strand of PVKU01001205.1, from coordinate 89,140 downwards.
ATGGACTTGGGAGGGGCTTTTGTAACCGAGACTCACTGCATTGGAGGAAACTGAGACTTGAGTTTATTGACTTTTCGTTGGCTAAACTCTGGCAGTCTCCCAAAAGGCAAAGGAAATCAGAGTAAGATTACAGGGTTGACATTTGAGTAAGGCCTAGTGAGAAAACAAAACAAAAACAATTACTTGAGATATACATGTGCTATATAAAAATGCAAACTGCACAGAGTATATGGAAAAAGAAGGGAAAAACTACGCCCTCTCAGAGGTGTCTGTTAAAAGTTTAATATATATTCTTTTAGACATTTTAAATATATTTACCTTCTATATATTCTTTCAAACATTTCTCATATATTTACACCTACTAATGTGGAGTTAGGTCTCAAACTAAATGAGTGCAGATTGTATACACTATTCTGTACAGTGTCCCCCCAACTGATTGATAATGTGTTAGAGATTTTCTGTGTCATATCATAAAGGTCCATTTCATTCTCTTAGTTGTTCTATAATAATTGATTAAATGGTTATAACACAGTTTATTTACAACCATGCTACTGATGGGCATTTTGTTTAGTTCCATTTTTTTTGCTCTCATAAACAATGCTGCCATAAAAATATGCATATATACCATTGTCACTATGTGTTTGGCATATATATTATTGTCACTGTATAGAATTTCTTTGGTATGTATGCTCATTTCGAAACTTGATATACACTGACAATTTACTTCCAGTTAGGCTGTTCCAACCGCTGGGTGCCCTTTCCTCCTACACTTGTCCATATTGGATATTAGCAGTCTTAACATTCAACCAATGTGATCATTAAAAAGGATACATCATTATTTTAATTTTTATTCCCCTGAACACTAAAATGTTTATCCTTGCTTTTATCATTATGCTTTGTGCTTTCAGTTTTTAAGTTGTTATTACTATCATTCTGTTGTCAGGATGTTGCTGTATGAGTCATCTTTGTCTTTTTCTTTGGTGATTTGTGTGCCTCACATCCTGCTTGAAATTTCATATTGCATGCCTCTTTGGGGTTCAAAACTTTCTTCAGTTTACATTTCATTCAAGATCAAAGAATTTAAAGTTTCCTTTTGCCATGATTCTACACCATGTAAGATGGATTCCTCAGCATTATTTTACTGTATTCTTTATTCTCCACTACTTATCACCTCCCATCCTCTTGGTTCTTCTTGCTGACTTTGGGGATCTGGATTACTGTTCTTAAATTATTATCCTTTTACTTTTCACGTCTTCTCTTTAAAGAACATTTCTAGGTCGATGTGGTTGATTTTCTATCCCTGTCCACATGTTATTTTTTTGCCTTTGACTATTTACAATATTTACTGCTTATCTTTTTATACCACAACTTTCAGGCCTTTATTTTGATTTGTTACTCACTTGATTAGAGTAGATATTCAGTTATTTTTTTCAAGACAGGGAAGATTATGGTATGTGCTTTGGGCCCCTATATACCTGAGGATGTTTTTCCATTCCCTTGACATGTGAATGACAACTCGGCTGGGAATATGATTTCAGAATTTTTTGTTTGTATTTTGTCAAAATTATCTTTTTGGATTTAGTGTATGGAGGAGATGTCTGAGCTCAGGTTGATTTTTTTTAATTGTAGGAGTTTCCCCTTTTCAAGTCAGTTGCTTGTCTCCTCCTTCCTCTCCTTCTTATATTTAGAGAAGTATAAAAGGTACTCTAAAGACAAAGAATAAAACAGACATTAAATACTCTCAATATCCATAATGAATGATTATATTCCATCTCCCTTGCTTCAAGTCTTGTCTTTTTTAAAAAATATATTTTATTGATTATGCTATTACAGTTATCCCATTTTTTCTCCCCTTCCTTCCCCTTTGCCCTGTACCCCCCTTCCACCCTCCCACTATCATTCCTCCACCTTGGTTCATGTCCTTGGGTCATACATATAAGTTCTTTGGCTTCTACATTTTCCATACTATTCTTAACCTCCCCCCTGCCTATTTTGTACTTTACCATTTATGCTTATTCCCTGTGCCTTTTCCTCCATTCTTCTCCATCCCCTTCCCCACTGATAACCCTCCATGTTATCTCCATTTCTGTGATTCTGTTCTTGTTCTATCATTTGCTTAGTTTTTGTTTTTGTTTTTTGGTTCAGTTGTGATGGTTGTGTGTTTGTTGTCATTTTACTGTTCTTATTTTTGATCTTCTTCTTTTTCTTAGATAAGTCCCTTTAACATTTCATATAGTAAGAGCTTGGTGATGATGAAATCCTTTAACTTGACCTTATCTGGGAAGCACTTTGTCTGCACTTCCATTCTAAATGACAGCTTTGCTGGATAGAGCAACCTTGGATGTAGGTCCTTGCCTTTCATGACTTCAAATACTTCTTTCCAGCTCCTTCTTTCCTTCAAGGTTTCTTTTGAGAAATCAGCCGATAGTCTTATGGGAACTGCTTTGTAGGTAACTGTCTCCTTTTCTCTTACTGCTTTTAAGATTCCTCATCTTTAATCTTGGCTAATGTAATTATGATGTGCCTTGGTGTGTGCTTCTTTAGGTTCGACTTTTTTGGGACTCTCTGAGCTTCCTGGACTTCCTGGAAGTCTATTTCCTTTGCCAGATTGGGGAAGTTCTCCTTTATTATTTTTTCAAATAAGTTTTCAATTTCTTGCTCTTCCTCTTCCCCTTCTGACACCCGATGATTCAGATGTTAGAACGTTTAAAGTTGTTCTGGTTTAAAGGTTTAAAAGTTCCTAAGCCTCTCTTCATTTTTTTGAAATCTTGTTTCTTCATTTTGTTCTGGTTGAATGTATATTTCTTCCTTCTGGTCCAAAGTGTTGATTTGAGTCCCGGTTTCCTTCCCATCACTGTTGGTTTCCTGTGCATTTTTTTATTTCACTTTTCATAGCCTTCACTTTTTCCTCTATTTTGCAACCATACTCAACCATTTCTGTGAGCATCCTGATTACCAGTGTTTTGAACTCTTAATATGATAGGTTGGCTAACTCTTCATCACTTAGTTGTATTTTTTTCTAGAGTTTCGATCTGTCCTTTCATTTGGGCCATATTTTTTGGTCTTGGAGCACCTGTTATGTAATAAGGGGTGGAGCCTTAGGTATCTGCCAGGGTGGAGCAATCCAAGTCGCCGTGTTGTGATGCTATATGTGGGGGAGGGGTCCGAGAGAGAATAATGCCATTTGCTTAGCTCTCTGCTGACTTTCAGTTACTTCCCCTGCTACCCACAAGCAAATTGGGCCCTTCTGGTGCTGATTCCTGAGTAGGTGGGTTTGTGTACATTCTAGGACCCTATGGGTTTCTGTAATGAACTCTCCTTTGAGTCTGGGAGTTTCTTCTAACACCTCAAACCTCACAGGTGTTTTCAGTCAGAGGTTTTTGAGGCTTTATTTCTCCTCACCAGAACCCTGGGTTGCGTGGTCTGTCTCACTCTCCAGTTATTCCTCCTGGTTTATCTGCACACAAGTGTGGGACTGCCTGCTCTGCCAGCTGACAACTTGTCCACCTTTCCTCCAGGCACTGCCTTGCTGTGAGTTCTCTCCACCCCACTGCCCATCTCTGCCCCTCCTACCAGTCTGGATGAATATTTCTTCTTTAACTCCTTGGTTGTCAGACTTCCATACAGTTCAATTTTTCTGTTGGTTCTGGTTATTTTTGTTTTTAAATTTGTTGTTGTCCTTCTTTTCATTGTGTGAAGAGGCAAAGTGTATCTACTTCTACCTCCATCTTGGTCATAAGTCAAGTCTTTTTTTTCTTTCCTCCTTTCCCTCCATTCCTACCTCCTTTTCTTTTTTCCTTGTTTTCTTCCTTCCAAAAAATATTACAGATATAACCAAAGTGCCCTTCAACCATCACTCCACTTCTCATTTCACTCACTAGTGAGTGAAAAGTAGCCCCCCCACAGCCACTTAAGAACAGCCACTATTAAGAATTTGAAATGTAATTTTCAGGTCATTTTTATAATTATATATACATATTTATATATACATAAATAATATATAGTATTATTCTGAGTGTGTATATGTTTTCCATATTTGTATAAATGGTATCATACTATGAATATTCAGTATCTACCTTTTAAAGAGATTTATTTTTCTTAACCCCTGTACTTAAAAAAAATACCATAATATATTGAGGTGTGGCTGTCTTGCTTATTTCAAAGAGTATAGTTTGATCGCCTTTAATTTGTACATTCAGCTTTTTCTCAGGTCAAATTTTTAAAAATTATATGTGTGTTTATTGCTTCTGGTTGAATTGTTCTAGTCTTCCATTGGAATATTTCTAATTTGTAGGGTGGGTCTAATTGTTGATCACTTGTTTTTTTTCTCCTTACCCATGTTTTGATGAGGAGAGATTAATCCTGAGTCAGAGCTCATGAACAGAGAGACACATGAATTTTACTATTAACATGTGCTCTGTTAACATTCTTTTAAAGGTCATAGCTATAGGAAAGGTTGATATTCTCCTTTCTCGGCCTAATTTCCAGTTTCTCCTAGTTTTATCTTGGATGACTCTACTGTACTGGGGTAGAATCATTTTTTACTCTTCAGTCCTGTGTTCCTCAGTGAATTGGAGAGAGAGTTACCAAAAAAAATCTAAAATCTCCATGTCACCTCATTCATGAATCATTTTATCTCTGACCCCACCCACCTAATTTACATATATAGAATAAATTTATCAGCTTGCTTTGCAGGATCAGCAGAATTTCCACCTCTTTTTTCATTTCAATTCCTGAATCATTGACTGAAATTTGCTATCTCAGAATGGATGAAGAAAGATTTGGGAGGAGCATATTTGGGGTACAGAACTCTAGACTTCTCTGGACTTCAATATGCCACATAGATCCTGGCAATAAGCTACCTATAACTTAAGGTCTTAGCTTTGGATGATATTATAAGTCCTCTCTTTCTTTCCCTCTCTTTGTTTTTTTTTATCCTATCTAGTTTAATCATAGCTTAAGAAGGGATCGTTAACCAGATCCTGTTTAACTGAATACATTTTGATTGTTTGAACTCTAGGACATCTTAGCTATTTCCTTTATGCCTTGGAACTTGGATGGAATGAAATGTTTTTTTCATTTTTTTTCTTTTTCTGGTAAAACCTTATTATCCCTATTCAGCATTGATCCTTGTGTTGGCTGTACACTTCTGAGTCTCTGAGTTTCTCTTACCTGCCAGTTTAAAGTACCATTGAACTAGGTACTTAGTAGCAGTAGCTCCTTAGGTAGGTAAGGGTGAAGTGGCATGGTGCTGGGCTCAGTGGTGATAAAGGAAAAAAAACATATGCAATAAGAAGATGGGAAGAACACAGTGCATGTGGGGAGTGTTAAATTGTTGATGAGACTATTTTAGTCCTAAGAATCCAGGTTTTATTATTAGACCAGGTGCATTAACTTTTACAAGACACTGAAACATTCTTCACCTTCCTCTACTGTAAATTAGAGACACTAAGAGCAGCTAGCTCATATTTTTTTTTACACAGATTAAATGATGAGCATGCATAGCACAGAATAACAGTCTGCTACTGTTATTGTTATCATTCATGGTTAATTTTGACCTGAAATGCAGTTGGAGCCATAGGTGTGGTCAGATCATGAGAATCCACAAAGAAGAGTAGGAACATTGACATGAACAAATTTGTGTTGAAATGTCTGTCTACTGTGTTTTCAAGAACAGTCTCAGTGCAGAAATTCAGAACAGGGCTGTGGCATGCTAGAGTGAGTACATATCAGCTTGTAAGATCCAATTGTAAAATTCTCAGGGATTTTCTGAGCAGGTTGTTGATATTACATATTAATTTACATAGTTATAATTAAATTGTATTAAAAATCAAGACAATAAAACTTAAAAATTACAACTTCTAGTGATTTTACTATATTTTATCATCTATGCTCTTGAGGTTATTTACATCCACTCTGTCTATTTGGTGGAAACACTACATGATTCTGTGCTACTGAGCATCTCTTCCCAACACTGTCATCAGTGAGTCACTTTAGTAGCTTGGAATGAGCTAGGGTAGGAGTATTTATATCATGCAAATCAGTAAGTAGATTTTACAAATCAGGGCTTATCCACCCCCTGGAGAGTTGGTTGTTAAACCTTTACTAGCATACTACTGGTCCAGAGAGACCCTTAGAAACCTATTGAAGCAGTTCTGTAGAAAGATGAGTGCTTGAATCTTAGCACTTGGAGTGGGGAGGAGACACATTTGAAAGCTACTTTAGTGTTAGGGAAACTGAGTGTAGGGGAAAAGAAGATAAAGATTGAATCCTGAAAAGGAGGTGTCTGGCTTGAGGAACTCCCCCTTACTGTCTTTGACCTGCCCTATGGAAAGGCCCACGTGGTAAGGAATTGAAGGTGACATCTGGCTGACAGACAGCCAGTGAGTAACTGAAGCCCTCAGTCCAACAGCTGGGAAGGCACTAAACCTTGACAACAACTGTATGAGCTTGCAAGCAGATCCTTTCCCAGGGAAGTCTTCAGACAGGGCTCCAACTCTGGCTGACACTTTGATTACAATTTCCCAAGAGACACTACAGTAGAGGACCCAGCTAAGCTATGCCTGAATTTCTGACCCACCATGAGATAACCATAAGATAAACCATGAGATAATAAATATGAGGTATATTGAGCTGCTAAGTTGTAACATAGTGTTCTGTAGCAGTAGGTAACAAATTCAAGGCCTTTCACTACTTAATTCTGGGGAGCACCTTTATGGCTTGGGGGTGAGCCTGGCCTTCCAGTCCACTGGGCAAAGTTCCACAGTGGAAAGTACAATGGGGACTTGTCCTTTGGGTGATAAGTGAGTAGCTCAGAGCTTGTCATGCTGTACTCTGTTTTCTTGCATGCACTGAGTGAAGCCTTCAGGCTTCTGGAAAGTGGTCAGCATGGCCTGGGATCAGAATGGTAGCTGACGTAAACTCTGCTCCAGAAGGCGGAGCCCAGCCACCGATCCAGCTTTGGCTGTGAAGAGCTATTCTCTGGTGAAAGAGCCATGATCCTCCCCCTGTTCATGACCTCTGGGGTGGGCCAGAATTCATGCCAAAAGATCTGCTCATTTCCCAGAGGTGGGCGGAAGGACCCTCAAGGGAGACATGGGTCCTTTTTGATATTAATTGTTTGACATGAGAAAGACCACATGATACTAGATACTCTTTTTTTGTTGTTTTTCAGCGGAGAGGATTTGAAATTTTTTCACGGAGATTTTGTTTATTCAACTTATGCAGCATAGAGGAAAACAGAGGGTACACATTTTGAGATTATGCCACTTATAAAAGGAGCTCTGAATGTGGTTTGGGAACTAACTGGAGAAAGTGAGGGTCAGCATCTTTTTCCTGGTCCCTCAAGCTAAAGAGAACTTGTGTTTGATGCTCTGCCCCAGACATGGTGTTTAAGAAGGACCACGGTCAAGACAGGAGTCTACTAAAGTGACTTATTTTCGAAGACACCCATTTTAAGAAATCTAATTGCCTATGGGGAATTTAAATAACAAAATAATGTAATTTATTTTTCAAACCAATTACTAGCACTTAAAAGATTGTCTCTGCAGTATGTCAAGTTGAACCCCTTATTCAAACTGACCCCTTAATAACACACTTATTGAATTTTTTGCTTAAAACAGGCTAATTTTAAATAAGCATTTTTGGGAGTAAGATTCATTTATTTATTCAACAAATATGTATGGCATGACTACTTGTTCCCAGGCACTGTTCTAGGTACTGTGTTCATTCTAGTGAGGAAGAAAAATAACAAAGGTACAGTATGTTTTATCATGTGATAATATAATAAAATGTTATCAATAAAATATAAGTAACATGAAGTATGATATTAATTTTATTGAGTAAATATATTTTTGACATAGAATAAAATTAATATCTTGATAATTTTAATGTATTTTTAAAGAATAAATATAACTATAGTAATTATATAGCATAATGTTAGGTAGTGATATTATTAAATTTATAAGTGCACAAAATCTAGAAGTTTATTCTTTTATGGCATCATGCTAAAATGGAAAAACTATAATTTACTCTTCAGAAAATAAAGACTATTAAACAAAGGCTCTTTTTCAAAGTGGTAAAGGGATAAAGAAACTTCTACAGGTAGCTGTGGGAATACATTTGGTGGCCCTGGTATGTTACATAGGAATGCTTTTGCCTGCATGTGAGAGAAGACCCAGTTACAGTGGCCCATATAACGAAGGGCCAGGGAGGCAGGCAGCTACTAGAGTTGACTTGACAATGTCAAGGCAAGCTTTCCACTGTACGTGTTGCCTCGTTGTCACAAAATGGCTGCTCCAGAATCAGGTGTTAAACTCTCCTGCAAAGCAGAAAGATGGAGGGGAGGGAGGGTTGGGGCAAGGACAGCTGTATTTGCCTTTCTTATCAGGAAACCAAAAGCTTTCCCAGGACTATCCTCACTTCAGTAGACTTCTGTTACATCTTATGGAACAGAACTGTGCTGTATGGTTCTCCCCACTTGTAGAGGAGCCTGGGAAGGTGCATACTTCATCATTCCATGTCCTGTAGTGAAAAGAACTGAAGAATGAAAGGAGCCAGAAACTGGGTATGGATGTTGCATTAGCCAATGAGCAGGGGTTGCCACTGGGGTCTCTGACTTAGGGCTATAAAATGAATTGGCTTGCTCTCAAAGTTTTTCCTGCATTCCATACTTACCTGCTACCATGGTTTCCTTTGATTTGGAGAAAGGTGGAAGCAGTTTGATAGCAACAAATTCAGGATAAGATATATATATGGCCTGGCTCCATGCTAGGGGTGGAGAAGTCCATGGGTTAATGGTGTTGTTAGAAACAAAACAAATTGCTGCTCCTTGGCAGGAAGAGTGGTGGGAGGGATAATCTACTTGCCAAATATGATACAACAGAGGTACTTAAAATATGACACAACAGAGGTAGTTAAAATATGATACAACAGAGGTAGTTAAAATAAAACAATAGGTTGTGGAATATACAGAAAGATGTGATATGGACTATAGAACCCAGTATTGGGGGAAGCAGGTAGAAAGAGGTCCTATGCTGGGTTGAAGCTGAGGCTATGTAGATACTGAGGGCTGGTGGAAATAAGGAAGGACAAGAGCAGGCCCTGCCATCCTTTTGGAGGACTTGGGTAGAATACTGGCATGGTGCCAGGACAGAAAGTAAATATGGAAATGCAAAAAAAGCAAAAGGCACCAGAGGTTGTGTGATTGACTACCCATCTGCCTTTAGAAACAAGTTGGACAAATCCCATTATTGTTCTTGGTACAGTTGGATTTAAACTGGTTCAGTACATGCTTATCGAACTAGTTTCAAATAAATGTGGATCGATGGCAAAGTCTGGCACATGAGGATGATTCATGTGTACACAGGGTGATCTTTGTTATACAGTGATGATCTTTATAGATTAATTGAGAAAACATTTGTCATGTGTTTTTCTCTTATGTTTTTATTTTATAAAATATATTTTATTGATTATGCTATTACAGTTGTCCCACTTTTTCACCCTTTGACCCCCTCCACCTGGTACCTCCCATACCCTCTAGCAATTCCCCTTGCTTAATTTATGCCCATGGATCATGCATGTAAGTTCTTTGGCTACTCCAATTCCTGTACTGTTCTTAACATCCCCCTATCTATTTAGTAACTACCAAGTTGTACTTCTTAATCCCTGTAAATTTTCCCTCTTTCTCCCCCACCCCCCGCAACTGATAACCCTCCAAATGATCTCCAAATCTATGATTCTGTTCCTGTTCTGCTTGTTTGCTTAGTTTGTTATTTGGATTCAATTGTTGGTAGTTGTGAATTTGTTGCCATTTTAATGTTCATAGTTTTGATCTTCCTTTTCTTAAATAAGTCTATTTGATATTTTATATAATAATGGTTTGGTGATGATGAACTCCTTTAGCTTTATCTGGTCTGGGAACAATTTATCTGCCCTTCCATTCTAAATGATAGCCTTGCTGGATAGAGTAATCTAGGTTGTAGGTCCTTGCTTTTCATCACTTTGACTTTTTCTTGCCTGTCCCTTCTAGCTTGCAAAGTTTCTTTTAAAAAATCAGCTGACAGTCTTATGGAAACTCCCTTGTAGGTAACTATCTGTTTTTCTCTTGCTGCTTTTAAGATTCTCTCTTTATCTTTAATCTAAGCATTTTAATTATGACATGTCTTGGTATATTCCTCTTTGGGTCCATCTTTTCTCAGACTCTCTGTGCTTTCTGGACTTATATATCTATTTCCTTCACCATATTAGGGAAGTTTCCTTTCATTATTTTTTCAAATAAGTTTTCAATTTCTTGCTGTTTCTCTTTTCCTTCCAGCATCCTATAATCCAAATGTTGGTACATTTGAAGATGTTCCAGAAGCTCCTTAGTCTATCCTCTTTTCTTTAAATTCTTTTTTCTTCTTGCTGTTCTGATTGAATTTTTTTGCTTTCTTATGTTCCAAATCATTTGATTTTTGGCTTCAACCCCTCCACTGTTAGTCCCTTATAAATTTTTCTTTATTTCAGTTAGTGTAACCTTCACTTTTGCCTGGGTCATTTTTATGCTGTTGAAGTAACTAATGAGTTCCTTAAGTATCCTAATAACCAGTGTTTTAAATTCTGCATCTGATAGAAGGGTTATCTCCATTTTGTTTCATTCTTTTTCTGGAGTTTTGTTCTGTTCTTTCATTTGGGCCATATTTCTTTGTCACCTCATTTTGGCAGCCTCCCTGTGTTTGTTTCTGTATATTAGGTAGAGCTGCTTTGACTCTCTTAGTAGGATGGCCTACCATAGAAATGCACATTGGTAAGTTGGATTGGCTGGAGCCTTAGGTAATTGCTAGGGTGGAGACAACCCAAGTTGCTGCTCTGTGGCTCTGTGTGTGGGGACTTAGAGAGAGGGCAATGCTACTGCCTGGCCTCTGGAGTTTTGTCCAGGAGGAAGCTTTCTCTCTGCACTTACCCTGAGGTTAGATACTTCAATTTCTCCCTGTTTGCTACTGGTGCCCTTCCAGCATGCCTCCAGCTGTTGCCTTGATGCTGAAGTCCAGAGGAAGTGAGTCTGTGTATGTCCCAAGTTCATTGTAGGCCCTTTAAGAGGAGACTCTTGAGAATCCTGCAGTTTCTTTTGCTGCCTCAACCCCCACTGGTTTTTACAGCCAGAAGTTATGGGGATTTATCTTCTTGGTGCTGGAACTGTGGGCTGGGTGGTCTGGTGTGGGGCAGGGATCCCTCACTCCTGAGGTATCCCTCCTAATTTTTATGTACCATGTGTGAGTGTCAGACTGCCCGTTCTGCATCTCCACTTCTCTGCGCCTCTCCATGTTTCTGCCCCTCCCACCTGACTGCATGAATTGTGGCTTCTTTAATTCCTTGGTTGTTGGACTTCCATGCAGCTCAATTTTCTGATGTTTCTGGGTGATACTTGTTTTATAGTCTAGTTGTCATTTTTGCTGTGGTTGTGTGAGCAGGTGAGCCATGTTTACCTATGCCTTCATTTTGACCAGAAGTCTGTCATGTTGAAGGAACCCCATCAAAACTCTAGACAATGGTTTATAGGCTGATGTAAGAATGGTGAATATCAGTCTTTGGTGTGCACAGATATTTTAGATGGAAAGCAGGCTCTTCCTTTCAAGGGATTATAGGTATTAGACTCAGTTTGTGAGAGTTAAATATTATCACCACCATTAAGAAATTTAATCTCCTAGATTCAGAAGTAGAATTTTAGTGCTCTTTTATAGGGTTATTTGAAAGAATGACTGTCTTGAAGTTTTATAACAACCTTGGCTTGACTATTGAATGTAAGGCCAGTGGCTTGCCTCATATTTTAAGAAACAGTCACTAACCATAAGAAAAAGTAGTTCACTCTTCCTTTGCATCACTTGAAGGATTAAATAGACATTTAATTTATACTTTATAGTCTTATTAATATCTCTTTGAAAATTTCTAAATCTTTCTCTCTTCATCAAGACTTTCTCTAGCATTCAGGACAATCTGTTTTTCTGTCTTCTTCATTTCCTGAGAACTTCAGTGTATTTTTAGCAGGCAAATTGAGGACTTTTGTCTTATTTTGTTTTCCTACCTATGGACTATTTTCCTGGGTTTTATGCAACATAGGAAAGGCCAGGAACTGACCCAGTAGGTAAGTTTACATCCCCCAGTGCTCTGAAAATTTAGGATCTTTGAACCCATTTCAGTAGATAAGCCACGAGGAAGGTAACGCACTCAGAAATATTGCCTAGAGGCAGTGCTTTTTGATAACTTTATGTGTCAGAAATTTGTACAAGGGCCTTAAAAGTGGATTTTCTGGCTTTGTCTGAATCATTTGGCAAAAGAAATATGTCTTATGCTGGTGGAATAGGGAAGGGAAGCCAAATTTGGTAACTTACCAAGGTCAAGGCAAAAGAAAAGGTACTTTGCTTTATTTTATTTACTTATTTTGAACAGGAAAAGCCTAATATAAATAATTATTCATTTTTGTAGGGGATTGAAACAATGAAAGATTAGCTAATAAGATGTAAAAAGAACCTAAAGGAGGAGACAGGCACAGCAGATACAAGGAGCAGCTATTACCCTTGTTCTGAGACTGAGATAGAGTGCCTAAGAAACATTGCCCCTTCCCCCAAACACCTTACCTTTCTGCCCCAGGGCTGAGTTCGACATCCTGGGGCTCAGTGGATGGCAGAGGGTTTGCGGAGATGCTGTGCCTTGGGAGTGTGTTGGAAATCTTCCTTTGGAATGCGGGAAAAGGGTCATAGGAAAGTGTAGCAACTCAGAGGTGGTGCTGGGGAACCTGCAAGCCTGAGCACCGGAGAAGCCATGTGTGCTGCCTCTCATTTTGTCTTTCCACCACAAAAGTACTCTAGGTATGAACTCAGTGGTGTGTAAGTCTCAATTTTTCCCTTGTCAAATAATCAAGCAGCTACTTTCTGCTAGGTAACTGTGTGGAAATAGCCAAAAGCCACTGCAAACTGTCTTCATAGGTTCACAACTTAAGAGTTTCCCTTCAGCATGAGGTTTTGTACTCTGTTAAAATGCAAATATCCGATAGAAGAAATGGCATTTTAAAGCTGTTATCAATCATTTATACCTTAGTGTACATGAAGGTACTGCATCCTATCCAGCTACAGGGTTTGATGTGATGGCTAGAGAAGGGAGGGAGATGTGATAAGATGATGCCAGGCAGCTAAGAACTTTGGAAATGGATGCTCCCAGCCCAACAGGCGTGGAGAATAGGACCCAGGGTTCCCAGCCATGACCCAGCCCACATCACAGTTTCTGGGAGTCCTGTCTTGCCTGAGTTCCATCAAAACATCAAATGTAAAATCCACTTTCTTGTAGAACATTTCCCTTCTGTTTCTTCTCTTTTCTTACTTGCTTCGGGGAGGTTTATGGTTTGAAAAATTAAAGTGCGGATCTATTTTCATTACCAAAGGATTTGCAAAACTGAGCTGGGCCTGTCTGAGCTCACATTTGCATTTGCCATCCCTTAAGCTGATTTTCAATGCTGAGCAGCTATTTTAAATATTTTCAAGAGCCTCCTTTTTAACTCTTTTCCTTACTTGTGTTATCTATTTCTGCAGTTAAAAAAATTCCATTGCTGATTCCTGTTGGACAGTGCCTTTGCCACAAGCCAGGTACCATCACGCATAAGAGTATTTGCTCGGGGAATGACCAACAGTCAGAACAAATATCCAAGGGTGGCTCACCCCCAAAGTGGGCTGGTAGGGGATAGTAGCAGCAGATCTGGAACCTCAGAGGATTTAGATAACTTCAAAGTTTCTTTATGGCTGGAGCATTGGCCCAGAGTTGGTACTCAAACAATATTTGTTGAATACATGAGTGGGCTAAAGGAAAAAAAAAATCCTGGGCAACTGAGGCAACTGAGGCAAATGTTCTACAAAGAAAATGGATTTTGCATTTGAATCCATTGTTCAATAATGCTAGGCAAATGACTTATTGGCTACCCATTTCCTACAGGATAGGCTATGCAGTCCTTCAGGCAACATGACCCTTCATAATGTGGCACTTGATTGCCTATTCAGCTGGATCCCCCTCTTTCCCATTCTTCACATTTTGAACTTTGACCTGCAATGCTGCTGAGGCTTCTTTGTGAGGCCTTCCCTGACTCTTCTAGGGGATAGCTCTTCAGGGATCTCACTCTACCTTATACAACCCTATTAAAATAATGGCCATGTTGTTTTTACATACTATACTACAATTATTTTGCTTGTCTATCTTCCTACTAGACTAAAAATTTGATGCTACCAAGTATCATGTCATAATATTTGAGCCCTTCATTAAGTGTTTGTTGAATGAATAAGTAAACTAATAACTCTATACTAAAAGCAGATTAGCAGAGGTGTGTCTAAGTAGCCAGAAGTACTCATGGCTTTTGAATTGGCTCCTGTGGCAGTTAGTGGTGAACCCTGGTACTGGCTGTGGAAGAGCCACTCAAGGAGAATGATATACCAGAAGGTCAGCCCCATGCTGATTTCAGGACCAATTGTTAGCCCCAGTCTAAGCATTTGCAAGAGAAAGATGGTTGTGGTTGACTTTTTGTATTTTATTTGTGCACTATTTTACTTGTGTAAGTTTATTTCTGTTTCAAACTTGGTTTTTTTCCTTTTTGGGTAGTAGCTTTTGTATAAACTTGTACTTGAAAATCCAACCCTAAGAGAGAGAAAGTGGAGAGTCTCTGGCAGAGAGTGTGGAGCCTTCAAACCTGATCCCTCTTCAATTCTGTCAGTGGTAGACCCTCAGACTCCAGTTTGAATACCATTGATTTGGATTAAGGAATAAAGTGAACACATGAGAATAAATCTTTTCCTGATATATTAAGTAGAAACCCTTTGGCAACCAGGTAGTATATTTACCAAGCCTTTATATGACTTGAAAGTGTAATTCCAAGTCAGTTTTTACAGCTTAAAAATTGGTATTGAAATAGTTACTTAGCTTTAATTTTAGACAACTCAGGTCAATCAATATGTATGACTTTTAAGTTTAATCCTTCCTGTGGGGATCACGGAAGCTCCTTCCGGCTTCAGTGCTCTTTGATTTTCTGATTGTGAAGGGTGAGGTGGGAAAGAAATAAACAAGGTGACTAGGTTTCAAGGGCTAGCTTTCTTGGCATGAATGAGTAATTGGGAAGCCAGCATAATCAAAGTAATTTCATCCATCATGTACAGAAAGGGAAATGGAATTCAGGTTATTAAGTCTGCATGAAACTACTTTTTGAATGTATGTACATATTTCTTCCTAGGGGCCAGATAACATTTCCCATTTCTATTTCTATGTGGAGTTATGGAAAAAGACAACTGAAAATAAAACAGAAACTGTGGTCTCAGAGCAAAATTAGAATAATTCATTCAAGAAAAGAAAAGGGTTTTAGGTTTCCCTTTTAAAAAAAGAAGCTTGAAAACCAGAACACACATCTTCAGTCCCTGAAGGGCCCCCAGGCAATGAGTCAGCAAGTCTTTCCTGGATCCTGCCCAGCTCAGGGCCAGCCTGGAGAGGCCAGCAAGAACCTCAGTTCTTAGCTCCTCAGACTGCTCTTCTTCCCTGGAGGAAGAAATCACTTAGCTGCTTTTGGGTTTCCTAATTGTTTAGGTATGTGACCTTTTGGAGTTTGGGGAAAACAGACAAAGAGGGAATCAAGGAAAAGAGAACCTGTTGCCCCCAGGTAAGAGGGATGGAGAAAGAGTCAAGGAAGGCCAGCTGCATAAAGCAGAAAATTACATGGTTAACTAGAAAGACAAGGAGAGGAGTTCTGAAAAGGAACCAGCAGAGACAGGGCACATGTCTAGACTCAGTGTCCGAAAGCTGAATTTTCCCTGTGGGATAGATTGAAAAAAAGAATCTAGATTGACTTCCATTATTAGAGCCCAGGTATATTCAGCTTTGTTTACCTCATTTAAAAAAAAATCCTAAGATGGAGAATATTTTCCATTGACACAAACACTACAAAATTGTAAGGAATTTATCTCTTTGTTCACAGCTGTGTCCCTAGCACCTAAAGCAGTAGTAGGTGTGTAATAAAAGTTTTTAGAGTAAATGAATGAATAAAATGACCTTTATTTCCTTGTTTTCCACTCTTTTAATTTTTATTGCTTTTTAAAAAATATATTGGAATAAGCATAGAAAATGCACCCCTGGGAGCGATGATGAATTCTGCAGTTATTAGGGATGCATGGCTAGAGAGTATGGTTGCATTTCCCCAGTACTGAACAGGTCCTTCAGTGTTCTGCCTTGTTCATCATTATTAGTAGGTACCACTCTCTGATACTAGCTTGTCTTAAGTACACAACCTCCCCACTTTCCTCTTACTATTTCAAATTTGCTCCTTCCTGAAATCAAGGAAGAACTGAAGATTGTCTAGAAAATAAGAACTTCAAATTTATTACATTGTCAACCTCCTTTTTTATACTTTTCTAAGTCATGGCCATGGGCAAAAGTGCTCCTTTTTTATTAATAAAAAATAAAAGGAGAGGAAAAGGAAGCCATAAAAGTCATTTCACCAACATGAAATCCCATGCATGGTGTCAATTCTTTCTCTTGCATATCCACCTGAGACTAGTTCTGGTACCATCCTTCAAAGCCCCAGTGTGTGAATTCCATGAAGTCTTTCCCAATTATTCTGATTTTAATTTTTCTTCTCTGAACAGCTATGATATTAATTTATTACTTAATCATGAATTATGGCATACAATTCCCTAGCTGATGTTTGTGGATTTTTTCCCCAGCTATATTTTAATTTCCTTGAGGACAGAAGCCTTGCTCTTATAGTATAAAAAGTACCCATCTCCTGCAGCCCTTAGCACAGTGATCTGTGCATAGAGGGTATATGTTATTTCACCAATTTGTTCCTCACACCGAACACCCAGGAAGATCTTACGCTGACCAAGGACAGACTAGATTCTCTAGCCTACCAAAAACCAGTATGTACTCCTCAGTCACCATAGCTTCCTAGGTCTGTAGGTCTTTCAATTTGTTCCTGAAAAGAAAGGAGGGTAGGGGAGACTTTTCTTCTTGAGAAGGGCAAAACCATGTGTGGACTCACCTGATTCCAGCTTGGAAGTTAGCATTTGGTCCTAAGTCAAGTAACCTTTGCCTCACTTAACTTGTTCTTAGAGTTATCCAAGCAACAGTTACTTAGCATTAAAAAAACCCACAGAACTCTCAGATTCAAGAAGACCTTAGATTATTGTTATTTAGCCATTGTTATTAATACTCATAACTATATATTTTGCATCTGTCCCCTGCAGGTTGAAATAAACCTTAGACATATTAATTACTTATAATGTCAGTCTCTATAACACATTACATTCCACAGGGACCCTAAACCCTATTTAATGATACTATTTCTGGCTTCAACATCTTTCTTCTTTCATCCTCACTTTATATCTGGGTTTACAAAAGCAAAAAAAACTTCAACAGCATGAGGGAATGGGGATAGAGACTTGGCATTGTTTCTAAAGACTGACAAGCTTTGTTTGATATACAGTTTTATAACAAAAGTTTCAGGTTTCCTGTGACTTGATTATTAATACCTTGAGGGTTCACACAAGATGCCATAAAGATGATGTAGCCAAAATATAATAGTGTTTGAAATTTTTTTAGCTTAGTTTCTCAATTTTTAATCTGTAGACTTCAAAATTATGAAAAAAATACCATGAATTGAATTTCTCTTGTTAATGATTTCTCTCTTCATTTTCAAGATTAAATTTTAATATGAAAAATTTGGGGTTTTCCTTTCATTGAATTAGGACTGTATTATTTATGGGGAAATTATTTTTTACTTTATTTGATGCAAGATACAGGGGAAATGATGGAATTTTAGAGTTATAAGTGGTTCTAGTTGGCTGTTAGCATCACCTGGAGAGGTTTTTAAAAATATGGATACCATTCCTCCTCCTCTTCTTCCAGCAGAAGTAGTCACTCCACTCTAGATAAAACAGACCCAATTTGGCCAATTGAAGAAGTGGGAATTGTTCAGGTTTCCCAAGAGCCTTAATATTTTAATAAATGTTCTCTCTCAGGGCTCTCCAAAGGACACCTTGCAGGGAATGAATGTCTCTGAATAGCTGACCTTCCTGGATAAATGAGGGTCACTCAAAGCTGACACCATCTTATTATGGCTTTGTGCCTGGCAAACTGCCTGGCACAGAGCTGCCACTCAAAATGCCTTTTAAAGAATAAATGGAGCCACAGTCTCCTCGTGTTGTTGTTGTATATTATGGATGTCTTTTTCTTTTTAGACTGTACCAAACAGTATAACTTCCTTTCATGATGGTGTAGTCATCACGCTGAGCCCTAGTGCACTCAGGGGTCTCTTGTAGTGTGTAAGATGCTTTTATTCTTCCCTAAATGATCCTAAACTGCTGTGATTTTTATTTCTTTGCTTTCGGTAGTTATTTTCCCGTTTCCATCCTTGCTGTTAGGCCATCAGCTGTCACTCGTTACTGTTATTGATGTGCCTCTTCTAGTTTTCTTCTTTTAATTTGCTGCTCTTATTGGGCCATCATTTGGAAACCAAATCACCAAGCCTGCTAGGATCTCTGAAGAGGAAGACTAGGCCCTGAGTAAGGACTTCACAAAATCTTTTTGGTAAAGTTCATTAATGAGGGCAATCTTTGTGGTATGGATCTTTTGGCTGCTCAGAGGTCTCTTTTGTTTGTTTCTTGTTTTCCAATAAAGTAAGTAGTAAGTAAAAAAAAAAAAAACTGACACTGTGTCTAGCGGAGCTTCCTTCTTCTGCATTCCAATTTCTTGTACTTCTTGGCAATTAGAGTTGGTCAGAAAATATTTTTCTCTCCATGCTCCTCTGTTCAGAGAGGAATAATTAGGTTGAAGTAATGAGGAACCTGGCAAAGCAGATCAGGGCTAGTTGGGGGTCTTAACTAAGGTAGAGGTCCAGTATCCCTTGGATGAAGGAGGTGAAAAGGGTTGGCCCCTATACATTCAAGCCTTTATGAAGCAGGGTGGGAAGGAAAGTGAGAATTTTTAACCTTGTGAGGAAAGCAAGGCAAGTGTTTTACTTTCATGTATTATTGTCATTTTACAGGGAGGAAAGTAAACATTGGCTACAAACTGTGACTCAACTTTAAACTTCTGCTAACATTAGATTTCACTCATCTTAAATTGCCTTATCTCATGGGCGTTCTCAGCCCTCCTCTGGTGTGTTGGCATTCAAGACTGGTGAGAATGTCTGCTGGAAACTTCTCCTTTCCTGGGTTTTACAGAAAAACCTGCCTCTCCTGAGTTTCCTCCTACCTCTCATGCCTCCTGTCAGTCTCAAGGCAACACTTCCTCATCCTGTCATCTGAACATGGATCCTGGAGCCTCATCTGCAGCCTTCGTCTATTCTTTCTCCTCCATTTTCTCTTGTGGTCACATCCTAACCTTGGACCTACTTGATTTCATTTTTTCTCAAAAATAACAACAACAATGACACCGAAAACTCATTGGAATGGTAACATCAGCAAGTGGGGTTCCCATGAGACCTTATTATCCAGCTCAATTCTTCAAAGATTTGCAAAAATAAAATAAAATAAAATAAAAAGAAAGAAACAAACAAAAACCTAGGATAAAACAAATTCTTTTATGTAGCATGTGAGACTCCTTATTATCAAACTCTTACTGCTTTCAGGCTCAGCTCTTGCTTCTCCCTTCCCAACACCAAATACTGTGCTCGAGCAAGCAGACATGTATTTTCCTGTGCACAGTACTTTTTTAATTCTTCTAAACCTTTGAATTGGCCATTCCTCTCCTTTCTTGCTGTTCCATCCTGTAACATGCACAGTGATGGTCTGACTAATAAAGTGCCATTGATCTTTGAAATCTTATCTTCTCATGGATGCTTTACAGGCTCCACTGCTTTTTTTCTGGGCTCCAGGTGTACTTCCTACACATCTCCACTGGTGTATCCCTTCTGGAGCTGAAGGAACATGTCTGTGATCTGGTGGGACAGTCCCTAGGGAAATGCGGTGGCATTGAGGCTAAGAAACCTCCTCGGGGGAAAAAAAGTCACATTAACATCTCTTAATGTTCAGGCAGGTCTGATGAAGTCCGTACACCTGGCAGAGTGGCCTGGCTCAAGGTTTTTCCAAGGATGTCAAAGAGTGTTGCAGGAGACTTGGATTTGTCTCCTGGCCAAACTCACACTGTCTTCAATCTGACAGGTCCAAATCCTACGGGAGTGTCAGGAAAGGCTACAAATACTGCTTCACTAAATTCTGTAAAATTTCGTTCAGACCTGCAACATGGTAAAACACAAATAGGGTTGTATCCTCCTAGTCTGCTATAGACTATAGGGTGGACGAGGGAAGATTCTGGATGAGGGAAAAGTAGTGAGGGTCATAGAGGTGTGGGGGAGCGTGTGCCCTGCCATGGCCTCAGAAGCAGCTCGGGCAGTACTGCAGGGGAGACTCTGGTTCCCAGAACCGGAGTGGGAGTCAGCATTGTGCCTGATCGGAGAAGAATTGCCTGGAGCCTCCACGACCTAGTTAAAGGGGTCTGTGCAGCCTCGTGATGATGCACACAGACAGTCAAAGGGAAATTTTAGTTACATACCAGTTCTCATTCTGAATGGTAATTGTTATCAGGTTTGCCTCTTCACCAGACAGTATGCTTTTTGAAGACAGACCCTGAATTCCCACTGCTTGGCATACCTAAAATTTAATAAATTCTGGAATGAATGAATGAAGGAATGACTGTTTTCACCATATGGGACTGAGTTCTTTTTGCTTTTAGGAGCAGTGTACTTATGTGTTGAACTTTGAAAACAGATTGGACATGCATATTTGGTCTTAGGTAAAAAGCCTTTGGGAGGTCTATTGGGCTGTTTATTGCAAAATTTAAAAATTGTCATCCAAAAGTATGTATTCATGAGTTTCTGTTGGAAATAATAATTTTGTCTGGTTCACAGATGCTTAACATCGCTTGACTGGCAGCTTAGCCAATGAAGACTTCCTTTTCCCTTATTTCCTACAGAGTGCATATTAGGCCACTGGAGGTTAGAAGAGCAGACAATGTGGACAGTAGTTTCAAAGTGGTTCTAGTTGATTTGAAAACTACTGGCACAGATAATCTCCAGGGTTCCCTTTCTGCTTGATATGTCCCTAGCAGCTGCATCAAATTGATCCTATTTGACCATGAAAGTTGGAAACTCCAGCCTCTTCTATTCCTACCCAGAAGGGAAAAAACAAATAGAAAAAAGACTCTTCTTATTGGACTCAAAGTTTGGCAAGGTGGGAGATGGGAGCAGGAGCTCAGGACTGGATGTACAGAGACATTGTTCAGCAAAATCGTACATGATTAGATGTCTGGTTCCAGTGTAATTCCATTTGTCTCTCTCTCTTTCTTTCTTTCTTTTCTTTCTTTTTTTTTTTTTTTTTTTGTAGAAACAATTAGAAAATTCAAATGCTGTATTCGTAAATTGCATTTGGGACTTAATGGTGGTATTTGCTCCCCAACTGGAATGCCTCTGTGAGTTGCCCTCTAATTCCCATTTATTTTTCCTTTAAGCTTGAGCCTAATTCACATGTGTATCAGAATAAAAGCATTTTGTGCAATCTCCTAACTGTGAAGTTTGCCATCCAGAGAGATCTTGGGGTCCTGACAGAATGTCACTCTTTTGACTGCCACTGTTAGGCAGAGGGGCTCTCAGGAGCTGTGGCAAAATGGCTACCATTTGAATGCGGCTGTTCTTTAAAAATATATGTATTTCAATGATGGTCATCTTGCTGTGGACTTATCTATTCATTTATTTTGAATGAAATCTTCCAGTTGTTGTCTTGAAACAAATAATGATATTTCTTACGTGTGTTTATATTAAAACAGCATTATTTTCTAAATTACATGAATTAGATACAAAGGCACAGGAAAATTTATTTTCCAAACCCAAGATGCCATTGGGGGTTTGAATGCAGAATCATGTGCCCCTTGTCCTTTCACACAGTTGATAAATATTCTTTTGTTAGCAGCATTGTTTGAAACTCTCTGTACTCTGAAATAAAAAGAGGTTATTTTTATTTCATTTATTTTTGCCACATTTCTTTGTCAGAAGAATTGAGTTGTGGTGGATATTTATGAGATACTTGAATTCATTTCAGGAATAGGTTCTTATATTTATGTTCACCTAGAATTGGTCCATGTGAACTTGGATTGGCAGAATCCTTTTGATTTAAACAGGGAAACTTGCCAGTATTTGGGTCCAGCCAGGGTAAACATCATTGAAATGACTAAAAGAAAGTAACAGGTAATGCCTACATGATTAAGACTAACACTTAGTTGTCAATTATATATCTATAAAGGAAGACACCAGTGAATAAGTGTTTATTGAGAGTTCACAGTCTGTCAGGTACTGAGGGTTCACACACTCTCCTCCTTCAGGAATCCGAAATATGCTGAAATTTGCATTCATTTTCATATCAGTGAGAAGAATATGACCCTTGGAATTAAACAAACAGGGATTTAGCTATTTATTAGGAGTTATTTTTAAGTCATTTAATCAACATGAGACTCTTTCCTCATTTGAATTATGTAATGAGGACAATCAATACCTTCCTGGTTGTTGTAAGGATGAGAGATAATGTGTATAAAGTACCTTGCACAGGGTTTGACCTGTACGGAAACTGAACTGATTATAATATATAAATACGTTTAAAGTGGGGTTTCACCATTTTAAATAGGTGGAGAACACGGGTCTATATTGTTTATGGTAGCTGATACTATCAAAGCTATTGTTCCAATCACATACCTTAATGAAAACTGTCAGCCAGTTTTCTTACAGAAACAATCACACCCCAGCAATCCAGGCAAGTCCTCCTTAGACAATCCTCCATGCCTTGAAAGATGAGCAGCTGTGGCTCCTTGAGGTGCCAAACATTAATTTATGTTTTCTTTGGGAACTTGTGCTCTGTATAACCAGAAATCTGTGCACACCAGCCTTGCTGAGGAGAAAACTATGCGGCTGTTCTCTGGGAGGGTGGGCTGGCTGAATCTCACCAAAGGCACGTCTTGCTTGGGAAGGAGCAGAGGACGTTTTCCCAATCCTTTTTGTCAACGCAGTGGGAGTTATCTGAATTTCATTTGGCCATTAACTGCTGTGTGAGTTGGGTTTCTCTCTGTTAGAGGAGCTGCTGTTATTGGATTAAAACTACTGTTGTTGGGAAGCACTTAAGACTCTGTGGGGGATTTCCTTATCAAAGAGCAGGGTCAGAGTTTTGTTTTTCTCATTGCTAGTAACCCCACTCACCAACTATTCCATTTTTGTTTGTTGTTTTTGTTTTTAGGTAACTATATCACTTAGCTGAAGACCACGGAGAAGCAGAATTTCTTTCTTATTTTTTTCTTCAAAAAAAATTCTTGTTTATTCTATCACAGTTGCCCCAGTTTTGTCCCCTTTGCCCTCCTGTCCTGCTTACCCTGCCCCCACAGTCGGTCCCCACACCCTTGTCCATGTCCGTGGGTTATTCATACATGTTCTTTGACTAATCCCTTCCCCTTTTTTACACCAAGAATTTCTTTCTTATTACCAAGGTGCGAGACTAGTCAGGTTGGACATTATCCAAAGTTTGATTTGGATCTTGGCTGCAGGACTGGAACCACAGCCCATGTGGGGATGCAGAATTCAGCTGTAGGGAAGAATTTCATGAGCAACAAACTCCAGGTAAAGCTACACATTCTAATGTGTGGTCAAAAGGCTTTCTTATGAATATTAACTCACTTTCGGATTCTCCTGTGGCTTAGCGTCACTGTAGATTTTATCTTCTTATACAGTCCCTGGTGGCTTGGGCTTGTCCCCTAGTGATATTCTGCCTTAGGGGAAAGCTGGAGCCGCTGGAATGTGCAGGTTGGCGTCCATGGGCCTACTGGCTGGAAGAACCAAAAGCCTGGGTTCTAACCCCAAACCTCGTCTGCCAGCGCTCAGCCAACAGATTTACCCAGTAAAGAAAAATACATTCGGATGCCTTGAAAGTTTAGCATCTGCTTCTCGTTGGCTCGTGCTGCTTTAGAAAAACATTCGGAAGTTTCCATTGGATTTGGATGACACAGAGATGGCATATTTTCTGCATCTCTGGAAGCCTGCACCACCCCATTTGGGGAGCTTAATTTGCATGTACATCGGATGCAGGCTGACTGCCTCGGACTGCACCTTTGAGCAGATCCGATGGGATCCCCACATGCATGTAAATGAAGCTCCCTTAGCTGAAGCCTCGCTCCAAAGAGGCACAGAGCAGGCTTTTCTTGAAACTTGTTACCTCGACAATCTCAAACCAGACACCACAACAAGGAATTTCTTTTTCCTAGCTTGTGTGTGTGTGTGCCAGGAGGACGCCACGTAACTTGGTTTTCCAGGCTGAGGTAATTTATTTAGACATGGATTATGTGAAAAATGGGAAGGGATACAGGGTTTGATTTTAATCCCTGCTAACACAGGGAAAAGAATGCTCATGTCACAACTCAGTGAGTGTAAAAATTAAAAAATGCTGAGACTATTGTTTGAAAACAGGCAAAATAATTAAAATTATTATGGAATAATCACATATCACACAACAACCTCCCACTCTTAGGAGCAACAATCCAAAACAGCTCCTCCGGAGCAGGCCCAAGGGCAGAGGTTCTGTATATCATTCAAAGACCATCTGTCGTGCAATTCCTGTAGCGCCTTTGCCCTATTCTGAGGGCAGGCTGAAATTTAGTCCTGGCAGTTCTCTTTCCATTTGCTAACAAACAGCAGTGATGGCAGATAAATATGGCCAACAATAGGCGTTTGTAATGAACTGGAAAGGGATGGGGAGTTTTGGAACCAGCACCAAAATCGGAAGTTGTTGGTCCTGTGCTGGGCTCCTGAGACCCCCAGGGCCAGTGCTTGCCATGTGGCAGCTCAGGCAGACATCTGCAGTCTGCATGGGGCTTCGGTGCGCCCAGCCAACCTACGGAAAGCCTGATTTAACTAAAGTTCTCTTTTCTTAAAAAAAAATCACAAAAACTCAAGGCTACTACATATTTAAGTATGTATGTATGTAATTATCTGTTTATTTTTGCTCCAGGCAAGTCAAACATTGCAAATAGTTCCAAAAGCTGACTTTTTAGTTTTCAATCTTTTCCCTCCATAACATCCCTCACTTGTGTGTTCTTGTATATTATCTCATTTTATGCTTTTATGGGGCCAGTTAAAGCATAATCTTGATGGTTAGGCTCAATATGATGTTTACTTTCATTGTTTTAGAAGTATAAATTTGAGATTTGATTGTTTGATGTTGATACAGGGAGGCCAAGATATAATTACATTAATCTTTAATAATTATAGCTTTAATTCATAAATTAGTAAAACCTGAGGATCTCTAGATTAAGGCTGTTGTTTTGAATGTTCATAACAATGTAGAATTCTGACCCAAATTTTCTTGTAAAATCATTTGTTGATTACTCTTTGTGAACTATATTTATATACATACATACATACATACATACATATATTTACAGACTCATGGACTCATATGCCCAGCTATCCCCACTTTATTTCTACCTTCTTTCCTTCTTCACCTCTAACTCTCTCTCTCTTCCTCCCTCCCTCCCTCTCCTTCTCTATCCTCTCTCTCTCTCTCTGTCTTTACACACACACGTACACACACAGAATTCATTTGTCAAAAGTGTCTGTAAGGCATCATGGCAGGTTCAAGAATGGATCAAATAATGAGTGGAACAATGTTATTTGCAATAGGCACAGAACAGAATCTTTAGTAATTTTAATTTCTGGTTGAAGTAATAAAATGGTTTTCCAGCGCATCCTGTAAAATGAGCACTTCACTCTTAGGAGGGCACTGGTCTGAGTTGATGAAGAACCGGTGTGGACCTTAAATAGCAAGGCCATCCTGCATGTTATGTGAACTCTGGGGACAGGTGGCATTGGTATAGTTGGCAGTTCAGGCCATTAACAGGAACTGCAGTAGGGTGGGTGTAGAGAAATTCAAGGCAAATTTCAGTCCTCCATTACTGAAATTATTAAAAAGCAAGGAGCTGATATGGGGTGTTCTTCCTGTACCACCTCCAACTTTGCTTCTCACTGACTCTTCTGCCAGAGTGGTGTGCTCCGCTCCAGCGTTAAAGCTGTATTGGAACCCAAGCATGTTTTTATTTCCACCAATACTTCGCAGAGAGCATAGTTTTAAAGTCAAAACAACTGAAGTGATTTTTAAAAATTCCACTTAAAAGCTTAGCATTGTAGAGCTGCAAGGGATTTTAAAGGATTATTTAGTTTATAGATGAGGCCAACTGAAACTTTGGCAAGTTCCGTGATTTTTCCTACATCATTCAATAGAGGAAGGAGAACTGTATATATTTGGGGCTTTCCAATCCTGTGTCAGTGCTTTTTGTCACACCACACTGTCCCTTCAGGTCTCGGTAGCACAGGTCACTGAATCATGCAGTTGGTATTTCATGTGGTATGCTGGTGAAAGTCGTGCAATCACGGGACTGCAAGTCTGAAACCCCTACCTTCAAACCAACGCATGCTGATATTACAGTAGTACAGCAGACAACTAAGACTTCTCTTTGGTCTTTGAGAATGATTGCCAAGTCTCAGTATGTCTCCAGTTACTCTGAGTTTGTGACAGTTTAGTTGGTTCTGCAGGTTACTGATTTATCTACCTATTCAGCTGTTGGCAAATAACTACAATTCATGTTATCTGATTTCTAGAACAGTTCTTCTCCCCCCACCACTCCAACTTTTTTTTTCTCAAAGGGTGGGGAAAATCCTCTCAGTTCATATGGGATAATTTTGCCCCATGTAATTTCTTCCCCATCCAGTAGTATCCTGGTACCAGCCTGTAGCAGCTCATGAGAGCCAGTTGTTGTTAGGAATTTTGCATGTCAGTCATTGAATTGCTGGCAGCTTTAAATTGACCACATTGGAGTATTTACACCACATGAATTGGCAAATATTACAAGTACCCCCTCTCCAGAGACCTGTTTGTTCAACATTTACCAGCACATGACTGCTTCTCTCTTACCTTCCTACAGTTGCTGAGATGAAGAGGTGAATTAAGAGAAAGGTTAGAGTTCAGTACTTCTACTGCTGGGGAATGCCCAGTGAGACAAAAATAAACAACTTATAGCACACCTATGCTAACCAAACAATAGTCTGACAGCACTATCTTTTTTATTACTGTATTAGTAATGATGACTAAATTGGAGATGCATAGGAATACTTATTTTTAGGTCTTTCTAGAAGTGTCTCACTACTAATATAGACAATATTTCACAATACCTGAATCATACCTATGTATGGTACCAGAAAGGAAGTCATTCAGACTACTGAATAAATTCACCGCATCTCTATAACATGTCTGTGGGTTCTTACTCTTTCCTCTCAGATGAGGAAATGAAGGCCCCTGGTTATGTTAGCTCTTGTGAAGAGTAATATCTCAACTGAACATGTCATTAAAATTAAAGCAATTTAAAATATACTTAGGGAGGGCCTATTATATCTAAGGCACTGGACAATAAGAGCCCAACTAAATTAACAACAGTAGGAATAGCCCCATGTCCTCTAATTCTTTTTTTTTCAAATTCAAAACCATTTCATGTGCATTTATTTCCTCCACAATGAGGGCTGAGCATGTTGGCTCTCCATTCACAAGCTCTCCGTTACATTATCTCCTTTTCTGCCTCCTTTTCAGAGTCTTTACAACAAATGAGAAAGGAAGAGTTCTATGCTCTTAGGCCAAAATTCTGAGAGGATTAAACAGCAGTGGGTGGCAGCTGGTCAGTTTATCAGACAGCTCTAATGTGGAGATGTTCCTGAAAAGAGAGTGGAGGTTTTCCATTCTGCCCTGGGAGCTGGCCCAGGCTTTCAGGGCAAGTCCAGGATTGGTCTCTGCCAGACACAAGTAAAACTGGAATGCATGCTGAAAGCAGATGCTGTTAAAAATCAAACAGGGGTCTGGGCTCCTCCAGAACCTCATGGGTAGTGAAGGCAGGACACTGAATAGAGGGTTTAAAAATCAACAGCTGGGTCAACTACAAAGTCACCAAACCTGGTTAGTAAATTTTCCATTCCTTGAAAACCTATGTGTTACACCAATGTGTACATTGCTGGATTGTATTTTATCTCATGATGCTTCCTCTTCTATTCTCCCATTTCAACTTAGAGTGATGAGGAATGGGCTATCTGAGCACCACTTTTCTTAAAGATACAAAAACAGTAAAAATCCTAACTGCTGGAATTGTTTTACACTGGAAAGCATACACCTAGAATAGAGGAGACCTGAATTTTTGTTCTACTTCTGTTATGGTTGGGCCAGCCCTGGGACTCTGGATCAATGACCTAATCACTTAAAGCCTCAGTCAACTCACCTTTAAACGGGATTAAAACTAGATGGCATGCGTCAATAATAGGCTGGTAATTCTTTAGTACAAACATTTGGAATCCCTCTTCTTTTCTCCCAATCACCTACATTTTCTCCACATAACTTATTTATTTTTACTTCTCCCACATCTCTTGTAACATTCTAAGTAAAGTGCTCTTTCTTTATAGCCATCATTCTTAAAGAGTGCTCTCCAGACGAGTAACACTAACGTCACACAGGAACTTGGAAATGCAGCTGTCAGGCTTGATCCTAGATCTGCTAAATCAGAACCTTCTTAGGTGTGGCCCAGCAATTGGGGTTTGGACAACCCTTCCAGGTGATCCTGATGGACTGTTTCAGAGAGTCAGATTGAGGGGTGAACATGAGAAGGAGAATGGTAAGTGTGAGGAGCAGTTATTCTGAAATCCCTTTGGCTATCAAGTCCCACATTCTCTTAGTAGTTGAAGCATAATAACATGAATAGTGCTTTTTACATTTCAGCATTTTTACTTTAAGTTCTCATGTGAGACTTGGAGTTGGCAGCTAGAATAGTGATGAGGAGAGGCTGTGACACTCTGAGTAGGGGCCTAGCAACAGAACACACTGATTTCCATTCAAGGAGAAATGTGCTCCCTGCTCCAAGGCCACATTCTCTGGGGTGTGGTGATGGGCAGAGGCCCACCAGTACCACACACGGACTCCGCTCCTCTCTGATTTGGATCAACAATCTTTTCTGAGGAACTGTGGATCCGGCAGACTAATAATCACATATCTCAACCAATGACAGGTACCACAAGGGAAATAATTTTCAAATTTAAGTCACCCAAGTCCATGACCAAATAAGTTACAAGTGTAGATGGAAAAACTTGTTTCTGCAGCTCATGGGTGAGAGCCTGCTGACTGGGAATTACTCCCAAAGTCAGAAGGGGCTGCAGAATAGTACAACATATGGCCCTCAGGCCTCTCACTCCTGTGATTGGCAGGTCACACTCTCTGGTTTTTTGACTAAGGCCTGTCACAGTTGAAAAGACAGCTAGTGAAATGGTTTTCACTTCACTGAGGGCTATGCCACAGGTCACCCAGTGCTGCCACCCTAACAGTGAAATGCTGCAATGCGTCTGGGTTAAGGACAATGCTTAGAGTCATTTCACTCGGCTTTGTGTTGCTGTTGGATGAAGTGGTTGCCAAATGGACTAATGGAAAGAAGAGGAACTATTGTAATCTATACATATCTGCTAAAGCTGGCAGGATGATGTTTTATTTATTAATATGCTTATATGGGAGCTAGAGTCACAACTTAGTAAATGTAAGAAACGAGTGTATTCAAAATAGCTTGTTTTGGACAAGAATTAAGATATGAATAAGAAAAATACCTCATTAACATACTGATTAAGTAAGAAATTTATAAGGAAGATCCAGAGAATCAAGAGTGTCTTTCAGGGCATAGATATGATAGAATCTGAGGTACCTTTGGCAGCAAGCCTCGGCAGAGTTTCTCTGGCTTGTACATAAGAGTGTATATTCATATTAATGCAAATACATATTTAATTATCCTTAAAATGAAATGATATAGCATTTAGAAATGAATAAATGCATACACTTTGGAATTGTTTATTGTGACATCCCTCATTGTGTGTAAGAGAAAGAAGAGGGGAGAGAGAGGCCACTTTCATCAGTAACTGTGTTCTAGGGTTCAGGAGAAGGATGTGGATTATCGTTGCAGATTATTCAATGTTACTACTTGATAGAAGTTGAATGGTAGGGAGCCATGTCTCTGTGTGTGTTTTTCTTAAGCAACCTTTCCCTTCTCCCTTTCTGATTTTTCTTTTCTTTCCTTTCTTTATTAAAAGAATTTAATCTTGAATTGGTACTCAGATTTGTTTTGGGACATGATTTGAAAAACAGAAAATAATGTCAAATCTGATAACATTGTCAAAACATACCTTTAAAGGGATTTAAAAAATCTAAACTATATAAATATAGGCTTTAAAATCTTCATTTCATCCTATTTCAGAAGGCACGTTGATTTTTGAGTGACGTCCTTGGTGCAGCTGTAGAGATCAGGAGATACTACAGTTTGTTCATCATAGGAAGGGAGTGCATGGGATGGCTGAGGAGCAAACTGCCCGGAGAAAACTGTATATCCTTCCAAAGTAAAATAATTCTGTGAAAATAGGGATCTCTCTCTTCATCTCACTTTGTTTGCTTTTTTTTTTAAGTTTTCAACACTTTCTATTATTTTTATTTCTCACAATTACAACAAAAAATAAGCTTTGACTTTAATGTTTTTAACTTTCTGGGTGATGTATAATGTATATATTTTAATTAAAAATCAAACACTGGCAAATGTCCACCTGGTAAAAGCCAGCTGGAAAGTTAATAAAGCAGAATGCCTTTTATTCTATATAATCAAAGTTAGTTATTTCTGCTTTTATTACTCCAGTGAAAACAATTAATCTGAATTTTCATAAATAGGTTTAGATTTCATTATTATTGTAGTTCACAGCAGGGACCCAGACTCAATTATTATTTTCTTACAGTGAGATATTTTTTTTTCTTAAAGTAACAAATGATCACCTTTCATATTAAAAGTTTTAAACAAATCTACAATTTGTGTATGGTTGTCTCCTGACATGGATGTTATTATCTAGTGGTTGTTTGATGATATCTACTTATTTATAGGGTTTATCACTATCTAATTTGGTCAGATAGGCGGTCTTCATTCAGGATGTCCGCTGCTTGCTGTTTGCCCACCTGGTCTCTTAGTAGCTGTTTTCCCTGGTGTTCATTCTAAGCTACACTTTCTCAGGCATTTTGCTCTTGGCTGTGTACACGTGAGATCAAATAACAAAAAAGTTAAAAATCCTCCCATCAAGTAAGTAAATGTTCCACCTGGCTTACTGAGTACCCTTGTTTTCTTTAAGGAACTGAATTCTATCAGATTAGTTGTGTATGTGGGTATAGCCTGACTACACGATGTTGGAGGGAAGAGGTGTCTATATTTCTAAGGCATATATCTCACCTTGGTCTTGAGCTCCATAATTATTCAAATTGTGACTTTCTCTGTCCTTCTACCCTGAAACTATCTGTGTTCCAAAAGTGGACAGGATGGAGTAGGTGGAGAATTCCATCATCTGCCCTTTTGGTTTTCATTCAATTGGCAACAAGGCCACTAATGCCCATTTCTACTGTAGAGTTCACAGGCAAGATTAGATATTTACTTTGAAGGGTCTTAAGAAGCTATGTACATGACACTCTAGTTTTTTCATACTCCCAGACATATTTAGTTCTGGATTTTTAAGTAAATTGGGATAAGTTGTATAGCTTTGTCCTAGTACATGGAGTTAGATGAAAATTATTAGCAATTTCTGGCCTGTATTGATTTCAAGTACTAAAAATTCTGTAAGTCTTTAGTTTCTAGTTATACCTAACCATTTTATTTTTATTTTTTTGGTGAATACTATGCTAGTCTTCTAAGTTATGACCTATTTCCTAAGATAGCTAATGTCTTTTTTCCCCTTTGAAAGACCTTTTTAAAGAACGGTATATAAATATGCATCTTAAAGTATTTTTCTTAGTATGGAATTAAAGTTTACTGTAGAAAATATAGATTAACAAAAAACACAATAAAAAACACCTTGAACTCCACTGTCTACAGATAAGCATGCTTAATATTTTGAGGGATTTACTTCTAGACATTTTTCCTTATGCATATAAAAATGTAATGTTTCCTCCTTATTGGGGCTGAAGGGGTTAACAAGGAAGGAGAGAATTGTTTTACTTCTTGCTTACATTTTTAGCTCCCTCAAGGTCCCCTCTTTAACAGACTGTCTCTGGAGTGATTCAGGATGCTGAAGCAGTTGATCACTGAATAAATCTTCCCTGACTCTGAAAATGTTACAGTATTATGCAGCGCACACAACACGGGTTGCAGCTGAGCTGCTCTGTGGCCAGAGATGATCTCTGGGTAAAGAAACTGCCTGGAATTACCCGGGGGAGTTTGCATTTCAGTAGTGAAATCGTGAGCGCAGAAATGGAATTGAGTGACTTGCTCAAGATTTGGGCCATATAAACACTGAGCAGGGGCCCGGGGAAGCATAAGATAAAAGAAACCTCAGAATCTTTGGATTCAAGGAAGAGAAGGGCACCTTATAAACATCACTCATTAGAGACCCCTAGAAATGGGCCATTTCAAATACATCATCAAACTGCTGGCAGGGTGGAATGTCCTGGAAGCCCCATTTCTCTTGGAGCCACCGTGAATGAGAAAGCCATGTAGCATGAGGTAACGTCTGCTTCAGAGCATTGAAGAGCTCCGGATGTCAGCCTGTCTTTGTGCTGATATTGGGATGTGAGAGATGGGGAAGGAATACTTCAAAATAAATTCACCTGGAGATCGATTTCCACAGCATTTGGGCAGTAAGAAATCAGTTTTTACACTTGGATTTAAAAGAATATTTTCATGCCATTCTGACCATCTGAATCATTTTGAAACATATCCCTCTGAAGTGTGAGCTACTTGTCCTACTCAATTTTGTGTTTGTAGTGCTGAAGCAAGTGCTTGGAACATATTAGGTGCCCAATAAAGAGGTATTGAATGAAGAAATGAGTGGAGATCTATCTATCATCTATCTATGTATCTATGTATCTATGTATCTATGTATCTATCTATCTATCTATCTATCTATCTATCTAATGGTTAACAATGATGTAGGATTAGCTATAATTTGTGAAAGACATGGCCGTATGTGGCAGAAAATACTTTGTGTACCATTTCTGCCTCATGTATCAACAGAAGTGAACCCTTAAGATGTGGTCAGTATGGTGTAGTCCGCAGAGATTCCAAACTGCCAGCCTCCATCAAGTACACAGTTGTGTTTTCCAAGGGCCAGGTAGGAGAAGGGATGGCAGAGGCAGCTCACAGTGTTAGGAGCATTCTCAATGTAAATGCCTTTGGATGGAATATTTATTTTCTTGTACACACTTACTTCTGTTAAAAGACATTCTCCTATACCCAAATTTACTTGCCTGGCTTGTGAGGTATTTGAACTTGAGGCCCTTGGTGTGATGCAAAGCTTCCTGTATACCAAGTGTACTGAATCTGACTCTCCTGGGGGAGAGGAGTTAGGGATTTATAATTTTTTGAAAAAGTTCTCCGGGTGATTTGAATACAGGTGGTCTGTACCCAGGCATTTGGTATGGAGAAAGGTATAATGTGACTTTTCCTTTTTTCTATAATTTATGCGAACCATTTAGTCTTAATGTCCAATTACTATGCAGTGTCATAACAATTAGCACATGTATGTTGTTAAGAGTGTGCCTGATTAACTTTATTACAGGTTGTATTTGAAATAGCAGTAACTGTACCTACATGGGGTCTCAGTCTTCAGAGATTTTATGAGCAGAATATTAGGAGCATTAAAGGGAGCACAATTCAGGGCCAAACTTCAGCGTAATGGCTTTCATAAGTTTTTACATGTATACCTGTGTAGAAAGTTAAGCTATAAGTTGTCATCATTTTAAAAACTTATTTTTAATCTGGTGGAATATTGTTGTTATGTCTTTCTTGATGCTTGGATTTTCATTTCCTTTGTGATAAATTTGGGAGAAAGGAAAAAGATGATCTACAAGTGTGCGGAATGAGCAAAATTCTGTTGTGTTGGCAGTCTCTTCTTTTCTAGGAGGTTGATCTAAATTCAGGGCACATTTAGTACCCGCCAATCTCTCTGGTGATTATTGGGCATGGCTGTGAAGGCTTGACCCAGAAGCCATATTGAATTCAAAGATTCATTCCAAGGAAAGGAAGAACATTTCATTTAGGACAGACTCTAGAAATGACTGATGCACCCCTTGTTCTACCACAGGCCTTTACTTCACCAGCAATTGCTGGACCCCACTTGCTTATGGCACATACCATGCCAAATAGGACCCTTTCTGAAAGTGGTCTTGAAGTCAAATTTTAGCATTCTAGTAAAAAAGAGAAAAAAGAGGTGAGCTGAAAGAATAGTATGGATGAACTAATTATACCACAAAACGAAATTCTGTAGACAATTACTTTAAATAACTACTGAAGATAGTGAATGGACAAGGAGGCACTGTCCCGAGTGCCACAGGAAATAGAACTACAACTGCTCTCACCTTCAGGAATTCACAATTTGTCAGGCTTTTCCTGGGTCCCGCTATCACGGGGTAACAGCAGAACTCTCTCTTCCTGAATGAGTCAGCCACTCACTGACACTAAGCCGTCGAGGTTTAGTAAAGAGCTGGCACTCCAACAAAAAAAGAATGTGTCCTGCTTTAGCTTCCTTTTCACCTTGAGTGATCCTCAGGGAAGCAGTGATGCTTGTGCAAAGCTCAGACTTGGGCGGTCAAGCCCACCTCACTTCCCTTTCCAGTCTTGATAACTTCCAGTGTGAACCTGAGCATGTTATTGCAGTCCTAAGAGCCTTTGCTTCTACAGGTGATAAAAAAAAGATGGTGATATCCGCCTTGTAGTGTTTCTCTGAAGACTGAGTTGGTATATGCACAGTGCCTGCCATGTATCACTATGGCTATTTCCCTTTGCTAGGAGCTGTGGGGGTGGCTCATAGTTACCCTGACCCCATAGTGGTGGTCCAGATTCTGCACCTGTGGGACCGGCTTTCCAGGGGAGCTGATTCTTTGCAAATCAACTCTCTCCTCCTCTTTCCAAGTGTAACTGGACAATTCTCCCTAACTAGAGACACTGTTTTGGATCTGGGACTATGTACATCTTACTAGAAACACACTACTAGTCTCAGTTCTATGTCCCATTAATGTGTAATAGAGGTGTGGTGCAAAATCTGCTGCTTTCTTGGGCAAGCAGAGGGAGAAAGAGAGTCATGAGTGCCAGGAACTGCTAGGGTTCAAGGTTAGGAGGTGATTGTTGGTTCTTTTAAGAACCAACAGTTGTTTACAGCAGGGAATTTAAAGGGAAAAGGTTAGTCAAAGATATTTTACTGCAGCTTCCATGAAGGATGTCTCATGTTGCCTTCTACCCACATCTGGTCTTCTCTTTGGCTAATGCTGACAGTTTGCCCTTCCAGTGATGTGCTGTGATTCTTTGCACTGTCTGTTAACTATTTCACACGTTTACTTCTTGTTTCCTCTAAGAGACTGTAAGCTTCTGGAGGGCAGGGAAAAATTTTCCATTTCTTAGGCCATTCTTTCAGATCTCATCAGGGGCCTTGTGAATGCTGGTAAGTGTGGTAATAAATACTAGCTGAAGGAACAAGTAGTCAAGTTTCTAAAAGGCTGTTGAGTGCAGTCAGTGATCTCTTATTATAAGAAAGACTTAAAAGGACTGGAATTTATTGGGAGAAGGATGCTTGCTTTATTAACTTTCCTGGTCACCTGAATTTAGTGCAGAATATTTAACATGGATAAATCTTCACTTGCTAATTTAGGAAGTGATGCCTGCAATGGTGGGGAGAAAACCAGACCAGAAGTCATCCCTGGTTTTGCTTCCAAGAAGAGGTGTAACTTTTTAGACAATTCACTTCTGCACACTCGCCTTTGGCTTTCTCATCTAGGAAATGGAGGTGCTACAATACATAATGTCTAAGTCTCTGAGACTAAGTTTTTATTATCTTTCAGTGTTCTGAGGTCTCTGTTATGACATGAGTGCTCATTATGCAGTCCCATAGCTGTCTGGAAAGGTGTAGAAGTTGAATTATTTATCCTTTAAAAAAATCACCTTTCTAGTAAACAATTTTTATTGTTGCTGCTTATTTTTAATAAAATTATAGAAGTATTACCTGATAAATTTAGTGTTTGGGTCAGTGAAGATTTTACCCAACTTGAGGATTCAAAAGTTACTTTTACAAAAATGCCTTTCTGGTATTTTTTTTTATGAAGAATAATTTATAGCATTTTATAATTATGTTTTTAAATTATGTCTTTAATAAAAAACCCCTCAATGCTGTAAACTCAAGCTGTAAAAGGTAGAGAGATTAAAAAGAAATCTAATACCTAGAATAAATATATTTTTCCTGGTAAAATTATAAACAGTATTATGAATGTTCTGCCTGATTAACTTCCGATTACAACATTCTAATTGGAAAAGTCCTTCAGGTAAAATAGGATGAGATGTAGGATAATGGCCTGAGAAGCATGGCTTCATGGGCATAGTCAGGCATTAAGTATTTCTGCTTGCTCCTGGGTGGGGTGTCAACTTCTGGGCTGGAAGTTTGTAGGGAAACAATAAATGTTCAGTAGATCCTGTCCTCAGAGCTCTTATATTTTTACGTAGCACTTGTAATTCCTACACAGTATAACATCTATATATATGTTCCCCACCTAGATCTACCTATCAGCTGAGTAAATAAACCCACCCAATCAAACTCTTATTTTAAAAAGCAAAACATAAAATAGTAGCCTTGCAATTTTTTCCAAAAAAATTTTCAGAGTTCCACTTGCTCTAAAAATTTTACATTGGCTATCTGCATTGGAAACCAGTTATTGACATTCTGATAACTTTTGGCCTGCCCAGATTTTTTGTTTTGTTTTGTTTTAGCTGAAAGCAACACAGAATTTGGCTAAAGACAACTTTGAGTTATCCTGTAAACACCAGTGAGTTCCTTTAAAAGTCAATCAGAAGGAAAAGAAAATGAAGAAAAGATACAAGCAAATTATCCTGATTTCTTGTAGACCCCAGACCTGACTTTACTTTTAGGCCTAACTAAAAATTTTGCATTTATTTATGTATGGTCTGCTCTGTTTCGAAAAGGATTTAAGGTTACTCTATGTTCTCTGGTTTTAGTTCTCAAGTGGAACTAATTTGAACAAATCAACCAGATAGTACAAAGTAGGTCCTATGTTGAAAATGTGGCAAGCACCCAACTGTCACTGAGAAATTAGAAGGGTGCTGAAAAGCCTTCTGAAGCTAGAATATTTCCCCCCATTGACCTTCCCATTATCAGATTTCATTAGAATCACTTCTTAGGAATCTTCTGTAGCAGGCACTTTAACTGGGTTAAGATGTTACCTGGGAGAGGTGCCAAATAAACTAATCTGTGTTAATGCGTTATATATCTAATTAATTCATGGTTGCAAACACAGTGTCTCAGGGGCCAGGCCAGTAGCATTCGGGAGGGCCGCTAACTGGGGAGGGCAGGACAGGCAGGCGTGGTAAGCCTGGGGCTCCTTTCCCGGCAGCTGTGGCTCAGCCCCTGTGAGGATGTAGGATCAAGGTCTAGGCAGCTAGTTGGCCTTACTTTGAAAACATTATTATTTGGAATATCCTGATTTCTAAATGTTGATAATTGATTCAGAATTTTTGAAAATAGTGCATGGTCTTAAAAAAAAAATCTATCTGGCCACCTTGATTTGGTTGGGCTCATCAGCCTCCAGTTTCCCACCTCTGAATCAATGCATTCACTAGTCATGTTGTATCCTAAGGGCAGATCCAACAGCAGGTGATTGTTCTGAATGTTCTGATTGAGGGCCAGGGTGAGAAGAGGTCTGCAGATAACTCCCAGTATCTGGGCTGTGGGAAAAGGGGGCTCAGGGGCAGGACTAGGCTCCTACAGACCAGGAGTCAAGTCTGAAAGAGGATGAGGTGCAGAGGAAGGCTGGATGGGGGCCAATCATCATTTATTCAGTCTGAGCTGAGACCCTGAATGCCTTGGGGGCTTCTGTCAGCTTCAGTAAATGACAGTTTCCTTTGCTGTTGTTAGTGGTTCAGAGCATTCTGTGTGTCCTTTGGTTCTCAAGGTGCTCCTGAGCAGAGCTGATACTGGGAGTCCAGTCCTATCAGCGAGCAAACAACCCCCCTGTGAGAACTTCTGGCTGCCTCTCAGCCAGAGGATTTAAAGAAACACAGGAGGACACTTTGAAGAGTGTCTTCTTGCACTGGAGTCAGCCAACATTTGGCTTTCAGGAGAAATGCAATCCTTCAATTTAGGACCCAAAATATGATTTTTCAAGCAGTTCCTGAAGTCCATGGTGACAGTCTGGCACTTCTGACAAGGAGACACCATTTAAGCTAGCTTCAGTGTGAAAGATCTTCACTGTGCCACAGGCATGGACCTTAGCGGGGGACAGAAGTATCCTAAGAAGTGGCACTTGACACAGAGTCTGGTGGCCATGGTAGGGAATTCTGTGGGTGGCAGGTGAGAAGGTACAATGAGGGCAAGATTATCTTGAACAAGATTAGCATCTGAGAAGAAGTGGCTTGTTTTGTTTTTCATCTATGGAAATGCAGGACAATATGAAATTCTGGTTTTCCTTTTCTTTCCCCCTTCATGGTCTGGTCATTAGGGGGAGCTCTGTGCTTGACTAAGATTCAGAGATGGTTTGGTTCAGCAGTCATCTGAAATTTTCAGAGAACTCACAGATCTCATTTTATATTCTTTTTCATGCTCTGCCTTTGTCCTGCTGCAACAAGTGATCGCTTTAGGACGCTATTTCAGGAGTGGAGATGAGAAGTCACTGGGGCTGAACAAAAGAGAGGTGGTTCGAGTTGATTTTGGTATTTTGGAACAAGAGGAATTTCTGTCGGAAAAGTAATTGTGTGTGAATGGGAGAAAGGAAAAAAGAAAGGGAAGGGAGGAAGGAGGAAGAGGGAGAAAGAAAGGGGAAGATAAATTCTTTGTTATTATGAGAGAATTCTACATTTGTGACTTAAGTGAGTCTTACACATCCTGGACCACTGCATTTTCTTTTCTCAGACCCCGATTATAGTCCTAGGTTAATCATCATGTAGCAGCTGATTGGCTGACCAGAACACCCAATGGAGTTAACTTTAGAACAATTAATGATAGCGCATTGCTTGGCAGCTGACAAGTGAGCGGTTGGAGTGACTGCATCTACAGCCAAGATTTTATGTGGTCCCTTTTGGTCTGTGCTGCCAGCTTCAATGGATTGACTTACGTAATCCCCAGTCAGTGCAGAGATCTGGAAGTATAAGTAGGATCTGTACTTGTTCTGTAACTGCACACACAGAAACACCCTGCATGTTGCCTTTGTAATGAGAAGGAATATATACTCTGACTTTCTCTCTCTGGCTCCAGTCTTCTGTTTGTTTTCATTCTCATCAGTTAGGAGGGAATGGAAGAGAGAATAGCAAATGAGGTTGACTATGTTAATTTACCAGCTGTTTTTGTTAAACAAATTAACAACAAAAAATTTTGGCCAAAATAAAATATAGATTTTGTTTATGGCATTTGGTGGTCCGGATAACCCTAGGCTTTCACTAACATCTATATGCACTTTTCCTAAATGGCAGTATCTGCAAAACTTCACTGTCATTGGGGTGGGTAATAATACTTCTTTAAAATACTTAGGAGAAGTGAAATTCATTTCAAAGGACTTTAATTGCCATGGAGTGATTCCACTTCCATTTAACTTTTTCTGCCTCAAGGTCCTGTTTACACAGACTGTCTAAGGCATGATTTAGGTTTTTGGAAGCAGCTGATAGTGGCATAAATCTGGTCAGAGAGGAAGGGTGCTATGGAACTGGCAGTACACTCCACTGGCCCGTGTGCCTGAAAGTCACAGGAAGCACTCTGGGATGAAGCAGGCAGGGACTGCGGGGCAGCCGGACCAATGCAGATAAATGTTCATGCAAAGGGATGTTGGTTAATGTGTTTAATTTAGAGGGGTCCAATTCAAGTGTGGTTTTGGCCTCAACAGGAACAATGTTAGAAAGGCCTTGGGTAGCGTTCCTCAAAGTGGGGCCTGAGAAATCCAGAAGGTGGTGGGATGGCAGGTGCCTCAGTCTCACCTCTGACCTACTGCATCACCTCTGACCTACTGCATCAGAGCAAGGGAATGTTTGCTTTAGAAAGTGTCCTAGATGACTCTGCGAACTGCTGCTTTGGGAACTCAGTGTCCCTATCCTGAGAGGTTAGCACAAAAAAGGGAGGGTGCAGCACAACATTTATCTAGCGACCTTTATGTTCTAGGCACAGTTCTCTGGCCCTTTAGCCTGCACCCTCATAGTATCCTCGAGTGAGAGTAATGATACCAGGGAAAATATGGAAGCACAGAGAGGTTAAGCAAATCATTTAAGGTCACAGAGCTGGTAGGAAGCTGAGCCAGCCCTTGATTCAAAAGTTAGTGCTCTTGTCACTAAAGCAGGAAATGGAAGATTTTTAATTTCCTTGTCAAGGAATGTCCCCAGACATCACTCATTATAGCATGGCATGAATAGAGTTTAATTCCAGTTTGAAAAATTTGTTCAGGCTCCTTTCAGCCTTTTGGGAGGGAAATCCTGACATCTGGCAGCTGTGGAAACAATCCAAGCTTGCCCCTCACACTTCAGAGCAGCCACCCTTTTCCTCGGGGCCGCTCGGGGAAACTTGCGAGAGAGGAAAGATTCATGCTCTGCTTCTGGGAGTGGGAGGGGGGAGTTTAGATGCCACACACCTTAAATTTTGTATTTGTAGTATCTCTTATACCAGTCTTTGGTTTTCAATCATTTGTTAAAATAGAAATAGAGCCTTTTGTTAGGTGAATTTTAGGTCAAACTACTGTATTTGTAGGTTTGGCAGGATTCATTATTTTTCAGAAGATTTTAATTTACAAAAGAAAAGCTCTCTTTGAAGAGGGCTTTCCCATGAGAATCTGTCGCTAGTCAAGCACCCAGCCTCTTATTTTTTGAGATACTGATTTTAGAGCACCACACAAGTGCTTCTTAGTGAAATCTAACCTGCAGCATTTGTCTTTCAGATCAAGAGTGGAATCAGCACAATTCAGTGAAAAGATTATAGGCTCTGGAGGCTGACAGAAGCAAGCTATTGAACTGTTTGGGCACCTGTTTTCTCAACCATTAAATAGGGATAATAAAACCAACTTTACAGGGAGGCTGGGACGATTAAATGAGATAAAGCATGTGAAGTGCCATTCCAGCATCTAACTTACGGAAGGAGTCAAATGGCACTTCCTTTTTTGTTTTTGGAAGGTGGAAGAGACAGGCAATGGCTATGAGCTGAGAGCCTGCAGCACATGGAAGCTTCACAGGGAGGGTCAAAGCAAAGGCCAGCAGCCCACAGAGACCAAAATGTTAAGCACTTCACCCTTACTAGATGAGAACTGCGTTCATCTCAGCTTCTGTGGCTCCAAGTTACCTAGCCAAGTGGTGCCCTTCTTAAAGGTGCTTTGCAAAGTATAAACCTCCATCAGACCTACAGTTGACTGCTTGGTTTGTATCTCAGCTATGCCATTCATTCGTTGTGTGACTTGGGATGAGTTACTGACTCAATTTCTTCCTCTATGAAAATGGAAATTCACTTACTGAAAAGTACCAGCTAAGAGGCTGAGCAAAATGGTGGCTGAGAGCTGAGCAAAATGCACAGCAGTCTCTCACAGGTGTGGGCAGGGAGTTGATGTGCAGTCCCCACCAGGAAGAGGAGCTCTGATAAATGCCCTAGGACTTTATCTGGGTCCCTTAAAGCTAATCTTTCTACCTGTTGCTCTTGCTTTCACCATCCAAGTTGCTAGTGAATAGGTATTTGTAATAGGTTAACCAAAGCCCACCATTCTAAACAACTGATACCCAATTGAAAAAAAAGCCACTGTGTTGGTAAGGAGAGGGTGCTTACCAGGGTTAGCACTCCCCTCCTCTTAGCCCAACTGGGGTCAACCTTTGGTTAATCACCCTCTTCATCAAGTCATGGGATCAGATAAATAGAAATGCAAGATTGTTATTCAGGTCTTGTAACTAAGTGAAAGTCCATGGAGTTGACATCCACTTAGATATCTGTGGGCTATCCTGTAAAGAGATGTTAAAAACATTGTTGGTTAATTAAAAGGGCAGTGGTAACATAATTTACAATAATATGTTTTTTCAAATTGTGTTGTATGTCTTAAACTCAGTATTTTCAGAATGCTATCTGTTGGATAATTTATTTCTGTATTGAGATACTAGAGTAAGATGTATATGACCATAATTTGAAATTTGATCATATATGGTCATAATTCAAAATTGTTTGAGAATCCCAAAGTTGAAGAATATATAGTTTAAGGTAGCACACAATTTTTGTTTTATTGATTTTCTTTTATACATGCAAATTTGTCAGTATTGCACATGACTGCCATCAATAAC
Organism: Anoura caudifer; assembly: GCA_004027475.1. Taxonomy (NCBI): domain Eukaryota; kingdom Metazoa; phylum Chordata; class Mammalia; order Chiroptera; family Phyllostomidae; genus Anoura; species Anoura caudifer. The sequence continues at coordinate 46,744 of PVKU01001205.1, read as the reverse complement.
TTCTGTATTCATTAGAGACTGGGGAAGATTTTGAATACAGGATGTACTGGATCTGGTAAAACAGATAAACTCAGAGTAAGATAGGTAAAATGTGCCAGTGAATCTGTGTAATTTCCTCAGTTTTGAGCAGCTATTTAAATGAAATAACTGAGGAAGATGCAGTACTGACTTGAAGGCTTAAATATTTTAAAACATATTTTTATTTGGAAATAATTTCAAACTCACAGAAAACTTAGAAGAATTAGAATAGTGCAAAGAACACCATGAAGTCTTTAGCCATATTTACCCATTGCTAACATTTTACCCCATTTGCTGTCTTATTTGTGCTCTCTTTACATGTACATATATTTATACTCTATAATATGATATATGTAAATGTATATATACTCAGACTATTTTGTTCTGAACCATTTAAGGATCACTTACATATATTATAGTCCTTTATCCCTAATACTTCTGAGTGTATTCTTAGCACAGGGATATTTTCTTACATAATCACAGTAGAGCTATCAGCTTCAGGAAATTTAACATTGATACAATACTTTTTGTTTAAGCTAATGTCCAAATTTAATTTTCTTAAGTTCATAATAGTGCCCTTAATAGCATTTCACCCCTCATTATAGCATTTCTCTTCCTTTAGTTTAGAACATTTCCATAGCCTTTCTTTGTCTTTTTAGACATTGAAAAATTAAAAAATGTAGCCCTCTTCCCTCATTTTTTTTTTAATGGAACATACCCCATTTTGTCAGACATTTTTCTAATGCTTCGAGTTAGGCTATGTGTTGGTACATCCAGAGGCAAATGATGGACCTCTCCCTGCACTGGGGATGTTAATTTTCATCACTCAGTCAGTATGTTTTCTGGTGTCTCCATTATATAATTACTGTATTTCCACTTGCAACTAAAAGCAGTCTGTGGGTAGGTACTTTAAGACCACACAAGTATTTTGCCCTTCATGGAAATTCCCCCTGGTTTAGCATTCACTGATTCTTGCCTGATGGAGTCGTTACTCTAATGGTAATATGCAGGCTTTCTAATGGTAAATATTAGGCAGTTAAAAGGTCATTAGTTTTAGAATGTGTGTATCAGCCACTGGCAGCTTTGAAAGTGTAATGTCTCTTTCCCCTTTCTTTTTAATCCAGGATGCCAAATAGTGTTGAAGTCAAGTCCTCATTTTCTTGGCCTGCTAGCATTATTATGAGATTTAGGTGAACGTGCACCACTCTCCCCTTGAACTCCGTCTGTCTTCAGCTGCCTGATGTGGGTCTTGGAGAGGGTGGTGTAATTGTGACTCATTATAGCACTCAGAAGTGAGTTTATTGCCCGTTTTGTCTTCTTGTCCCATCACAATGGATTGATCCACACTTGGGCTTCTCAGGGTTTGCTTTACTTGTTAACTGGGTTTTTTTCCCTTGACCCCGAACTCTTGGGAAAAGAGAGGGGTTGTGGGGGACTCTGGTAAGGAGAAACACTTACTTCTCAAGTATTGACAAAACAGTGTGCAGAAAGAATAAATAAATAAATAAAAGAAGGCAGGGAGCCAACTCAGAGGAGCTTGCAGTCCTGCCCCCTGCCGGGAGTTTGCACTTTGGGGCTCACAATTCGTACATTACAACGAGATAAGCAGAAAGAGAGTGGTGCTGTGCCTCTCTGCCTCAGGGGGGGTGGGTTGCTTTTCCTGTAGCAGAAACTATCTGTGCTCCCCAGTAAGTCTAGGAACAATCTTCACTTATTATACCAGCTCAAAACCCAGGACTGTTTACAGCCTCACGCCAACGAGATACTAACCCTCACTCATTACTGTCGCTGTGGGGATTGATCTGCACCGCACTCTCCTTGCATGTGGCCCACATTTTCATCCAGTAAAATCACATGTTGTTAACTCAATGTGTACAGTGAAAACAGCATGAATAATGAAACCTTTAATCCTTATTTCTCAAAATTAGATTTCCGCTTTATCCTTCTCCCCTTTCCTCTCTTAAAAAAAAAAAAAAAAAATCCTCTCAGTGCCAAACAGACTAGATATTGTCCAAATCTTAGCTCTGAGCAGATTCTGTGGTATTTCCTTCCATTATCAGGTACCTTTGCAGATCCAGTTTCTGGGTGGATTGATTGTATTTCTTTCCCTGGTCACTTCACATATGACTCTGGAGAAATTAACATTATCCTTGTCACAGAGAAAGAGATGAGCCCATTGAGACTGGGCACATTTCAGAAAATGGAGTGAAAACTTTGTCTGATTAAACTTGTATCTATAATATCAGACCATGAAGGCACACTCATAGCCTGTCTTTTTTCTTAGTCTTCCTCTATAAACAGATTTATTGGGTTGGAATTATTTTTGGTATTAAATCAGAAACCAGCAATACTAAATCAAACTTCAAGGATGAGTTTGTCAAAACTGGTGTGAGGCATTAGGACTTCTTTGTAAACAAAACTCCTTTGAGTATTACATGGTATTCAGACAAATACACCTAAGGGTTGTAGAAAGATATTCAGCTTGTTAAACTTTTATGATTCCAGATATAGGTAAGTAAAACAAATGGACCAGATTTGTGCTAGCTGTTAGGATGGTCAACCTGCACAGATCAACTGTCCATTCCTCTGGAAGGTTTAGAAATGTCACTTATATTTCTCAAGTTTCACAACTCTGAATATCTGATTACACATATGTGGTTGGGCAAAAGTAGCTTTCCAGTCATTTGTATGAAAAAGAATGCAATAATTAGTAAGTAATAATACAAGAATAAACGGTCCCACATATCACCACTGTAAGCCTATTTTTGCCCCACCCTGTACATACACGTATTTGTGTGTTATCTAAAACTTGATTCCATGTGTGAATACACTGAGTTCCTGTCCTGACTCCATTCCTGTTTGCAAGGTAACCTTGGCCAAGTTCCTTATTTTCCTATCTGTAAACTAGGGATAATTGTGAAGCCTACTGTGCGAGGCTGTAAAGTACATGTGAAGTGCTAGCGTGGTGCCTGGCACATACTCAACATGCAATAAATGTTAGTTTTTGTTACCAGAGAGGCAGTGTAATAAAGAGTGGGTGAACTGAACTGCGGCTCATGTGATCCTGGTCTGAAACCATAGTCTTGGAAAAAAAAAAAGAAAAACCAAGAACAATGTAAAGTACAGTATAGGAGATGGAGTAGCCAAAGAACTTATTATACACATGACCCATGGACATGAACAATGGGGGGGATTGCCTGAGGGAGTGAGGGGTGCTGGGTGGGGGGGGCAAGGGGGGTAAATCAGGACAACTGTAACAGCATAATCAATAAAATATAATTTAAAAAATTAAAACAAATAAATGCTCTAGCTACAACCAGATTGATCTACATCAATCATCCAGGTGGCCAAGAAAATAAATTGTTTAGCCTGTGATCTATTCATTTTATGAATTTAAATCTATCTTAAGAATTTCTTTTGAAATACCTTAAAAATTTATCTCTTCTGTCACTCCCAGATATTAAAGAGATAGAAGCAATTTCTCCTTTTTTAGATGCCTCCCCCTTTGTATGGCTTTTTTTTTTTAGAATTTACTTACTTTTAGAGAGATGGGAAGGGAAGGAGAAAGAGAGGGAGAGAAATATCAACATGTGGTTGTCTCTCACATGCCCCTACTGGGACCTGGCCCACAACCTAGGCCTAGGCTCTGACCGGGAACTGAACTGGTAACTCTTTGGTTTACAGGCCCATGCTCAATCCACTGAGCTACACCAGCCAGGGCTGGATCGCTTATGTTTAACAGATCAAAGCCATGAGTAACTGTTTGGAAAGATGTATAGCCTTCCTTAATGAAAAGTTCCTGGTGGGAAATAAGTGGGGTTTGGTATTATGTGCCTTGCCATCCTCCAGGCCATTAGAGGCCTGTGGGTAAGCCAACCATGCAGTATGGTAGCCCTGTTCCCACAGCTGTCAGCACTTGCTCCCAGCACACCTGACCGTGTATGCCTCCTCGTTTTAGTGATAGAACTATCTGTGTAAAGGGGGAAGTGTGTGTAAGTAGGTCTGGTGCTCAGGCCCAAACAGATCACTGGAGGGTAGCATCAGGTTCTGGGGTATCAGGCAGCCAGCCATGTCCAGGATTGTCTGCTCCTGCTCTGTACTGTCAGGCCAGTAAGACCTATCACTTTGCACGGTTGAGGCACTTTTCAGGCATTAGCAAAATACCTTTTTCAGGAAAGTAGATATTTCTGCTGTACTTCATACAAAGTGCATAAAAGTGGAAGACAGGAAAAGATTCTCTCCCTCCCCACCAAATCTACCCGTGCTAGCACTGGCAGAAGAGCCAATTTCTGAATGGAGGAGAGGTTGATTCCTGCCTTTTCCCCATCTGGTTGTCTAAGTGCCTAAGTCTTTCTTAGTAGGTTTATTAACTGTTAGGGAATTTATAACAAAGGTTTCAAACTCTGTTAGATGAACAGGATCATGGAGGCATTCAAGACTTACACAGGTGCACCCATCTGCCACAGGTGTGTGCAGGCAGCCCTGAGGTTAGAGAACAGGGTCCACCAGTGGCAGTCCAAACAAGAGAAGAGCCAACAGGGACCATAACCAGTTGGAGACAGCTACCCTTTGTGAATTTCCTAAAGTTTAATAGTGTTATAACATGGTCATTCTCCTGTTGTGACTTATCTTCTGTTCTTTACCTGATGACTATAAAGGTAATGTTGGTCTCCTCTGTTTTCCTTATTGTTATAATCTGTGTTCCCCCCAGCCCTTCATGAGCACAGGGCCCTGAGATGAGGTAAATGGCCTCTATCCCAGAACAGTCCAGGGTTCTGCTGCCCTGTGGCGATCAAGTTTAGTCGTGGCTGGCGGGTGCGCTCGTTAGCAGATGGACAGCCTTACAGCGCAGCATTACCGCATCATTTCTAGTCCATCTAGTTGTGACCCCGTGGCCAATTTAATGACTGGACATATGATTACTTTAGCAATGTGTCATTTTCTCAGAAATGATACTTGGTTTAAATGAGGCTAAGGTTTTAGTAGTTGTGGTCCAGGATCTTGCCAAAGTGTAATTATTATGAAGTCAAGGAAAATGAATAAAATGGGAAATTTACTCAATTTTCATTCATTGCTGATAGGTTCTCTCTGACAGGAGCTAGGCTACTGCCCTTTCTCTCAGTGTGACCTGTCCCTGCCTCTAAAGTCAGTGCCGTCTGGCTTAAACCTTCAAGGCAATGGGCAGGGTCTGTTTAAATGCAGCTGAACAGCATGTGGCACATTGGTGCTGCTTACATGCTATTTGATTATTCTGATGAAGTCCTAGCTATGGCTTCTCTGTGGTGAGGATGGAATAAGATTCATTCTTTCAAATTTAAGTGAATTTATATTTAATTCCATATGTTACTTCATTTTGACAGTGGAAAAAAATAGATGTAGAAAATGCCATAATTCTAAAAAGTAGAATAAATGAAAGTTAAATAGTTAAAAAAGTTAAATCCAAGGCTTGTTTCTGAATTTGTAATGGATTTAGTGCATGTCAGGACTCCAGATCACTGATGTGCTGAAATTCTTTTTTTTTTTTTTTTTTTTTTACTTTAGCCTTTAGGAAACACCTTCATACTTCATAGCAAGGGAAATTTGTCCTTTTATTATGCCTTATGAGCAAAGCACTTATACTGATGCTGCAAATATGAGTGAATGACAAGAAGTCCCAATAACTGCATTCATAACATGGTTTGGTGACTGAAGGATGTTATAATAGGTGGTTAGGCAACTGATGTGCATGTGTGGAATTGATTTTTGTGCATATGGGTGTGTGTGAGCTGCATTAATTTAAACTCCTCTACAGTTTATCCAGATTTGATTTTTCACAAAATGTGTTCTATTCCTTTAGAAAGCTGGTAGAACCTGTAATGAGTGGTAAGCCTACTACAAAATGGTACAGAAACAAATCCAAGTTTACCCTTGGCAGGGTCACCTCTGCAGTGTCGTGCTGCATCAAGATCTAGACGAAGTAAAAGGATATGACCAAGGCAAGTGCCTTGTAATTTTTTCCGAATTGTTCATAGTCTTCTGAACTATGAGTAAAATAAAATAGAACACTCATGTAGGAAATAGGAAATAGGAGGTTGGTGGTCCTTTCTAAAGTAACTAATTTTTTCTTCCTTCTCTGTCCAGCAGGGGGTAGTCTGACACCAGAATTGTTTATAAAAGGCCTGAAAACTCAATCTGTAGTCACTAGCTTTCTTCAGAGGAGGAAGAGTCATCCCAACTAAGATCTTGCTATCTTGGTGAATCAGACGTGCCACTCAAACATAATGTTAAATGATACTAGCATAGAGGGAACCACTCAGTTATTCTAAACTGTGTCATAACTGCAGGTAGAAGAAAGAAGAGTTCATGGTATTCCCTTGCATGAGCATCTCATGCTTTGGGAAATCTGTATGTTTCTATTCTTCCAGATGTGTGCCTGCTGCTTTATTTCCCCTCTTTGGAGCCTGTCCTTTAAGGTTGTGATGTGGCCCCATAGCCTCTATTGCTAAACCATTGCTCTGATTGGGTGTAGCCATAACAATGGACAGCTTTTCCCCTTCCGTTCCCTTCTTATAGGCTGAACTCCAGATTTGACCCCTTCTCTAGTACAAGTCAAGATGCTTTCCAGTGCACAAAACTGTTCTTAAGTATTAGAAACCTGAACAAGTGCAGCATCTACTGATTCCTAGAAAACAAGATGGTGTGTGTGTGCATGTGTGTGTGTGTGTGTAAACTTGATTATCTAGATTTGTATTGTCCAACATGGTAGCCACTAACCACATATGCCTTTTAAATTCGTTAAAATTAGATAAAATTAAACTCTCAGTTCCTCAGTCATACTAGATACATTTCAATGCTCAATAGCTACATGTGGTGAGTGGTTACTGTATTGGACTCTGTAGAAATAGAACATTTTTCTGTCATCCGAGAAAGTGCTCATGAACAGAACTGGCCTAGAAGCAGTATGTTGGTTCTCATTCTGGGTCCTTAAATAAAACTTTCCAAAAGATTTTCTCTCCATGCTCCTACTTTCTATAGTCACCCAACCAAGGTAAATGGTGGAAGGACACGTCTCCTCTGGAGAGGTGTCCAGTCCTACTCTCTCCGAGGACATGAAGCATTGAGGGCATGGCGATAAATGTCTGTGTCTACAGGGAAGTTCCTAAACGCTGCCTTCTTTTGTGACAGCTTTCACCAGATCAGCTCAACATGGGCAGCAGAGAACAATGCTTTTTGTTTTTTTAATAGTTAGAAAGAAGAGAGAAATTAGATTATAAATGAACCTTGTGCAATCTATCCACAGGCAGCATTTCTTCCACCTGAAGTGTTAGAAAAGAAAGCTGATCTTAGGAAAGAAAAAGGCTGTAACCCTGGTTCATGATTTTGTAGTTATGGAAAACCCTTCTCCATGCTCATTTTTTTCACCTCTCTCCCAGTTTCTTCACCACAAGGTGAGGTTTTTGTGACATTTGGAGAATATTTAAATGAGAATACCTATTTAAAGACTGTAAAACTTAGATTTCTAGGCTAGCTGCAAAGAAATGAGAAAGGTACAATTAGTGTAATTATTAATGGTACCTTCTTTCTCTCTCAAAAATGTCCCAGTTTGGGTGATACATTACCCTGTCACTGTATATGTTGTGTAATAAATGTTTACAAATTGACCAAATTTAGGAATGCCCTTCTGAAAAGACCTCCTATTTTAGTTTGAATTTCCCTCTGAACTGCCATGAAACTGACTTTCAACAGCTCCAGGTCCCCTGTCTGTTCTGATCAAAACTTGATCACCCTTAAGAGGTCCCTTTTAGTGCTCATTCCTATTCCTTTCCCTTTTTTCTGGGGCATCATTCTAAAACTCTGAGAGAGGATTCTGTGATTCTATTTGGATTTACAGACTCCTGAAACAACATTAGTCTTGTCATCACAAAACTATTCTTTTATTGTGATACAGATTTGTGTTACTACTTCAGCCAATTCTGTGCTTTTGCACCCCAGTTTTTTCATTGTTTAAGTGGGAATATTAATGCTTGAGAACTGGCACATAGTAATGGGATGGGAGAAATGTGTGTATTTTTTTAAAGGGCTTTGAAGTTTCTAGATGAAAGAAATGCTATCATTTGAAGCATTAGTTAATAATGATACTAAATTATTTTATATATGTATATCATTTAACATCTTTAGAACACAGCCATTCTGAAAAAAAAACTTGCTTCTCCTGCCTTATAATTAATCACCACACCAAAGACTTGGGAAAATATCGGTGGATACTCATGCCCTCATGAAGATCTGGGCATACTGCTTATGGGGTCTTCCCCTTCCTCCCAGATATGTGCAAATAGAGGAAGAGGGGCACATTTGTAGGGTACAATAAGTCAGCAGCCTCTGACAGAAAGACAGCTGCCAAAAACCCTGTCTGGGGTGTACATGATTTCATTTGCATTTTGATTTCTGTGATTTAACTGAAGGCACAGGTTATCTCTGCCAAATTCCCTGGCCTACCAAGGGATGCCAGGTAGAGCTGCCCAGAGCAGGCTGACTCATGAGGACCCCACAGCCGCACAACCAGTGCGTCTCTAAACATCCAGTAATAAAAAGTCTGTTGTTCTTTGGTCGCCAGGATTTAACAAGCCTAATCCCTAGGAGAGGAGATAAAAATTCATTAATCTAATTAAATACTTCTTATTGCCAAAGTGACTTTGTAGAGTAGCTTTGCTGAAGGATAAGTGCAAAGTAAAATGGGGTCCCAGCAGAGAAACAAACGTTAGACTTGAGCAAGCTGGTGCACGCTTCATTAAACTCATAATTATCCTTTGGTTCTAAGTAGCTGGTAATATTTAATGAGTATCCAAGATAATTTAAAGAAAATGTTTACTAATGAGGTACAAACAGTGCCACGGAACACGGATACCTCGGGTGCCATAACCGTGTATCTGCCTGCTGAATCTTGTTCATTGGATATTGGGAGGTAGTCCACAGGCTTCCTGACAGGCTTTTGAACTGAGTAAAGTGAATTTGATGGTAAAAACACATCGCTAGAAGCCAGAAAGTTCTATGAGGCAGAGAGAATGCTAAGGGAATTTATTACTGGAATTGAGAGTCAGAAAAACAAAATTTTTGAGGAAAGTTCCAAATTCCATGTTACATGAGAAGTAGTGGAAAGGCTTGGGTGTTTCTGATCTTTGAGAAGCTGTCCCATGGAAAATAACTAAATTTGTCCTCATGATTGACATCACTAATCATCAAGAAAATGCAAATTAAAAGCAGGTATCAAAATGAGGTATCACCTCACAACCTGCCAGAATGGCCATCATCAATAAATCAACAAACAAGTGTTGGTGAGGATGTGGAGAAAAGGGAACTCTTGTGCACAATTTGGTGGGAATGCAGACTGGTGCAGCCATTGTGGAAAGCGGTATGGAGATACCTCAAAAAATTAAAAATGGATCTGCCTTATTACCCAGCAATTCCACTTCTGGGGGTTTATCCTTCTTTTATGCAAAACTGATTTGAAAAGATATATGCACTCATGGACTCCTATGGTCATTGCTGCATTATTTATAATAGCCAAGAAACAAAAACAACCTAAGTGTGCATCAGTACACCAAGGGATAAAGAAGATGTGATATATATATATATATATATATATATATATATATATATATATATACACACATATATATATGTATAAGGGAATACGACTCAACCATAAAAAGAAAGAAATCTTGTCATTTGTGATGACATGGATGGACCTAGAAGGTATTATGCTAAGTGAAATAAGTCAGAGAAAGACAAATATTATATGATTTCATTGATATGTGTAATCTAAAAACAAAATAAATGAACAAACAAAACAAGCTAATTCACAGATACAGAGAACATTTTGATGGTTGTTAGATGGGAGAAGTTATTTGGGGATGGGTGAAAAAGATTAAGAAGTACAAATTGTCAGTTATAAAAATAGTCACAGGGATGAAAAGTACAGCATAGAGAATATATGTGATAACTATGTATAGTATCAGATGGGTACTAAACTTAGCTGAGAAATCCCTCCATAAGGTATACTAATGTGTAATATTGTACACCTGGAACTAATATAACATTATATATCAACCATAATTAGAAAATAAATTAATGTTTTTAAAAAAGCATAAAAGGAGGACCAATGGTTGGAAGCTCCAAGGAGACAGATTTGTAATCAACCTAAGGGAGAATTTTCTAATCCTTAGAACTAACTAAAAATAGAGTGGGCTTCTTCAAGGGGTGTTGAAGTTCTAAGTACTGGTTGGATGGCCTTTTGGGGGAAACACTAAAGACTAAAGTCTTTACAAGTTTAGTAAATATTCTCTTCTCTCTCTGCAAAAGAATTATACATCTCTCAACTGTTGAACTAAGAGTGATCATATGACTTGCTTTGACCAAGGAGGTATGAGAAGTGACATCTGCCTCTTCCAGGCAGAAGTTTTAAGAGAAAGGCATGGCTTGCTACACCTTTTTTTTTCTGCTTGCCACAACAACTGGCCATGTGCAGTCAGCCTGGGTCCCAAACGAACATGGTGCAGAGCAAAACCCATGATAACTAACCCACAGCTAACCCACAATACACATGTAGCTTGAACAGAGACAAACCTTTGATGTTTTTAAACCATTGGGATTGGGAGGTCTATCCTGACTGATACAGATTATATTCTGGACAAAATGACCCACAACTACTTCTATAGCTGTGGTATTATTATAAATATCATCCTAAAAACACTTAAATATGTGCTATACTATGATATTGTTTACTTCTAATTATTTAATTTTCTTTACTTCTTTTGTCAGAAGTGAGTTGTAATTATCAGAGGTTATAAAGTCAGTGTAAAATCATGAATTGTCAAAATTACCCTTGAAAATAATGAAAAACATCCATGAATGGCAATAAATACAAAAGTATATACACAATTATATAAGTGTTGTATATGCATTTATAATGAAGTAGTTGGATTGTCTTTAAGGATAGTGTTGCATGACAATAAATATCTTTGAATTATTGAATTATGAACAGTGTAGCAAGATACTTATGTTTTGAAAGCTATTGGGAAACTGAGACCAAGCTGAGGAAATAGAAATTTGTGTCTCTCATTTCATATAGTTTCATATACAGGCATATACTCACTGAGTGGAATGGCAGGTGGAAACTCCCCATGGTTTAAATGTTCTCTCTTTCTTCCTATCCTCAGCCCGGTGTTTTAAGTTGATTCACCTAAGTTGCACGTGCTTTTGGTGCAGTGCTGTTGTACTGCCCTTCCTTTCTTCTTTATTATAGTGTAAGTGTCGGAAAGTAAGGCTAGATCCTGAATTCAAATTTCAGGTGGTCACAGGTTTTGGGAGACTATCAAATTTGGACAGTATTCTTTGTATTTATTTCTTGCCAAAGATATTTTGGGTGGAGGTGAGATATGGCCTTACATACCTCCACCAGAGTATGTACCAATCTTCACCTTGGCCAGGAGTTGGCAGAACAATGGGATCAAAAGACAGGGCAGCCACATTTTCTTAGCCTGTTTCATCTGAGAATAAAGTAGAAAGGAGATAGATACGACACAAAAGAAAAGCTTTTGGAAGGCAGCTGAATTGAAAATGAAGCTAAGTCATTGTATCATCAGGATTCTATGAACTATGCTTCATTTTCTTGCCTACTCAGTTTGGGAGGAGACAAGTAAACCAAAGTGGCAAAGCATTTTACTGAGGTTCCCTTTCTTCTTAGTAACAGCAGCAGTGTTGCTGTGATGGGCAAAGGGAAGGCAATGGGAGAGATGATGAAGGTGAGCGGCAGGATTAAAGGGCAAGGCCAACCTTATTCAAGTCTTCCAGCACTGATGCACCAACAAAACCCAAATGTTTTGGCACAGATAAGAGGAAAATGTTGAAATAAACCAACAGCCTCATGTTAATCAACAATTGCACCAATTCTCAAAAACTGTGGTTACTCAAAGATTATGATTTTGGACATTGTTATTAAATCCTAATCCCTAGAACTTGTGAATGTTACTGTATTTGGAAAAGGGGTCTTTGCAGAGAGACATCGTTGTTAACAACCTTGAGTAGAAGGGGTTATCCTGAACTACCTGAGTGAGTCCTACAATGCCACCATGAATGCTGTTAAAAGAGAGAGACAAAGGCAGGTAAAATAGACAGAAGAATCACTGTGATCCTGGAAGCAGAGATTGGAAAGATATGGCCGAAAGTGAAGGAACGCTGATAGCTACCAGGAGCTGAAAGAGACAAAGAAAGATTCTCTCCTACAGCCTAGATTTATGACTTCTGGCCCAGAACTGTGAGAGATAAGCCACCCAGTTTGTGGCAGTTTGTTCCAGTAGCCTCAGGAAACCAAAACAGATTTCTAATGAAAAATGTGAGAGAATTCCAGAGCCATCATTGCATGAATGCTGCTGTCTGCGCATCAGCCTGCTAGGAAACAGGCAGAGATTTCCATGAAGGCGTCTGTTGGATCCTTGCTTTCAAACAAGAGACCTGATTTTATAACAAAGAGCTTCGTGCTCTAACAGTTCTTCTCTGGTGAAATGAGAGGTGCCCAGTTTCTCTAGGGTAAGGTTGAGCACAATCCAGGGCGACTCTGATGATTCTGGTGGACTGCTGGGTTGTGAATGGACTAGGGAGACTGAAGGGCTTTGTATAAGAGCAAATGGAACTGGAATGGGAAACTTGATTTTCACCACCTTGAGATGTCCTCTTCTACTGAAATGAATGTTTCTGGTTAAGTTCTATATGCATGCAAATTTCAGCCTTTTCCAACCCAGTGGGAGACTGGTTGCCTAATAGGTAAGAATTAGGGGGTCTATAAACTGTAATGGTTTGGTTTCTGTTGCTTCACAAGAGGTGGAATTCTTGCTAATAATAGAAGACTGGCAACATGCATTGATATTTTCAGAAGACTACTTATATATAGATATAAAAAACTCATCAACAGGGATCAGGCAAGATGACTTCTCAACAGAACTCACAAAGCTCACGACTGGGGGATGGTTTTAATGCAGAAAGAGTGTAATTTTAACAGCTGCCTTTTCTGCTTCTGAGAGTGGTTTTGCAGATGTGTTACCTATTGTGCGGCACAAAAGGTGCCAGAATAGTAAGCAGTCATCAATACAGAGTCAGGAGCTGTCTGTTCACATCCTGGAAATATAAGCACATGATAATGGCCTGAATGCTTCATCTTGTAGACACAGTAAGATTCATAAAACTGTCTTTTAGCCATTTTAGCGTTGAATCTTTCTCACCCTCCAAAGCACTCCTTCAGAAACTAGCAGGCATTTTACAACTGAGTGGAGAGGCTGATACTTTCGAAACTGCTTTAAGGGGCACAGTAAATGGAAATAGCTGTCTTAACTTTAGACCGGATGGGAATGCAATCTCTATTATATGTAAAATGGAATACCTGGTTAGCTTTATTTTTTTTAATACTCACCTTTATTATTTTTTCCTGAATTTTATGGATGCTATAGAAATATTCTACTTATAAAATCGTACTTCCAATGTTAAGTTATGCAGGATGATTGTTTAAAGTTGTTAGAAACTTTCCTGTCTCAATTCATTCCTGATTCATTTGTCCTCCACCCCCAACTTCATCAATAAATGGCTTTGCCCATATCTATACTTGTAGCATGCAATGAAAATTGTAACAATTTTCTGGGTAATTGAAAGTGTAAAACCTTATTTTATTTAGCAAATACTTAGGGCTAATTATACAGATGCTAGTTATTTCAATTTTCACTTTTCCAGGTAAGACCATTTGAACTCTATATTCTTAAATTTTCTTTCTACCTGCCTTCCAACCTACAGATTTAAAAAAAAACCCCAAAACTTCTGTATCTCATTCTCTTCAGACCTTGCTTTCCACCTCCCAAAGTGACACCTAGGTTTTTTTGCTAAAAGAGATGCTAGATTTTGTACTTAGTTTCCTGTGTTTGTTTAGGAAGAGAAATGTACCTCTGAACTTTGATTTTAAGACATACACTCAATTCAAAGAAACCATGTTATACACATATCCTGATAGGTAGCAAAAAGCATGGGTGATCTCCTCCCTATTGTTTTGTTTTGGATTACAAAAAAAAAAAGTTTAAGAAGCTGATTCTGAGCTTTCCCATTCTTTATAGATAATATATTTCTTAAAAGATACATCTTTGCTTGGAACATGTACACAAAAAAGATATGTTTCAACCCCAGCCAAAGCAAATTCCTTCCTTGGAAGCTGTATGTTGCTGAGGGATGGTGGGGAGAGGATTGCACACATTTCCTTGACCTTGAGTGAGAGAGCACAGCCGTCCAAGCTGAAAAGATGAGGTTACATTCCTCAATATACCGGCACATTGGTTACCAAGACAAACTCACACCATTTGGAAACAGAAAAGAGTTCAGCGTGCCTGTAATATAAAAAGAGCTTATCTATATTCACTCAAAAAGTACTACCATTTATAAGTATGGATCTACTGGTTTTTGTGTTTTTGAGACCCAGTTGTCAAATTTTGTGTTAGCATGCCCTTGTTATCCTGTCCTTGGAAAGTCATTTGATTTCCTGCAGATCCTATAGTAACTCCACTCCGTACCATCAGTATGAACCCAAACACAGGCCTCATACATGCTCTACTGTGTTTTTAGCTGTTGACTCTCTTGATGTGATTTTCTACTTTTATGATTCTACATTTTGTGTAGTACATGAACCACATTGCAGAGTTTGGCATTTTGTGGAGAATTCTTATGTACAGATTAAATCTCCTTTTCGGAAGATCATTTTTAAAATCTGACTTAGATTTATAATTTTTTGTACCTCCAGAGCGGTTTTTAGTGAATAGTTTCAGTTAACATCCTAAGCTTATGGTGGTCAAAAACTACTAAATTAGAGAATTTCCTGAAAAGTTCTTATGGAAAGCAATCCATCCCCAGTTCCTTCCAGACTACTTTAAGCTAGGTCACATCAGACAAAGAGAAAAACCAGGCATTGCTAGCCAGGACTTTTTTTGGTTGCTAACTTTTTTGAGAAGCTAAATAAAGCTATAGGTTCTTTCTCTCTGTTGGTATAGTTCACACATATAAATAACACTTTGTGTATTAACCCTATAAAAACTCATCTATTAACTTTCATTAATTCAGATGTGATTGTATTAAAATAACAACATTGAAATAAGATATAGTATTGAAAAATGTAAAATGAAATGAACAAACTATACCATATATCCAATGGCTCAAGAAACTATGACCAGAGAGTGATCATTATGTAAGAGTTCTGGTTGCCTTTTGCTTAACACATTGCAGGGTGGGGGGATGGGCCGAAGCATTCCTGACACCCTTCATTTCAATCCTTCACAGCAAAAGAAATAGGTATGACACATTTAGTGGATATACTATCAAATATGATGTTTTAGTCAAATAATTAGACTTTTGGTGAATAATTTTATATTCCTCTTGTTTTAAGAATAATATTGATGACAATCTCCATTTCCATCGCTATGATTGATATCTTACCTAGTACTGGCTATCATGGACATTTGTTCCATAGAATATCAAGGTTCAGAAGAACAAAGTGGGACAATGTAAATAGACATTTACAATGTATTACTTTAATTATTTATTAATTTAACAAGTATTTAATAAGGGCCCCTATGTGCCAGGCTCAGAATTTTGCTGGGGATATAGTAATGAGCAAGAAAGATATGATTTAGAATAAACTTTGTACGACTTTAAATAAATGGAATGATTTCTCCATGGCTAATAAAAGTTGATTGTAAGGAGCAAATGTTTATTATATATTATATATTATATATACACTTTATATATTTTTCTCTTTAAAAAATGTCAGCAACTGATTTCTGAATTATCTGAAATGTACTCTAGTAGAACACTTGGTGAGCCTGGCAATGGGAGGCCAATATGATGGGTTTTAATTGCAAAAGTTGTAATGATTGATGGCAAGAATGGCAAGTCCTCAGCGCAGGGAGCAGTTAAGAGAAATTCACATTTAAATAGTGAGAGAAGGGATGCTTTCACCAAGTCTAGAAAATTACCCTACCTCTTGACTGTGAGACAAGCTTACAATCATAATAAGTTATAAGGTAAGAAGATTTCTGAAAGACCTGAGGAAAGTCTAGTGAATCAATTATCCCTGCAACCATAAAAGAGCTTCCTCCTTTGTAGACAAAGATGAGAACAGCAATAAAAGCCTGCAAGGAGCCGACATACCAGCTTCTATTAATATGCCTGCCTGGCTTATGGAAAAGGCTGACTTAGGTGATAAAGCTGTCAAGGTGTAAAGGACACTTGCCAGGATGGCAAAGGGGACACAGGTTGTGCCAGGGTCTCTGGCCTGCATTACTTTGAAAAAAAAAAAAGGAAAGTAAAGCAAAGAACAATTTTCAAACCTACCATAACAGCAAAGTGCCATCAGCTGTTTTTCTCTATAAAATAAATGTATGACAGGAGGGTTCTTGTTACTCATGTTGGTTGTTATTAAGAGTAGTTATTTTTTCCCCAGATTTCTTTCACCCTTTAGTATATGGGGAAGCTAATTTTAGAGGAGGGATGAAGATGAAGTGATAAATTACAAGTAAAAAATAAGTGATAAAATTAGATTTTAGGCCATACATTTATTTATTATGTATTTCTACAGCTTCTCACAGTTTAGGTTGGAATCCTGGGAAGTTTGAAAATAATAAGTTATGTCAAAGTAAAATATTTCTCCTCACTTTATTAGTTAAACATTTATATAACCCCTAAATTACCATACTGAGCAGTCTGGTACCATGAGAGAGTTGCCAGTTTCACAGGGGAAGAAATTCAGGATGGGAGCT
Organism: Anoura caudifer; assembly: GCA_004027475.1. NCBI lineage: Eukaryota > Metazoa > Chordata > Mammalia > Chiroptera > Phyllostomidae > Anoura > Anoura caudifer. The sequence continues at coordinate 29,909 of PVKU01001205.1, read as the reverse complement.
GTAGTGGGCTTCTCTCAGCCATGGATGACCAGCAGTTTTTGTGTACCATTTCCAAACTTTGATGCGTTTCCATATTGTGAGTATTGTTTTCTCAAGACAGAATCTAAACCTGTATTTCCCAGAAGCAGATAGGTGACTTAACACTGCCATTCAAATGCACAAGAGTGAAACTTGAACACAGAAGTGAGGAACATGAGGCCGTGTCAAGGTGAGGGTATCGGCTGGCCCGCCCGCACAGTGGAGGAGGCTTGTCATTCTCTAGAGCTCTGTGATGGAGCCCCTGGATCCTTAGATACTGTGTTGATTCTGCTGTGCACTTTATGAGTTTGAGCTTCATAGTAGCCAGAGTGGATACTATTCTTTGCAACCAAGACCACTGACCAGTATAGGAGATTTAACAATTGCCTTACAATTACCTGGCAAACTGGAGAAAGAGCCAGAATTAGAAGTAAGCTGTCTATTTTCCAAGTTTCAGCTCCAAGGCAGAATTAACAAGACATGGAAATTGCAAGTTTGTGTTCTTACTCTTTCCACTTACTTGAGTTGCAGCCTGAAGTCCTTATCCATTCAGTGCTCTAGGCTAGGAGTCTGGAGTCAGCAGACCAAAACTGGCCCACTGTTTGTATCTGTAAATAAAGTTTTATTGGGACATAGCCACACGCATTTGTTGATATATTACCTGTGTTTGCTTTCATACTGTAACAGCAGAGTTGAATAATTGCCATAGAGACTATATGGCATGTAAAGCCTAAAATATCTACCTTCTTGCCCTTTACAGATAAAGTTTACTGAATCCCGAATGGTTGGCAGTCACTACCAATCAGTAGGATCTGGCAGGTGAAATCAAGCCTGTTTGGCATCCATGTCCTGTTAGTCATCCATTACTGCTTTCATTAGCAATATTAGCGTTCCTCATGCTCTCTCACCAGAAGGCTGGTAGAGATGGGGACTGCACAGACAAAAACAAGAGAATATATCCACACATACGTTGGAGGATATGTACACTATTTATTCTCTTGCCTCTAAATGACTTTTTATTAAAATGAGTACTTAGAAAGCTGTGCTTTTTCACTAAGTAGACATTATTATCTCTGTAAATGATTAGATTGATAGGTTTCAACTAAACAAAAAAAAAGAAAAAGAAAGAAATCTAATCAAGATTGTTTCCTTTCTAATCTGGCATTTAGCAAATGTCTTCAATCATACTAGACATTGGCCACCCTTAAAATGATTGATTAAAGTCCATAGGTCATAGGTTCAGATCCACGGGATCAATATTGTCTTGATGCCAATACCTGGACTTTGGACACAGAGTGATCCAGATAAAAGAAATTTAGCTTCTTAAAATCTTAGGCGGAAGTTACTGAGTTGACTGAGTTGACCATATCTCCAGTGGATAACCTGTTTTGTTGCCCCAGCTGCGGAGAGTGACTGGCAGTTTCCTGAATCTGCTGATCTGTCTAATGTAAGGTTTTGCACGTACTGCTTGTGCCCTCTTTGCGGCATGTGCATTCCTCATTGCCTAACTAGCTTCTCCTAGTCCTTTGAGGTTCAAGCGTAGTGCCATCCCCTCCAGATTTTCCCGAACCCCATCCTCTGTGCTTACCTCTGTCCTGGGCTCTTCATAGCACATGGTATCCATTTACTTCTATTCCTCCCACAGTTGACTGTGCAGGTGCTGGAGCATTTATCTCTGTTTCCTGCATGTGACAGAGTGCTCAGCACACACATGGTGTTCAAATATGTTTATTAAAAGAAGTGGCATCCATTTTGTGGTCCAGAGGTAAGGCCTTGTGAGGGATATAAGCTTTCTTTGTGGCTTTTTTTTTTTTTTTCAGCAGAGGACTACAATGCAGTAGGGCTTTTAATTTGATTCCAAACTAATTTATTTATTTTGTAGTGAATGAAGAGAGAAAAGGGAAGAAAATGCATCAAAATGCAATGACATGTAATTTGAAGTGGTAGGATTTTGAGTGATTTTTATTTTGTTTTTATGCTTTTCTATATTTTCTAAACTTCTACATGGGTATGTATTTTTAGTTTTATAAATAGAAAAATAGACATTAATGATGGCTAAAAATAAAAAACTAAAATAAGATATCAAATAGATTAGCTACTATTTATTATAAAAATTAAAACTTTGTAACAAACATGTTAGTTTTAAAATTCTGAATAAAATATGAGTAAGCCGTAGACAAAAATAACCTCATTCTAATTATATAAAAAGTACAGGATAATGTTGAAGCATTAAGATGGTTAGAACGAGTATTTGCTATCACAAGCCTCACTTTGGCCCTGGATGAACTTGAGAGTGGTGTCCTATGTTCAGATTGCTCTTTTTCTCATTCATTCGACTGAGCACAGATGGATAGTTTTTGAGAACTGTCTTCATCAACAGGCCGTCTGTATCCTATAGAGGGAATGCAAATGAAGAGGTTTCCAGGAGCAGAAAAGGAAAAATTCATTGTCTACCAGACTCAGGGAAAATGCTCACTGCACAGTCAGGCAAGCGTTGTGGATCAGAGCATTTGTAGGCCCAGGGCTGAGAGTGAAAACAACCCAGTGCCACAGCCAAGGGTCTGGTGAGGAAAGTGCCACAGTTACCTGCAGACAAACCTGTTATGAGCATAAACGTAGCATAATGAGGAAAATCCTAAAAGGAAAAGTGCTGGTGATTTTGATCAAGGCCAAGGGAACTGGTAGAAGCAAGACTGAGCACTCAATGAGATGGCTTGGAGGTGCTCACCAAGGGGTCCTGCTTACGCGTCCAATGCTGAATTCACTCATAAAACTCCCACATCAGAGCTCTCAGACATCAGCCAGATTGTTAATAATTTATGTTTATCCCAGAATATTTTTCAAACTGTCACTTGCAAGTTTATAATACTGTCATATGGTGATTTGGGTATATATCTAGCCCTCAGTTCCCAAAGTTCCAGGTTGAGGTTTTTGAAATTTTATTTATTATGTATGTTAATTCATGAACAAGTACAGATTAAAAATACACCCACATCAAGAATTCTTCTAGGTATGTGTAAGTATATGAAAACCAAAATGTTGGGGAAAAGTTATTGTTTCATTTCCCATTATTCAAATTTAAGAACTAAATTTTAAATGTGCTGTAAGATCCATTGATTTACTAATAATATTTCTTCTAATTGTGAATAATTCAGTTCATAATTCTATCATAAAATCAAATAATTCCTTTTGTACCTGAGCAAACTATGTTGTAGAGTTCATGTACTACTTGTAACAAGTCATCACCATGTCACGCTGAACCATGGAGTATTTGTCCCTGTGGCACAGAAATTATTATTATTATTAAGGTTGGAGTTTGGGAGAATATTTCAGATGGTATCCTTCAAAAGCAGTATGTAGCAATCAGTTTTTAAGTAAACTGGATGGTTGGAAACCCCTGCCTTTCTTTCTTTCTTTTTTTATTGTATTTTATTGTTACTGCTATTACAGTTGTCCCCATTTTTCCCCCTTTGTCCCCTCTACCCAGCACCTCCCACTCCCTCAGGCAATCCCCATACCATTGTTCATGTCTATGGGTCAAGCATAAGTTCTTTGGCTACTCCATTTCCTATACTGTACTCTACATCCCCATTGTTATTCTGTAACTACCAATTTCTGCTTCTTAATCACCTTAGTTCTTCACACATTTCCCTACACCCCTCTTCCATCTGGCAACCATGAAAATGCTCTCCATATCCATGATTCTGTTTCCGTTTTTCTTACTTGCTTAGTTTGTTTTTTAGATTCAGTTGTTGACAGATATGTATTTATTGCTATTTTATTGTTCATAGTTTTGATCTTCTTTTTCTTCATTAAGTCCCTTTAACATTTCGTATAATAATGGTTTGCTGATGACAAATTTCTTTAGTTTTTTTCTTGTCTGGGAAGCTCTTTATCTACCCTTTGATTCTAAATGATAGCTTTGCTGGGTGAGCAATCTTGGCTATAGGTCCCTGCTTTCCATGACTTGGAATATTTCTTATCAATCCCTTCTAGTCTGCAAAGTTCCTTTTGAGAAATCAGCTTATAATCTTATGGGAACTCTCCTGTAGGAAACTAACTGCTTTTCTCATTATGCTTTAAGATTCTCTCTTTATCTTTAACCTTTGCAATTTGATTCATGATGTGTCTTAGAGTGGGCATCTTTACATCCATCTCATTTGGGACTCTCTGTGCTTCTTGGACATGCATGTCTATTTCCTTCATCAAATTAGGGAAGTTTCTTTCATTATTTTTCAAATAGATTTCTAATTTCTTGATCTTTCTCTTTTCCTTCTGGCACCCCTATAATGTGAATGTTGGAACACTTGAAGTTGTCCCAGAGGCTGCTTACACTGTCCTCCTTTTTTTGGATTCTTTTTTCTTCTTGTTATTCTAATTAGTTGGTTTTTGCTCCCTTATGTTTCAAATCATTGATTTGATTCTTGGCTTCATCCAATCTACTGTTGTTTCCCCGTAAAGTGTTCTTTTTCAATTAGTGTATTCTTCATTTCTGACTGGATCTTTTTTATGCTTCTGAGGTCCTCACTAAGTTCCTTGAGCATCCATATATCAAGTGTTTTGAACGCTGCATTTGATAGATTGCTTATCTCCATTTTGTTTAGTTCTTTTTCTGGAGTTTTGTTCTGTTCTTCCATTTGGGCCATGTTTCTTTGCCTTCTCATTTTGGCAGCCTCCCTGTATTTGTTTCTGTGTATTAGATAGAGCTGCTATGACTCCCTGTCTTGACAGTGTGGCCCAACATAGCAGGTGTCCCATGGGGTTCAGTGGCACAGCCTCCCTTACCACCAAGTTGGGTACTTGAGGTGACCCTTCATGTGGGCTGGGTACCTCCTCCTCTTGTAGTTGAGTCTTGATTGCTGTGGAAAGATCTATAGGAAGGATTTAGTATACCAGTCTGCCAGGGCTGGCTATATCCATTGACCACTAAACTCTGCCCTCAGTGGAGGATCAGTTGTGCAGGAGTAGGGTGGTGGTGCTCTGACATGGTCTATAGCTGTCCATTGGGTGTGAAGGCTCTGACGTTTCCTGGGTACTGCAGGCTAAGGTCAGCCCCCAACCTGTGTTCTGCTCATGGCCATCCAGCATGAGTTATAAAGCAATCTGAGATGGCTGCTACTTGTGTTGGACTTGGAGATTCCCAGCTGAAGCCAAGCTGTGAATCTAGGTTGGTTGCTGCTAGTGGTGGGCTTAGGGCCACTTAGCAAGAGGTATGAGGGCTGGGGACTGACTGAGGCCAGCTGTTGCTTGCTTTGAGAGGATTTAGGAAGTTGTGAAACATGTGCCAAGACCAGCCATTCATATGGAAAAGTCACTGTTAACAGCTTGGATATGCCTATAAGCTGGATGAGTAGTCTCAGGGGATTTCCAGGGTTGGGCAAATGGTGTTAGCCAATTTGATGGAATCTGTGCCTCTGTGGGGAGAGGGTTCAGACAAGGGGCAATGGCCTTTGCCTGCCTTTCTGTCTGGGAGGAAGCTGTCCCCCAGCTCTCACCTTGATGCCAGACAGTTCAGTTCCTCCCTGTACACCACTGGTGCCTTTCAAGCTGCTACCCCAGTGCTAGAGCTCAGAGGGAGTGAGTCTGGGTAAGTCTGTGCATGGATTCTTTAAGAGGAGCTGCTTGGGATTCCAGAAGTTTCTTCCACTGACTCAGTCCCTGATGGTTTTTGCAGCTAGAAGTCATGGGGACTTCCCTTCCTTGCACTGGAATCCTGGGCTGAGCAGTCTGGTGTGGGGCTGGGACTCCTCACTCCTGTGATATCCCTCCTGAATTTTTATCCATCACATGTGGATATGGGACCAGCCTATTCTGGGTCTCTGCCCCTCCTACCAGTCTGGATAGATGTAGTTTCTTTAATTCTGTAGTTGTCAGACTTCCATTCAACTCCATTTCTGATGGTTCTGAGGATGGTTATTCTATAATTTAATTGTAATTTTGATGTGGTTGTGCAAGGAGGTGAGCCATGTCTGCTTATGCCACCATCTTGACTGGAAGTCTTGTCTGCTCTTCTTTATCTCTGATCTCAGAGCTCTGTGATGACTCATCCTGCAGATGCAGGCTGGGTGAAGTGCCATTAACTCTGCTTAGTTGACACTATCCCTAGTTCTGTTACTCAGTGTTGCTGAGATATAGTAATGTTAGAATTTTCTTCTGTAAAATTCTGACAAAGGGTAGAATATTTTTATGTTAAAGTGTGATTAAGTTGCTTCTCCTTAGGAAAATCCTACATTTTAAAACCTAAATGCTTGTTCAGTTCCAGCTGACATGTGGGATGTCCCCTTCTGAATACTGGAGCCTTCTCTTCTCTAAGCTGGGAGGGTGTCTTGGTGGAATTGGGTGGATAATTGCATTTGTCTTTTGGAGGTTTTTTTTGTCTCATTACTTGTGCTCCTTGAGGCCACCAAACTAACTTGTTAGTCAATGTTCCAGGCTCCCTTCATCTGCCAAGAGCTCATTCTTCATGGGACCTAGGAGAGGCAACTCCATTTTACCATTTTCCAGATGGGAGAAATAAAACTCAAGGGGATTAAGTAACTTCCTCAGACTTAGACATTGTCTGTACATGCAATGTGGAGTAGAGGAAGGATGGAGCTATAACTGTGTTCAGAAAAGACCATAAACATGATTAATTCGGGACACTGCCTTGTTCATTCCTTTTCCCTCCCCTCCTCTCTTCCGTAAATCTTTTCTGTACACTTCCCGGTTAAGTGACTCACCTGTCCCCTCCCCAACATTTACTTTGCTTGTGTGAATGGAGCCTTAGAGAGCTGGGGATGGTGAAGTTTTGCTGCACTGTGTGTAGTTTATCATTCATGGTCAGAGCATTTGAGGAGAAGTTGAACACTTTTACTTCTCACCAGTGGACTTATGCTGGGTATCCATCAAGGAGGTCCTTCAGCTACGCTATTTTTTATTTGCTTAGGGCTTTTTGACTCTAGGAGAATGAGGTTGGTAAGGTACCATTGGGACAACTTTCCCCAATTGGGGATTATCATGCCCACTTCTCTTAGACACTATTAATTAATTCATTCACTTATTCACTCAACATATCTTAATGTGCCAAAAACTGCCACAATGGTATAATGGACAACAAGAATAAGAGCTACTATGCTCATGGAGCTTGTTCTAGAGGGGGAGAGAAACAATAACCAAGGACACAAATGAGATAATCACCTTGTGACATATAATGCAGGAAATAAATGGGGAACTTCCCAGAGAATATCCTAAGAGGATGATTCTGTAATTGGAGTTGTCTAGAAGACCACTTTAAGGGGCTGTCTTCTGTACTGACACCTGATAGACAAGAAGGGCTTAGCCAATACAGAACCTGGAGAAAGACCATACCAGGTAGTCAGAACAGGAGAATGCTCAAAGGTGAGGATGAATCTGACTTAGCTGAAAGTTGAAAATGGGCCAGTGTAGCTGGAGCTAGTGAGGGAGGAGGTGTAGTAAGAAATGGGATAGGGCCCGACCTTGGTGGGCTTTGTCAGCAGCAGTGATTTTTAGATGTAACACAACAGCATAGTCACACTGACTTTCCAGTAAGTATTCATTTGACTGACTTATGCTTTGTGTTAGATATTTAGATTCCCACTCCTGTCATAAGCCATGGCAAGGATGATTGTACCATAAAATCATGTATTTTACTATTTCTTGTTAATCTTCTCAGACTATCAACATTAGGTGAGCGGTCAAGAACTGAGGATCTTGGTCCCCAGAGAGGTGACCATTTCAGTCCCTGAGGACATGAGCTGGAGTGGAGCACAGGTTGCTCCTGTTCCTGTTCTGACCTTCCTATTTGTCCAAATCATTCTGAGACACTTGTGTTTCCTTTGGCAGCCCACACAGCACTTAACCTTCACCATGCAAATTAGTATTAATCTATCAAGGATTCTAGGCCAGTTTGTTTTTGTCCCCATTAACCTCTGGCTAGCCCTACACTTTTCCAATAAAGAGAACTCCATTTCCTAATCAATGGTCACTTCCAGATGGAAATCATAATTATGGCTATGCAGCATTCAGTTAGCATGCACAGCTTTTATAAGTGTGATTGATAGAAATGAGGCAATGGGACTGAGTGGGTCTCATGGCCACTTGCTTTGTTCACCTTATTTTGCATATTATGTAGTGTGGCCATATATTTTATTGTCCTAAAAGATGCACTTTTGGGAATGAAGGGAACTCTATTAATAATTACACCACAAAAACAGACATAAACTGGGGTGGGTGGTCATCCTAGGTTTTCAGTATTTGGATACCACACTGTTATTATGTTTTCTAGGCTTTTCCATATAACAATGAGTGACAATCACTCTTTTTTGCTCCTTCTATTTCAGTCAAGTACATTAAGTCTGTCCATTTTATGGGTCTAGAGAGACAGTCACAAAATCACTTTTTACACAGACTGTGGTTTATTGGTGGCTTATGCCAAGCTTAAGAAGGAAATAGCTAAGCCCTTTGTAACTGTAGGGCTGTCCTGAGGCCCTAGATGGTTATGAAAGTGGCAGAGAGGTCTCAGAGTGGTTTGCTTCCCTCACTCCACAGTCACCTCCCTGCACGATGAAAGCACCTGAGAGCAGAGAGGTGGAGGTGGCACGGAGATAATTTGCCTGATGATCCCTGGTTAGACCACCTGCTAGTGACAGGAAAGGTGGAAAAGGAGTTATTCTCAAGTCAGCAAATAATTTTCCACAGTGAGAACCTGTTGTGTGTGCTAATAAGAAATAGACTGTCTTGACAGAAAGGGATAAACGGGGTGAAGCCAATTTATTACTCTTGGCACTACAGGAAAGAAAAATATATAACTCTGAATATCCTCAATTGGCAATAGTAATTTTTATTATTCTTTAATTTATTAGAAAATCTTTAAAAAGAATCTTGGCTGAATGCTTGTTTTATTTTTTGCTTAAAGAGCACACAACTGTTGGATAAATTAACATTATATCCTGTCTTCCCTCCCCAAACCCTATCTAACCTAAGGTCTATCGGTCAAGTCAAAGATGTTCTTCAGATATCACTTCCAATGAATCTGTCTGTAACAGATTCTTTCAATTGGGGTGAGGTTCTTGAAGATGCAAATTATTCCTAAACAGAACCTGATGGTTCATTTTTCCTGAGGACCACTTTTCATCTTTAACCTGAGAACTGACTGAGGCTTCCTGTAAGAGAATATGTAGTTAGATGAATTAGACTAACAAAATATCTGATACCACAATTGTCCACTAGGGTTTTAGTAAGCCTTACCAACACCCTGAGATGTTGTTGACATTTATAGGGAAGCTTACCTAATCCTCTAATGGCCCATACTCTCCTCTTCCCTGGGCCACTATTGTTTTCATGCTTTTTCATTGTTTTTTTTTTTTTTTTTACAACTGCAAAAAATGAGCCTTCTCCCATATTAGGACAGCTGCCCCCTCAGTTTAGTGCAACTCAGCCTGAAATAAATGTTTTTAGGAAACAACTGGGATATAACTATATAACTAACAAATAAAACAGGGATGGGGTTGTGGTTCGATTCTATGGAAAAATAATAAATTACCTAGTGTGAATCACATAAATGCAAGAATAAGGATGCTTAGTGCTAAAAGTGTTTTGCCATCTAGACCAGTGCCCCCCAAAAAGTACAATGTGAGCCACATACGTAATGTAAAATTTCCTGGTAGCTACACACACACACACAAACAACAAAAAACAGGAGAAATTAATTTTAATCATTTATTTTATTTAACCCAGTATATGCAAAATGTTATCATCTCAACACATAATCAATATAAAATGTATTAATGAGATATTTTACATTTTTTTCATACTAAGCCTTTGAAATCTGAAGCATGTTTCAATTCACACTAGCCACATATCCCATGTTCAACAGCCATGTGTGGCTAGTGGCTGCTGTGTTGGACAGACAGGACAGCCTCAGGGGTGTCAAACTCATTTTCACTAGGGCCACATTAGCCTCACGGTTGCCTTCGAAGGGCTGAATGTAATTTTAGGACTGTATAAATGTGACTACTTCTTAACTAGGGGCAAGGAAGTTAACTACTCAGAGCTGCCACTGGGTAGAAACAAGGTGCTGGGCTGGGTAAAACAAGGTGGAGGGCTGGATTCGGCTTGCGACCTATGGCCTAGGTGTAGACTTCTGCTACTCAGAATGTGGTCTATGGACAGATGCCATCCTGTGAATGCTTTGGTGCAGGTCCACAATGACATAAGCTTAGAAACGGAAAGAAAGTGTTTAAAAACTCTTATGGCAATTTGATATTGCCATGATATCTAAACATGCAATCATTTTAAAAATAATTGTTTCTTAATGTATTTTGCAGAATATTAGTCTGCATTTGGTTGGGGGTAGGAGTGGGCAACAACCTGAATCTTCCTTGCAGATAGCTTGAGAAGCCCTGCTTGGGACCTGCCATCCTCCCTGCTTTTCAACCTCAGATTAGTCTGACAATTTGTAGAAATGGATCCCTCAAGACTCACTAGTACAATGTATCATGGAAGTGTGGTTTCATTCTGGTTTTCATTGTCTTCAGTGTTTCATGATATTTAATTGTCAATCTCCTTTTTTTCTTAAAACTTTCTCTCTCTAAAACTTTTTCTTAACTGATTTTAGACTTGGGGGATCCAATCTGTAGTTTCAGTCAGAATCTAAAGAACTGAGAACTAGAAGAACCAATGGTGTAAGTTCCGGTCCCAAAACCCGAAGTGTTGACACCCAGGAAGAGCCAAATTTCAGCCTGAGTTTGAAAGCCAGAAAAGACCAATGTCCCAGCTCAGAGCAATCAGACAGTGCAAGTTCCCACTTATTCTCTGGAGAATCAACCTTTTTGTTCTATTCAGACCTTCAACGGATTGGACAAGGCCCACCCAGACTAGAGAGAGCAATCTGCTTTACTCAATCTATTGATTCAAATGTTAATCTAATCCAAAAAACACCCCACAGACATACCCAGATTAATGTTTAATTAAATATCATGCCATCCTATGGTCCAGTCAAGTTGACACATAAATTACCCATCATAGTGCATATAGAATTCAGATGAGAGGTGATATAGCTTGTATATTGGCAGTAGTCAGGTGTGAAAAGGAGAAGGAAGGACTAAATTGAGAGACTATTGGGCAAGACATGGGTTGTGAGAGAGAGGGAGTATATGAGGCTGATTCCCAGGCTTGGGTAGCATGACTCCAGGGAGGGGCAAATCCACTTGGCTGTTTCTTTAGCACCTGAAAGTTAAAGTCAAAGTATCAAAAATGGGCCCCTTTCCTCCTCTTCTCTCAGTCCCTTCCTCTCACCCCTAGCTTCTTCTTCTGCCTGCCATTCTGTGAGTGACATCACCATTCTTTCCAACCTATAGGGTTAAAATCTAGGGTCACTTCTGCTTTCCTTCTTCTCTTATGTCCCATCTCTTCTGGAGTCCTACAGCATCTATATCTACAGGCTTTCTCTCTTTCAGCTTCTCTTTCCCATTCATATTCCTTAGCAACCAGCTAGACCAGATTCATTACCTTTAGACAGACTCTTAAAATATTTTCTTAATTCATCTCATTGCCAGCCTCTCTGTGCTCCACACTACCTTGTATATCACTGATAAGTTATCTTAAGAAGCAGCTTCAAGCAGCCCAACTGTCCATCGGTAGATGTGTGGATAGAACAGCTATGGGACATTTACACAATGGAATACTACTTGGCCATGTAAAAAGAAGAAAATTTTACCCTTTGTGACAGTACGGATGGACCTGGAAAATTATGCTAAGTGAAATAAGCCAGTCAGAGAAAGACAAATATCATATGATTTCACTCATATGTGGAATCCAATGAACAAACTGGACTAACAAGAAAAATGGGGACAGATTCATAGATGGAGAGCAGATGACAGCTAGTGGTGGGGGGAGGTGAGGCATGGAGGGATTGGGTAGAAAGGAAGAAACACTCATGGACATGGACAACAGTGTGGAGATTGCTGGGGGAAGGGAGTATAAAGGGACTAAATAGTAATGGAAAAGTACAATAAAGATTAAATTTTTAAAAAAAGCAGCAGCTTCAAGCCTGTACTCCATCCCTCAAAACCCCAATGTCTGCTTGTTGCCTCCTAATGATATTTTGTCTCCTTCCCCAGGAACTCAAGATCCTTCCTGACCTGGCTCTAACAAATGTTTTAAGGCTCATCTTCACTTTATGTTATTGAGGTCTATGCATGTCGGTTACTGTGATAGATTCTGAGGGTGCAGCCCTAATAGCATGATAGTTCCTGTAGCAAAAAGTGGCATTCACTGGGAGCACATGGTAAAAGGCTTTACCTGAGTCAGGGTTGTCATTAAGGTGATCCTTAAAGAATTTTTAGGAATTAGCCAGGAACAAAAAGCCATAAATACTCAGGCCAAGACATAAGAAAGAATGTGATTCATTCAAGGGTCCAGACGAAAAGCACACGGCTTAATCCACAGAGGAAAAGGACAAGCTCAAAATGGTGCCAGAAGGGCATAAGACAACTGTCTTGAGAACATGGGACTTAACAGGACTGTGGGAAACCATGGAAGGATTTTAAGTAGGGATGTGAAATGATCAGAGTTCACTTTTAAAAAGTTTACTCTAACTGCTGTAGATCTTAACTATGTTAACTTCTTTTCTTTCCTAAACTTTCTCTAACATTTTTAACCCTATGTTAATTTTTATCTCCATATAAGTTGGAAATTCCCAAACTTATTTATCAAAGAAACTATTTCATAACATCTCTCTGCTTACCTTTTGCTCTTTGGAATGCAATTTGAGAAATGCTGACTTAAATAATGTCCTCTGCCTGAGACGCCTCCTTGCCCTGAGAATCCCAGTGCACCTCACCAGACACACGTCCAGCCAGCCCATCTAGCCAGTGCTAACACAATGTCTGGAGCCTCTCGCAGATCCTGCTGTGAGCTCGAAAGTCAGCTTTCTTCATCCCTGAAGCCAAGGCTCTTTTCAGATCTTAAAAGACTACAGTTCTAGGGTATCAGAGACCTTTGTCTTTTGTGAATTCCTATAGTGCATCATTGTTATTTCTCTTGGGCACTCATCAGTAGATCTTGTGTAGGAAGGTACAGTTTGGTGGTTATTAGTTTTTGCATCTCTCTCACACTTCTGTCTTGTCCAGAGGAGGAACTTGTTTGCTACTTATTAATCTCACCCCTTCAGCAGCCACCCTTCCACATCTTGGGCAGAACTATAACCCTCACAACCTTGTATGGGTGTCTGTCAGCCCATTTGCCTGCAGGCATGCCAGAGGGAACAGTTCTTCTTGTGATCAGTTTATTGGGATCCTTAAAGCCTTGGCAAATTTCCATCACCCACCCTACATTTTTAGCCTGCTCTGGAATGTTATTTCATTTTTTTTATCCTCACCCAAGAACACCTTTTCATTGCTTCTAGAGAGAGAAAAGAAGGGAGAGAGAGGGAGAGAGAAGGAGAGAGGGAGGGAGAGATAAACACTGATCTGCTGTCTCCTGTATGTGCCCCATCTAGGGACTGAACCCTCAACCCAGGTATGTGCCTGACTAGGAATCAAATCTGCCACCCTTCTGTGCCTGGGGCAATGCTCCAAATAACTGAGCCACACCAGCCAGGGTAGGAATGCTTTTCAGAGATCCTCGAGAACATCTGAGATGCACAGACTAAGACAGGCATGTGAAGGGCACATTCATTTCTTCACTTGGTACTTCTTAGTTTCCCAGTCAGTCAACCTATGGAACAGAAGACTTGTTTCCTATTGTGTTTTTGGGTGTTTCTCAGCCTGTACCTAAGAAGAGGCTTCCTTTGGTCTAAAGGGTGTCACAGCTGCGTTTCCCCTTTTGTGATAGTGTATGTGTGGTGAAGGCAAGTAGGGAGTAATGGCTCTGGCCACAGAGTGTGCCCCCCCACCCCCCATGTCAGTGTCAGCTCCCCTTGCCGGGGCTTGTTCCTCTCACACCTTGTGGGAAGGACTGTCAAAGATGTCAGAATAAATTCTCCGCTCCTACTTGTGCCTTTTCTTTCTCTCACTCTCCTTCCCTCTTGTCTTTTGATTCTGTCTTGATGTCATCCCTTCAAAGTATACTACCTGTAAAATATTGATTCACAGCAGGCTGCATCTGCCAAGATCAGCTTTCTCTTCTGCTGGCAGCAAGTAATAAACCACCGCAGACACCACAGACCCAGGTGCCAGCTTCAACATCGCCTTGCACGCATCTGTCTGTCTTACGTTGCCTGATTCTACATAATGAAACAGCAGTCAGAGACATTTCAGAAGTAGAGAAACCAAGTAACAACCGGTGGGGACATAAAAGAGCCACTGGAGCCTGCAAACAGAGTGTAACAGGTATTACCTCCAGCAGCAGAGGCATCAGAAGCTCCCTGAGTCCCTGATAGCAACTGGAAAAATGTTGAAGGAGAGCAAGACCCCCCAGTTAACTGCCTGCGGGAGCATAATTGCAATGGTCCTCTACCTCCTGTCTTTCCTCCTTTCACCCAGTCATCGTGGGCCAGCTTGTGGTACTGATGGCTTATGAACGTGTTGGAAATATCAAATGTAGAGGGAGATCTTATGAAGTAGGCAGATGAATTTTGTTTGCATAGAAAAAAAGAGTATTATTGGCTAGAGAGCAGGGAAGGGTGGTGAAGAGCTTGGGCTCTGGACCCAGAACCTGGGTTTGGTACCTGGCTTTACTGCTTACCATCCATGTTATTTGGGACAAGTTACTAAACTTACATTTCCATTTCTTTGTCAGTGTTATGGGATTATTGTAATGATTAAGTGAATTAATAGTTGTAAGGCATTAAGAATAGTGCTTGGCTGTTGGTGGGAATGCAGACTGGTGCAGCCACTGTGGAAAACAGTATGGAATTTCCTCAGAAAACTATAAATGGAACTGCTTTTTGACTCACAATTCCACTGCTGGGATTATATCCTAAGAATCCCAAAACACCAATCCAAAAGAACCTATGCACCCCAATGTTCATAGCAACACAATTTACAATAGCCAAGTGCTGGAAGGAACCTAAGTGCCCATCAGTAAATGAATGGATCAAAAAACCATGGTACATTTACACAGTGGAATTCTATGCAGCAGGAAGAAAGAAGGAGCTCCTACCCTTTGCAACAGCATGGATGGAACTGGAGAGCATTATACTAAGTGAAATGGGCCGGGTAGTGAGGGACAAATAGCATATGATCTCACCTTTAACTGGACCATAATCAACAAAAGAAAAAAAGCAAATAAAATATGATCAGAGACATGGGAATAAGAACAATCTAACAATAGCCAGAGGGGAGTGGAGAGGGGACAATGGGGAGAAGGGTTTTCGGGAACTACTATAAAGGACACATGGACAAAACCAAGGGTGGGGGTGGAAGCAAGGGAGGGAGATGGGTTTGGCTGGAGTGGTGGGGAAAATGCAGACAACTGTAACTAAACAACAATAAAATAATAAAAAGTAAAGAATACTGCTTGGCACATAGCGCTATTAAAATATTTATTAAATACATACATACAATTTCCCTGATGGGAAGTCAAAAGTCCCAGTTAATGGGAGCAGTGTGAGCATTTCTCTTCCCTTTTGGGTCTATAACTCATCCTCCTGGAAGGCTCCAGATCAGTTGGCCCTGAGGAATCAGTGAACACTAGTGAGGGCAGGGCTGAACATTCTCCTTTTGCTTTGTCTGCAAATGTGTACCTGTTCTGAGGTATCCCATTCTCTGAGAAGGTGACTTTTTATTCAGAAGCATAGAAGTTGTGGGAAGAGTTTCCTAAACCTCAGTGACATGTGTCTGTGTCATTCATATCCTGGCTGAGGCAACAAAGTATTAAAAACAGAAGCGGCCATCCAAAGTCAGTTAATCCATCATCAGAGATGACAGCAGTGGGTTTGCATCCTTGTTTTACTGTGACTTTGAGCAAGCTGGTGAAGGTGGCCATGGCATCCAGCTCTGGCCTGTGAAGAGCGATGATTTTTTTACTCTATGAAGCTACTGAGGGGACCTTACCACTCAGTAACCTCCAGGGAACCTTCCCTTTTGCAGTACAGGGAAATTTACCCCTTGTGACTGACTGTTAAGCTTCCTTTGAAGTCTGTTTTAATTCAGATTTGGTTCATCTCATGATAGCTTTAGAGTCAGTGGGGAGAACATTTACAATATGACAAACTAGCAACCTGTATTTTTTAATGTTCTGTTAGAGAAATCACGGGTCTTTTTTACTCAATGGTCTTTTGCTTTTTGTTGGAAGAGATGTCCTTTGAGACCCCTCGGTTTCTCACTTTATATTCTTTCTCCTCTTCAAGCCTCTCTGCACAGTGGTAGGCTTCCCTTTGAAGAGGCAGGCTGGAGAAAGTTTCATCTGAAGCCTGCCATAGTCAGTAGTGTGTGGTCAAAAGGGAGACTGCCAAGTCAAGTGGAGCATCCATCTCACCACTGGGGCAGGGGGGCTAGCTCCTCCCAAATGAGAGGGCTTATTTTCATTTCCCAAAGGCCTTGAAGGGCACTACAATCTCATGGGCTTTGTGTGGGTTCAATGGGCCCACCCTGTCATCCTCTCTGTGATGTTCTCTGCAGAACTGTCTTGTTCTTCCTTAAGCTGGGATACTAAGTTACCATTTGTGTTTCTTTTCAGATATACAGCAGGAGATTAGCACTATTCAAAGCATCTTGGGATGGCCAATGGTGAAGCTATGAGACATTCAATATCTGGGCATAAAGAGTGATAAGTGAGGTGCCAGCAGTAAGACACAGGCTAAATCTTGACCCTGAACCAGGTTTAGTCAAAAACATGATGTGGAGAGTGAATGTCTTCTATTTAAAAAGGGAGATGAAGCGGGGGTCATTTGGCAGCCACATGTAGGGGTCCAGTGGGGTGATCAACTGCCTGGGCTTGCAGATCAGTTCTGCAGTTGCAAGGCCTTGGGGAAAATGACTTTGCCTCTCTGTCTTTAGCTCCTTATCTTTAAAATGGGTTGTTATAAGGATTGAATTTGATAATCCACGTACTTAGTAAGGTTCAGATTAATATTAACATGTTAGTATAAAGAAGTATTGAGAGTAAGGAGTTTCTCAGGATCTATAACCCCTTTGGAATGCAATGGGAAAACCTTGGAAAAGGAATCTTTTAAAGGCAAGTTAGACTTCCGGCCAAGATGGAGGCGTAGGTGGACACACTATGCATCCTCGCACAACCAAAACTAAGGACAACAAAGATTTGGAAACATGAAAACAATGAGAACTGATAGAAAATTGAACTGTATGGAAGTCCAACAACCACTCATCCAGACTGGTAAGAGGGGTGGAGTCGCGGCAGGAAAAAGTGCAGGTTAGCGGACCTAGGTGCACAGGCAGCAGCAGCTGGCAGATCCCAGGCTTGCAGGCGGCATCTAGCAGACCCCGGGCATGGGGTGGCAACAATGCAGACCCAGTGAGGGTGTGCA
Source organism: Anoura caudifer (assembly GCA_004027475.1). Taxonomy (NCBI): domain Eukaryota; kingdom Metazoa; phylum Chordata; class Mammalia; order Chiroptera; family Phyllostomidae; genus Anoura; species Anoura caudifer. The sequence continues at coordinate 12,463 of PVKU01001205.1, read as the reverse complement.
AGGTGGCTGACTGACCAGGTGGTCCCACATTTGCACACAGATAATCCAGGTAAAGGGGAAGTGGCAGAGGGGACTGAAATCTGAAAGAGAGCAGAGCAAGCACCATTGTTCCCTCTTGGACCCTGCCCCGACATACAGCATCACTACCCAGCGACTGGGCTGCCCCACCCTGGGGAACACCTAAGGCTTTGCCCCTCACTATGTAACAGCTCTGACCAGACCAAAAAAAAAAAATGGCTCAAATGGGAGAACAGATCAAAGCCCCAGAGCCAATTCATCTGAGCAACCAAGAGAAAGTCAACCTATCAGATGCACAGTTCAAAGCACTGGTGATCAAGATGCTCATGGAATTGGTTGATTTTGCTCACAAATTAGATGAACAAATGAAGGCTACAATAAGTGAAATGAATACGCACAGGGAACCAATAGAGATGGGAGGAAAACTGGCACTTAAATCAATGGAGTGGACCAGAAGGGAGAAAGAAACAACCAAACAGAAAAGAATAAAGAAACAAGAATTCAAAAAAAGGAGAGGCTTAGGAACATCCAGGACATCTTTAAACATCCCAGCATCCAAATTATAGGGGTACCAGAAGGGGAAAAAGAAGAGAAACAAGTGGAAAACTTATTTGAACAAATAATAAAGGAGAACTTCCCCAATCTGGCAAAGGAAATAGACTTTCAGGATGTCCAGGAAGCTCAGAGAGTCCCAAAGAAGGTGGACCCAAGGAAGAACACACCAAGGCACATCATCATTACATTAGCCAAGATTAAAATGAAGGAGAGAATTCTAGAAGCAGCAAGGGATAAGGGCACAGTCACCTACAAAGGAGTTCCCATCAGACTGTCAGCTGATTTCTCAAAAGAGACCTTACAGGCAAGAAGGAGCTGGAAAGAAGTATTCCAAGTCATGAAAGGCAAGGACCTACATCCAAGATTGCTCTATCCAGCAAAGTTTTCATTTAGAATGGAAGGAAATATAAAGTGCTTCTCAGATAAGGTCAAGTTAAAGAAGTTCATCATCACCAAGCCCTTATTATATGAAATGTTAAGGGGACTTATCTAAGAAAAAGAAGATAAAAAATAGGACAGTAAAAAGACAGCAAACTCACAGATATTAACATCCACACCCAAAACAAAAGCAAATAAGCAAACAACTAGATCAGAAGCAGAAACACAGAAATGGAGATCACAGGGAGGGTTAGCAACAGGGGAGAGGAAGGAGGAGAGAGGGGGAAAAGATACAGAGAATAAGTAGCATAGATAGTGGGTAGAAAATAGACAGGGGGAGGGCAAGAATAGTGTGGAAAATGTAGAAGCTGAAGAACTTATGACACATGGACATGAACTAAAGGGGGAGAATGTGGGTGGGGGTGTGCAGGGTGGAGGGGAATGATGGGGGAGAAATGGGACAACTGTAATAGCATAATCAATAAAATATATTAAAAGGAAAAAAAGGCCAGTTAATAAAGAACTTAAAGGTCACCTTTGTTTTTATCCACTACCAAAATTGTTCATATTCTTCCTTCTATTTTACCTGCTTACCTCCCTGGTACAATGTACAATGTAATAAGCACTCAATAAATATTTGTTCAACAAATGAACATACATATTCAGTCTCATATTTATGTCTGTGAGCTTAGTGATCATCAGTAGCCTAAAAAATGTCACCATTGGCTCCACTGATCTAATGTCAATTTTATCGTTCTTTTCAATTAAAAAAATTGTCCTATTTTTTATTTGGTTATTTTTCAGGTCTGAGACTTAGAAGTCTGTGTTAATTTGCATGACTGGGCCAACCTAAATCATATTATGTATTATCTACACATTGATTTAACCAATATTTATTGATAATCTGTGGTTTAGTTTCTACTTTCAAGATCTGAGAGAGAATAAAATAGACTAGAACAATATACCTTGAGAAGTATGGAGACAGATGTAAATAGTGGCTGTTGTGTAAATACAAAGGAAGAGAATTTTACCCACCTTCATGAGACTGTGCACATGTGGGGATGGAGGGGCTCAGGGAAGTTTTCTAGAGAGGATGGCATCTAATATTTGCATAGTGATGTGTCACATTTCAGGTAGATGCTATGGTGAGAAAATATTTGTAGACCAACTAAACATTTAGTAAAATATACTCTGGTACAAGGGGATGAAAATCCTAGGATGTGGAAATTGACACTCAACATGCAGCCTTCAAAATATAAAACAAAAATATATGGCTGAACTTCCATGTGTAGCCTCTTTATCTATCTTTCTTTCTTTCTTTCTTTCTTTCTTTCTTTCTTTCTTTCTTTCTCTCTCTCTCTCTCTCTCTCTCTCTCTCTCTCTCTCTCTCTCTCTCTCTCTCCCTACCTCCATCCCCCCTTCCCTCTCTCCCTCCCTTCCCTCTATTTTAGTACCTCTTTTATTGAGATATACTTGCCATCTTTAACTTTGGGGAGTGAAAGTAGAAGATGGTAAAGGAGGACAAAGGGTGATGGAAAAAGACTTGACCTGGGATGGTGAACACACAATACAATGTACATACTTTTTAAAAAAATTAAAAATAGCAATTTGGTTCTGTGACTATCCTACTAGGAGGTCATGAGAATTTGGAGAACAGACCAATGAGTCTTTCATGACTAATTAAACTACAATTTTAGCTTTAAGCTTCTGGTGGCAGGAATTAACCAAAGAAAGCAAGGGTATCATGTAGAGCATGTCTCTCACAGATTTTGTTCCTGAGGAGAGATAATGAGTGAGCTTTATTTTGTGTTGACTAATATCTGTTAAGAAAGAACAATGCCAAGAGTTAGGTAGAAATATCAGTAAATCACTTTTATTAAAACATTGAGACAGGACACACAGTACCTGCCATATTACTTAGGAAATTGTTTGGATAACAAAAGCCCTTCTACTTCATGAACAAACACAAGCAATGGTATAGGAGTCACAGGGAAGCTAGTTCAGGTAATGGCTGGCATCTGCAACGATTAAGAAGAAATGGTCAAGGTTTGGAAAGCAAAGAAAACTCATTTGAAGAGGGAGAATTAGTAATGTTAGCTAGCATGTTTGCTTATGTATAAAATGAAGAGTTTGGGGCTAGATCAAGCCCAAGGTTCTTGCCATCTTTGACACATTATGAACTTATGGATCCAATAAGGAGACAGGCAACAGAGGGAACTGACAGGCTTATTTATAAAGCTAATTACATTGTTTTTTCTCAAGAATAGAAAGCTCTGCAAATAATGTTTAAATCCAGGGCATTTTTAAAGAGAAAAATGAAAAAAGAACAAAATGCAGGAAGAAATAACAGAACACACACACACACACACACACACAAAGAAGTGTCACACTATCAGACTGATGTTTCAATGCACATGCCATTTTTTTCTGGGAGTGAAATATTTAGAAAGTTCATTGAATCTTTGAAACATTGAATAGCATTTAGTATGCAGTTAATTTGTTGTACTAAAGAGTATATCCAAAGCCTCCAAGAGTGGGGAATATTAGGAAACTTCAGTAACTTACACCCATGTATAGCTTTGGTTTTAAGAGAATTTGCTTCAAAATAGAAAATTAGACTAGTGCATGGCATTTCTATGTTCAGTGGAGCATTTTGGAAGAGAGAGAAATGTGTGCTCCCTAATCATGAGTTGTCACTGGAAAGTGGTTGCCCAATCACAAACAACTTTGTCAAAAACACTTGCCTTTTGGTAAGATCGTATGACTATTCTTGTCAGTGGTCTATTAGTGGAAGTACTGTACATCCTTTCTTGGTCCAAGATGTTAAGAATTTAGTAGGCCTTCATCATAGTCTCTGTTTGCCCTTGAGATGGGATGTAGACGACTCCACAATCCTAGGGGATGGCAGAACATGACAACGAAGCTCAGCTCCCTGATGCACCACATAAAGAAATCATCCCATCTACCAGAAACCCTGTTAAGTGAATAAGAAGTAAACTTCTTTTGAACCTTTGGGGTTTATTTTATAGCAATTTTCTGATTGATAAAGATGCCTAATCCCTTGGTCTTGTACAGGATGGTAAATTAGTTCATTGGAGAGAAATGCACACACTCTGATTTGTGAGTGTGGAGCCTATTGAGAATTCTGATACGTCCTATAATCTAAAGCTATAAGGAAAGAGAAATCAGTAATCCTTTTTTAGTGGTGTTAAACTCTTAATAGAATGCTCCAGTTTTTTTCTTGTTTATGTCAAGGTGGGACATTTTGCTGCAGCCATTCAGAGTATCATAGAGTTGCTTCTTGATAATTTACAACTTGATTTCAGGGAGAAGCACAAGTTTCTTATTTTTTTTCAGCTATACATGATGAGAGGGGATAAGTGTGATTGGTATGAAGTGGGGAAGAAATGTGGCTAAAACTAGCAGAAAATATCACTTATTTTTATACTTACTACACAAGCCTACTAAATAAACCATAGAATCTTTAACAGTCAATAGCCATGGTACATTTCTGCTATTGCTAGCATTAAAAAAACACAATGGGCCAAATAACATGTGTCATAGATATATCTGAGGGTCAAAGGAATTTCCTATTAAAACCCAGTCTTACCCCTTTAATTGGTACTCACATTTCTTTGTAGCTGCTTGCAGTCAGCACACTCTTTAAGTACTAAGCCAAAAGTAAACCCAAGAGCTAGATGAACAGTCTCATATAATCTTAAAGGTAGAACTCTATATACTTGTATAAAAATACAAGTAACAATGTAAACATTGATAGAAAATGATCATAACCAAAACCTGGGCAAGGCAAAATGATACTATACACTATAACAAATGTTATGTAGTAAAACAATTTAATTAGTATGATGACAAGGTGAAGGAGAAAAGGGCAATTACAGTCAGGATTGTTACAGACATGTTAGTATATTGAATACACCAGCTAGGTTGGGCAATAGGAACACAAACCTCCCTCCTAGGGCAAAGATTAATGTTTGCAGATACTTTTGTGTTTTGAATACCTCAAAGAGTCCTGCTGTCTCTCTGGGATGACTTTGTGTGTGTGTGTAATTCACAGAAAGACTTTGTCAGTCAATGCCTACTTTACTCAACTCTGTGTGAATATTGAATATTAAATCATTGTTCTTTGAAAGTCTCCTAAGCAACTCAGAACACATTTTAGTAGACTATTAAAAATTTATTTTTATCTTCTTTTTTAATGATTGAGAATTACTTAGAAGTAACAAGTTCCTGCAAGGTGAGGACCAAGGTAAAGAATTGAGGTACCTATATTGTAGAATTTAAGGGGGCACTATTCTCACCCTGCCTCTGCATGATCCTGAGAGTAAGTTCTTCCTCTGGGCCTCACCCTAGTCCTATCATTGAATGGCACAGATTAAGTAGTTTGAAAGGTGTACATCTGAGGTGTGCAGAGCAAACTGGGACTGCTTAAACACAGTGTCAGAGTTGGGGTGTCTGGCAGTAACTTCTGAATGAAAATGTAAGGAATTCAGCTCCAATGTCAAGGTGAGTACCTGCTGAGCAAATGACACCAGGAAAGAAAAGCTCCTTTTCTGGTCTTTGCTTGAATAATAATAACAAAAAGGACCTATAATTGGATTTCCTTAAAGACTTGGAGAACTTGTGGTCTTTATAACTTTTCAGATTGAAAGGTAGTCTTTTTGAATTCTATTAACTTTGCAGCCTACATTTTTTAGAAAGTAAGATTATGTAGCTTCTGAAGAAAATCAGGAACAATGAAGTGAGCAATATTTGCATTCACAAGTTATTCTGTGTTGGAAGATTGTCATCTTTTATAGAAATATCATAATTTTTCAAAAGGACCACTGTGAAGATAAAGAATGATCTTTAATCATTTCTTAAATACAAAAGTCATTTTGAATGCTCACTTTGACAATCAAAGATCCCATCACCCTTTGGCACGGTGCAGCCCACTTCAGGCAACCATATTGCAATCAAGGGCACCATTCCCCTCTCATCTTTAACTCTGCCGGGATAATAGCTCACATTCACCCCCTTGTCCCTTAAGTTTCTAAAGGTTCCTGTTAGCAGAGGAACAAGAACCCTGTTATGTAGGAAATTTTAGTAGCCTGACTTCTAAAGAAATAGCAGCTAATAGCTGCAGTAGAATAGAGTAGCTAACAAATTTCATGATGGATCAGAAAACTGTATTTTTATATTCCTATCTTAGTTTAAAATCTTAAGCCTCTGTGAGAGTTACCTACACTGAGGTCACTGATAAGGAAACAAGATCTCTAAAAAAGACTCCTCCTCCTTTCACTTACAGAAGTTTCAAGGGATCAAGGTTGGTAGATTGAATGTCTCTCTTAGAAAGTGGTAAATTTTCACATCATGTGGAAAGTGGTGCAGTTTTTATGCATACTAACTAGACATTGGTATCACAGTCAGGACTCAGAAGATGATCATAAATGTAGATGCTATGTTGAATGCATGACTTCTTGGGTATGACAACTGCTGTTCTGATTTTCTTCTACTGCTTCCCTGAAACTTAGGCCATGGGGAGACTTTTTCTCTGTCCTTGGATGGAAGATTCCATGACTGTTACACTAATTATTTTTAATATTTTAAAAAAGAGTTTATTTATTTATTTTTAGAGAGAAAGGGAGGGGGAAAGAGAGAGACAGAAACACTGATGTGATAGAGAAACATCAATCAGTTGCCTCTTGCATGCCCCGAGCCTGGCACACAACTCAGGCACTTACCCTGACCAGGAATCCAACTGGCGATCCCTTTTTTCACTAGATGATGCCCAACCCACTGAGCCACACCAATCAGGGGTACAGTAATTCCTAAGAAAAATATTGGTATATGATTCCTTTAAGCTAAAACAAAGTCTCAGTTCAGCAATTAGATTTTCTCGCCCAAATACTCTTGCTTTCATCCTCTCTTAAAGGTAAGATTTCTGGACTGAATCCTCACCCCCATGCAAAGAGCTGACTGTTTTAGTTGTCTGTTTGCTAGCTGCTTTTCATCTCCAACAGAATCAAAACTAGTAGAGGGAAGAGAAGTGAGGGCATAGGGTTCCTTCTCTAGGGTGCTTTCCTGGATCTTCAGAGAGTCCCTCACTTGTGGGTCCCTTAGTATTGGTGGGACTACATGTGACCTCTTCCTGGACTCTTGGGCAGTGGTGGGTCATCTCCAGACTCCTATTGGAGCCTAAGATCCAAGATAATTTTACTTATTGTAACATTCTTCTGGTGCAGGGGAAACACTGTCCCCATAGGCACACACTGACTCAGGGAGCTGCTCGCTCTGCCACCAGGATTCTTGGGTGTGTTGGGGGTGGCCCTCAGTGGCTCCATTGCAGAGAATGCCCTTGCTAGGCTTGAAGTGAAAGAGCTGTAACCCCCATGAGGATCCTCACACTACTAGTATGTAACAATAATAGCTTCCTCCAAATAAATATCATCACGAAGTCACTTCCCCCTTTTTTCCAGTCCCGGCCCTTTTATGTCCTTGTTGATGGTGACTCTCATGATCAAGTTAGTGCCTGTTACTTTGGTGCCACAGTCAAAATGGAGGCCAGAGGAGCCTGTTTTAATGCTGTGATATACAACTGAAACAGAATAATCAAAATATTTTCTATTAAAAACATTATTTAATGAAATGTCCAATTATATAATCATTTTTGTCTACAATCAGTTTGATAAAAATCCTTTGCTGAAGACTGCTTTGTCCCAGCTCTGGTACAGCTCAAGCCCCACTAGATTGCATGCTGTGTACCCATCCTCCTAATGTGCTTTTATGCAAACACCGACCCAGCTGACTTCTCAAGTGCAGAGACACATGCACCTGGGCCTAGGCAGGACATGGTGTTCCTCACCTGTCATTCATTCCTTGACTCATTTTAGGGAACTATGTCCAGTCCCTCAGAAGATGGAGATACTGTCTATTGGGTTGGCCAACAAGTTTGTTTATTTTTTCTGTAAAATAAAAGACACATTTTTCTTTTCCACCAATAACTTTATTGATTTGGATATTTTCAGTATGTCAGCTATCTCTTGTGTGGTATAATATTGATTGTTTTCAATTAATGTCTTGATTTGATTGCTATCAACTTCAACTCATTTACCCAACCATGGAGAATCATTCAGCAAGAAATCTCCAGCACTAAATTTCGCAAAACACTTTTGACACATTTGATCAGTCATGGTACCTTCTCCATACACTGCACAGTTTTTTTTTTATGTATTTCAGTTGCATTTTTACCTTTCCTGAAATAATAAAGCATAATATGCTGAAAATGTCATGTATTTTCTTCCATTTTCAATATTAAAATGGCTACACAAAAACTCATCAATTTGGTAAGTGGTTTTTTAAATGAATGCCGATATGACAGCTGTCACAATACAATCTAGCAAAATTGTTTTTGAATGAAGTTAAAGACAACTAAGTACTCCTGGAGCCACCTTACAGAAATAAAACTGAACTAACTTTTTGGCCAACCCATAAAAATCTATTATTTTTAAAGAGCAATTAATATTTTCCCTCATTATACACTCTGTTAAATCTATAACTCACAAAGAATAATTTCATAAACCATTGGCCTAACACCCTTTATAGATAATTTAACCTCCTCAGGAAGGGATCTTGTCCAGTATATGGGACATAGAGACTATAACTAGGTCACAAAAGCTGCCATACACATGTTTAGAAAAATAAACTTGATTCCAGCCTGACCTCCTGGTGGGCTGGATGGAGCTGAATGCTTCACTCCCTTATGGTGGTCTGAGGCATACTGATATTTGAGAACACAGAACTTCTAGAAGGACCTCAGGTATGTGGCATAGAAGGATTATAATCTAGGAAATCTGGAGGGGCTATGTTAGCAGCAAACACCTAAAGAACCTTCCCCTTTATACTTTGCTCCTTTTTCCTCTTAGTTTTGGAGCAGTACATTGCAGGGACTTGAAGAGTGTGTTGTGGCTGAGATAAGAAGCTGGAAGCTGACTCTTTCAGGAGGGCCCCAGGTTGGAGGCTTTTAGTAGGCGATTGGTGTTTCTTACTGCGATGTTATGCTCAGCTCACCAGGGAGAAAAGTTGACAGGTACTGCAGAAACACAGGGAGAGGAGGAAGCCTAGCAGAGAATAAAATTATAAGAAAATCAAAATTCATTACATTAATATTCAAACCACATTTTCTGCTCATGAAAGCTTTAATGCTGGCAAAAATATTACTTAAGCAAAATATTTGCCTTGAAAGAAAAGTATGAACAGTCCAAATGATATAATTCCCTATAATTTTCTATTCTTTACTCTAGACAATTCAATTTAATACATTTTACTAAATATCTCCTCCATGCTTGCAATGGAGACATACATTTAAATAGGGTGCAGGCCCTGCCTTCTAGGAGCTTACAGTAAGAAGGATATTAACTAGTATTTGGTAGTCAACCATCTATTGTTTTGAACTAAAATTTTGTGTCAGAGCAGCAATGAAATGACCAATTTTCTACTATGTGATGAACATTACAAAATGAGATGTGTCTAATGTTAATAATTTCTCCTACCCAAAGAACTCAGGGGTTGTTAATAGCACAGTGACATCCAAAACCAAAAGCCATATACTCTCTTCTTTTATTCATGAGAGAAGACTTAAAATTTGCCTGAGAATATCCATTTGCCTTCTTGCCAGGCATTCTTTTTACTATTATCTTCTAATTCCAACTGGATACTTCCTATCTGTGTGATTCAAGCAAAAAGTTATTTGTTAAATTTCATCCTTGGGGCTTATTCTTTCATTTACTCAGTGAACCTGGTTTTGTGGTCTATCATGCACCATTATCCACTCTGTAACTTAGCATATCATTTTACTCTCAAGCTTATAAATCTTATATTTAAGTTTGCTATAGAGCAAATTTATTTTCTTCTCCAGCATAATTTTTTTTTCAGAATGAACTATACCTTTTGTTTCAGTTAAATGAGATTCTTTCCTATAATATTGCCAAATACTTTCCTGTCTTCATGTTTTTGTCTCTCTTCCCTCTTCTGTCTCTATCAACTTAAATATTTCTCACTTTTTATGTAGAACACAAATGGCACCTTTCTTTGTTACCTCGAGTAGGTTTCCCCGATCTCTCAACCCAAAGCAACATTTTTTTTGTGAGCATTGTATTAGTCATCAATGCTGCTCACTGTATTTGGTTCTCTCTCTCATTTGGGGCATGTAAGATTGTTCCTTCCTGGTTCTGAGCTCAAGCATGGTCATGACACATTTTGAGCCAGCACAATGTGAATAGAAGTGATATATGTCACCTCCATGTGGGAAATTCAGGAGTCACTATGTGCTTTGCCATCTTCTTCTTTCCCTCTGCCATGGCAAAAAGTGATATTCTAAGTAGTGATTGATCTATCAGCCTGGATGATAGAATGAGAATGCATGATGATGATATGAAATTGAGCTCCCAGTCAATCTTCAATAGAAATGTAATGTGAGCAAGAAATAAACCTTTGTTGTTTAACCCATTGAGATTTTTGAGGTTGTTCATTATTACAGCAGAACCTAATTTATTCTGACTGATGATGTGGATACATAGTGCTGATGTTTCTTTTTATCCCATTCACTTCAAAAATGTCTGTTGATGTTCAGTCCAGCTGAGCCTTCAGGTGACTGCAGCCCCAGCCTGTATCTGACTGACACCATCAGAGGAAATCCAAAGGAGAACTAACAAAGAAAGCAGAGTTTTTGTTCACCTATTTTCTCAGTGGCCATGGAAATTCTTTTCCAAGGAGTTCTTTGGATATAAGGAGTGTGTGCAAGTTAGAAGTAAAAGATAAAACAAAACAAAAAAACACCTATTTGTTTGGTTGACTCCATAAAGACTGGTGTTCTTTATACAGATACTTTTATTAATTCTTACGGTAGCCGCAGAGGCAGGTACTATCAGTGTTGCCACTTTACAGAAGAAGTAACTGAGGCACAAATTTAATACACAAAGTTACACAGTTAGTAACTAGTAAAGTCAAGAAATTCACCTTCAAAGGTGGTGGTCTTCACCATTATTTTTTTATCCTCTCTATTTTCAGAACTCCCAGCCTTCCCTCCTTTAGTCTGATCACACTTGGAGGGCTTAATAAAACAGTATTTGATGTTGAACCTCATTTTTCAGTGCTAATAAATGACCATCTTTCCCTGGCTGAGGAAATAAATCATTATATTCTGGGTCTATGGAAGCATTTTCTGAAATAGGGTCTGTGAGGGTCAGCCAAGAACATATTAAGTGGTATAATAATATCATTACCAATGCTTTCACCACTCTGATTCTGTATTGCTAGATATTTGCAACAATAATCACTTTACAAATCTATATATGAAATTTGCATTTCTTAAAAAAGAAGAGAGACCCCAAAAATGAATTCTGTAGAGTTCTGTACGTGTAGTGCAAAGTTACATTTCAAGGTGACTTACCCAAATAATGGAAGGATCACTCACAGAAAAGATCAAAAGTGCAACTGCAGACAGAAACAATCTAAAAACTATGTTGTTAGATATAATATAATTAAATACACTTCTATTGTTTTCTGAAATTTGTGAGATATAATCCAATAAACTAAAGTACCTTAATGATTAAAATGTATGTTTTTGGGGGGGTGAAAACAGAGAAGAAGTGAATTTTGAAAATGATTATAACTATCAATACTTTACATGTGCATGGTGCCTTTGCCACAGGGACCTTCATACACTTCAGGAATGACTTGTCAAACATGCGTTAATCCTCCCAACATCCTCAGAGAAATAAACAGTGTTTATCAATAAGTTTCATTCTCTTGCAAAAAGAAACCCAATCTTGGCAACCAAAAGGTGATAGAAGTTGCTACAACAATGTCCGTAAGCTCACTGACTGCGAATGAAGAAGCTACAACATCTGGACTGAACCTGCCAGTTTCAGATAGACATCTGAATAAAATGAGGTGGGGAGGCTGGTCCCCTTCCTTCCTCCCTCCCTTCCTTCCTTCCTTTCTCCCTTCCTTCCTTCCCTCCACCCTCCTTCCAGTCCTCCCTCCCTCTTTCCCTCTTTGGATATTTTCTGAAATGGCTCAAATTCTGATTAGGCATTAAAAGGAAATCTAGTTCTTGCTTTTTCCCTTTTTTCTTCCTTTATGCTTAATATGAAAACATAATTTTATCATAGTAGTTTCTGATTTACATTTCTGCTCCATTGGTGGATTTCTCCCTTGGTGTTCAGCAACATTTCACTCCTAATGACTATTTATAGCCTCCCAGGGTTTCTGTGGCCCTAAGTACCGCTGTTGAATATATCAGAGTTCTTGCCTATCCTGATTGCCTAGGTGCACCTGCTGTGGGATTTATAGCCTTAAAAATAAGTACCAAACACCTAGTGGCTTCTAAACTTTTAAAAAAATGCCTTTTGAGATAGGCTGTTTCTCATCCTTCCTCCTTAGGAGGTCCACAGTTGCTGTTTCTATACGATGTTGAATCATCCAGATGAAAAGTGAAAATTCTGTCAATTTC